>SZWC01000246.1:478348-493222 GCA_023375785.1 Penium margaritaceum | reverse complement strand
AACTAGGGCGCAACTAGGGCGCAACTAGGGCGCAACTAGGGCGCAACTAGGGCGCAACTAGGGTGCAACTAGAGCACAACGAGGGCGCAACGATGGCGCAACTAGGGCGCAACAAGGGTGCAACGAGGGTGCAACTAGGGCGCAACTAGGGCGCAACTAGGGCGCAACTAGGGTGCAACTAGTCTGCAAGTTGGGCGCAACTAGGTCGCAACTAAGGCGCAACTAGGGCGTAACAAAGACGCAACAAAGGGCGCAACTAGGGGAGAACTAGGGTGTAGCTAGTGCCCAACTGAGGTGCAACTAGGGTGCAAATAGGCGCCAGTAGGGCGCAAGTAGGGCGCACATAGGGCGCAACTAGGGCGCAACTAGGACGCAACTAGGGCGCAACTAGTGCGTAACTAGGGTACAACTAGGGTGCAAGTAGGGCGCAGCTAGGGCGCAACTAGGGCGCCCGGGCGCAACCAGGGCGCAACAAGGGGGACACTAGGGCGCAACTAAGGGACAACTAGGACGCAACCAGGGCACAACTAGGGCGCAACTAGGGCGCAACTAGGGCGCAACTAGGGTGCAACTAGTGCACAACTAGGGTGTAACTAGGGCGCGACTAGGGTGCAACTAGGGCGTGACTTGGGCGTAACTAGGGCGCAACTAGGGCACAACTACGGCGCAACTACAGCGCAACTAGGGCACAATTAGGGCGCAACTGGGGGCAACTAGGGCGCAACTAGGGCGCAACTAGGTTGCAACTAGGGCACAACTAGGGCGCAAATAGGGCGCAACTAGGGTGCAACTAGGGTGCAACTAGTGCGCAACTAGGACGCAACTAGGGCGCGACTAGGGCGCGACTTGGGCGCAACTAGGACGCAACTAGGGGGCAACTAGGACGTAACTAGGGCGCAATTAGGGCGCAACTTGGGGCAACTAGGGCGCAACTAGGGCACAACTAGGGCGCAACTAGGGCGCAACTAGGACGCAACTAGGGGGCAACTAGGACGTAACTAGGGCGCAATTAGGGCGCAACTTGGGGCAACTAGGGCGCAACTAGGGCACAACTAGGGCGCAACTAGGGCGCAACTAAGGCGCAACTAGGGTGCCACTGGGGCGCAACTAGGGCGCAACTAGGGCGCAACTAGGGCGTAACTAGGACGCAACTAGGGCGCAACTAAGGCTCAACTAGGGCGCAAATAGGGCACAAGTAGGACGCAACTAGGACGCAAGTAGGGTACAACTAGGGCGTAGCTAGTGCCGAACTGAGGTGCAACTAGGGCGCAACTAGGGATTAATTGAGATGCAACTAGGGTGCAAGTAGGGCCAACTAGGGCGCAAGTAGGGCGCAAGTAGGGCGCAACTAGGGCACAACTAGAGGACAACTAGGGCGCAACTAGGACGCAACTAGGACGCAACTAGGGCGCAACTAGAGCGCAACTAGGGCGCAACTAGGGCGCAACAAGGGCGCAACGAGGGCGCCACTAGGGCAAAAATAGGGTACAAGTAGGACGCAACTAGGGCGCAACTAGGGTACAACTAGGACGTAGCTAGTCCCCAACTGAGGCGCAACTAGGGCGCAAGTAGGGTGAAAGTAGGACGCAAGTAGGTTGCAACTTGTGCGCAACCAGGGCGCAACTAGGGCGCAACTAGGGTGCAACTAGGGTGCAACTATGGTGCAACTAAGGTGCAACTAGGGCGCAAATAGGGTGCAAGTAAGACTCAACCAGGGCGCAACTAGGGCACAATTAGGGCGTAGCTAGTACCCAACTGAGGCGCAACTAGGATGCAAGTAGGGCGCCAATAGGGTGTAAGCATGGTGCAATAAGGGCGCAAGAAGGGCACAACTAGGGCGCAACTAGGGCGCAACTAGGGCGCAACTAGGGTGCAAGTAGGGCGCAACTAGGGCGCAAGTATGGCACAAGTAGGGCGCACCTAGGGCAAAACTAAGGCGCAACAATGGCGCAACTAGGGCGCAACTAGGCACAACTAGGGCGCAACTAGGGCGCAACTAGGGCGCAACTAGGGCGCAACTAGGGCGCAACTAGGGCGCAACTAGGACACAACTAGTGCGCAACTAGGGCGCAAATAGGGCGCAACTAGAGCGCAACTAGGGCGCAACTAGGACGCAACTAGGACGCAATTAGGGCGCAACTGGGGGCAACTAGGGCGCAACTAGGGCGCAACTAGGGCGCAACTAGGGTGCAACTAGGGCGCAACGAGGGCGCAACGAGGGCGCAACTAGGGCGCAACTAGGGCGCAACTAGGGTGTAACTAGGGCACAACTAGGGCGCAACTAGGGCGCAACTAGGGTGCAACTAGTCTGAAAGTTGGGCACAACTAGGGCGCAACTAAGGCGCAACTAGGGCGTAAGTAAGACGCAACTAAGAGCGCAACTATAGGACAACTAGGGCATAGCTAGTGCCCAACTGAGGCGCAACCAGGGCGCAAGTAGGCGCCCGTAGCGCGCAAGTAGGGTTCAACTAGGGCGCAACTAGGGCACAACTAGGACGCAACTAGGGCAGAACTAGTACGTAACTAGGGTGCAACTAGAGTGCAAGTAGGGCGCAACAAGGGCGCAACTACGGCGCCCGGGTGCAACTAGGGCGCAACTATGATGCAACTAGGCACAACTAGGGCGCATCGAGGGCGCAACTAGGGCGTACCTAGGGCGCAACTAGTGCGCAACTAGGGCGCAACTAGGGCGCGACTAGGGCGCGACTAGGGCGCGACTTGGGCGCAACTAGGGCGCAACTAGGGCACAACTAGGGCGCAACTAGGGCGCAACTAGGGCGCAATTAGGGTGCAACTGGGGGCAACTAGGGCGCAACTAGGGTGCAACTAGGGCGCAACGAGGGCGCAACGAGGGCGCAACTAGGGCGCAACTAGGGTGCAACTAGGGCGCAACGAGGGCGCAACGAGGGCGCAACTAGGGCGTACCTAGGGCGCAACTAGTGCGCAACTAGGGCGCAACTAGGGCGCGACTAGGGCGCGACTAGGGCGCGACTTGGGCGCAACTAGGGCGCAACTAGGGCACAACTAGGGCGCAACTAGGGCGCAACTAGGGCGCAATTAGGGTGCAACTGGGGCAACTAGGACGCAACTAGGGCGCAACTAGGTTGCAACTAGGGCACAAATAGGGCGCAACTAGGGCGCAACTAGGGCGCAACTAGGGCGCAACTAGGGCGCAACTAGGGCGGAACTAGGGCGCAACTAGGGCGCAACTAGGGCGCAACTAGGGCGCAACTAGGGCATAACTAATGCGCAACTAGGGCGCAGATATGGCACAAGTAGGACGCAACTAGGGCGCAAGTAAGGTATAACCAGGGCGTAGCTAGTGCCCAACTGAGGCGCAACTAGGGCGCAACTAGGGCGCAACTAACACGCAACTAGGGGGCAAGTAGGGCACAACTAGGACGCAAGTAGGGCGCAAGTAGGGCGCAACTAGGGCACAGCTAGAGCGCAACTAGGGCGCAACTAGGGCGCAACTAGGACGCAACTAGGGCGCAACTAGAGCGCAACTAGGGCACAACTAGGGCGCAACAAGGGTGCAACGAGGGTGCAACTAGGGCAAAAATAGGGTACAAGTAGGACGCAACTAGGACGCAACTAGGGTACAAATAGGGCGTAGCTAGTCCCCAACTGAGGCGTAACTAGGGCGCAAGTAGGGTGCAATTGGGGCGCAAGTAGGTTGCAACTTGTGCGAAACCAGGGCGTAACTAGGGCACAACTAGGGCGCAACTAGGGCGCAACTAGGGCGCAACTAGGGTGCAAGTAGGGCGCAACTAGGGTGCACCTAGGGTGCAAGGAGGGCGCAAGTAGGACGCAACTAGGGCGCAACTAGGGCACATTTAGGGCATAGGTAGTGCCCAACTAAGGCGCAAATAGGGCGCAAGTAGGACGCCAATAGGGTATAAGTAGGGTGTAATAAGGGTGCAAGAAGGGCGCAACTAGGGCGCAACGAGGACGTAACTAAGACGCAACTAGGGTGCAAGTAGGGCGCAACTAGGGCGCAAATAGGGCACAAGTAGGGCACAACTAGGGCACAACTAAGGCACAACAATGGCGCAACTAGGGCGCAACTAGGCGCAACTAGGGCGCAACTAGGGCGCAACTAAGGCGCAACTAGGGCGCTACTAGGGCGCAACTAGGGCGTAACTAGGGCGCAAATAGGGCTCAACTAGGGCGCAACTAGGACGCAACTAGAGCGCAACCAGGGTGCAACTAGGGCGCAGCTAGGGCGCAATTATGGCGCAACTAGGGGTAACTAGGGTGCAACTAGGACGCAACTAGGGCGCAACTAGGGTGCAACTAGGGCGCAACAAGGGCGCAACGAGGGCGCAACTAGAGCGCAACTAGGGTGCAACTAGGGTGCAACAAGGTTGCAACTAGGGCGCAACTAGGGCGCATCTAGGGTGCAACTAGTCTGCAAATTGGGGGCAACTAGGGCGCAACTAAGGCACAACTAGGGCGTAAGTACGACGCAACTAAGGGCGCAACTTTGGGACAACTAGGGCGTAGCTAGTGGCCAACTGAGGCGCAACTAGGGCGCAAGTAGGCGCAAGTAGGGTGCAAGTACGGCGCAACTAGGGCGCAATTTGGGCGCAACTAGGACGCAACTAGGGCGCAACTATTGTGTAACTAGGGTGCAACTAGGGTGCAAGTAGGGCGCTACTAGGGCGCAACTAGGGCGCCCGGGTGCAACTAAGGCACAAAGAGGGGAAAACTAGGGCGCAACTAGGGCGCAACTAGCACGCAACTATGGCACAACTAGGACGCAACTAGGGCGCAACTAGGGTGCACCTAGGTTGCAACTAGTGCGCAACTAGGGCGCAACTAGGGCGCGACTAGTGCGCGACTAGGGCGCGACTTGGGCACCAATAGGGCGCAACTAGGGTACAACCAGGGCGCAACTAGGGCGCAACTAGGGTGCAAGTAGGGCGCAACTGTGGGCAACTAGGGCGCAGCTAGGGCACAACTAGGTTGCAACTAGGGCACAACTAGGGCGCAACTAGGGCGCAACTAGGGCGCAACTAGGATACAACTAGTGCGCAACTAGGGCGCAACTAGGGCACGACTAGGGCGCGACTAGGCACGACTTGGGCGCAACTAGGGCGCAACTAGGGCACAACTAGGACGTAACTAGGGCGCAATTAGGGCGCAACTGGGGGCAACTAGGGCGGAACTAAGGCGCAACTAGGGCGCAACTAGGACGCAACTAGGATACAACTAGTGCGCAACTAGGGCGCAACTAGGGCACGACTAGGGCGCGACTAGGCACGACTTGGGCGCAACTAGGGCGCAACTAGGGCACAACTAGGACGTAACTAGGGCGCAATTAGGGCGCAACTGGGGGCAACTAGGGCGGAACTAAGGCGCAACTAGGGCGCAACTAGGGCGCAACTAGGGCGCAACTAGGGCGTAACTATGGCGCACCTAGGGCGCAACTATGGCGCAACTAAGGCGCAACTAGGGTGCAAATAGGGCACAAGTAGGATGCAACTAGGGCGCAAGTAGGGTACAACTCGGGTGTAGCTAGTGCCCGACTGAGGCGCAACTAGGGTGTAACTAGGGCGCAACTAAGACACAACTAGGGTGCAAGTAGGGCGCAACTAGGGCGCAAGTAGGGCGCAAGTAGTGTGTTACTAGGGCACAACTAAGGCGCAACAAGGGCGCAACTAGGGCGCAACTAGGGCGCAACTAGGGCGCATTTAGGGCGCAACTAGTGCGCAACTAGGGCGCAACTAGGGCGCAACTAGGGCGCAACTAGAGCGCAACTAGGGCGCAACTAGGACGCAACTAGGACGCAACTAGGGTGCAACTAGAGCGTAACTAGGGCGTAACTAGGGCGCAACAAGGGCGCAACAAGGGCGCAACTAGGGCGCAACGAGGGCGCAACGACGGCGCAACTAGGGCGCAACTAGGGCGCAACTAGGGCGCAACTAGGGCGCAACTAGGGTGCAACTAGGGCACAACTAGGGTGCACCTAGGGCGCATCTAGAGCACAACTTGGGCAGAACTAGGACGCAACTAGGTCGCAACTAGGGCGCAACTAGGGTGCAACTAGGGCGCACCTAGGGCGCAACTAGGGCGCAACCGGGGCGCAACTAGGGTGCAACTAGGGCGCAACTATGGCACAACTAGGACACAACTAGGTCGCAACTAGGGCGCAACTAGCACGCAAGTAGGGTACAAGTACGACGCAAATAGGGCGCAACTAGGGCATAACTAGGGCGTAGCTAGTGCCCAACGTAGGCAAAAATAGGGCGCAGGAAGGGTGCCAGTAGGGCGCAAGTAGGGTGCAATAAGGGCGCAAATATGGTGCAACTAGAGCACAACTAGGGCACAACTAGGGCGCAACTAGGGCGTGACTAGGGCGCAACTAGGGCGCGACTAGGGCGCAACTAGGACGGAACTAGTATGCATCTAGGGCGCAACTAGGGCGCAACTAGGACGCAACTAGGGCGCGACTAGGGTGCGACTAGGGCGCAACTAGGGCGCAACTAGTATGCAACTACGGCGAAACTAGGGCGCAGCTTTGGTTATTGTGACCCAGCTTTGGTTTCTGTGACCCGGCTTTGTTTTCTGTGACCTGGCTTTGGTTTCAATGACCCGGATTTAGTTTCAGTGACCCGGATTTGGTTTCTGTGACCCGGCTTTGACTTCTGTGACCCGGCTTTGGTTTTTGTGACCCGGCTTTGGTTTCTGTGACTCGGCTTTGGTTACTGTGACCCAGCTTTGGTTACTGTGATCCGGCTTCGGTTTCTGTGATCTGGCTTTGGTTTATGTGACCCTGCTTTGGTTTTTGTGGACAGGCTTTGGTTTCAGGGACCCGGCTTTGGTTTGTGTGACCCGGCACTGGTTTCTGTGATCTGGCTTTGGTTTATGTGACCCGGCTTTGGTTTTTGTGACCCGGCTTTGGTTTTTGTGACCCGGCTTTGGTTTCTAAGACCCGGCTTTGGTTTATGTGACCCAGCTTTGGTTTCTGTGACCCGGCTTTGGTTTTTGTGACCCGGCTTTGGTGTCTGTGACCCGGCTTTGGTTTTTGTGACCCGGCTTTGGTGTCTGTGACCCGGCTTTGGTTTTTGTGACCCGGCTTTGGTGTCTGTGACCCGGCTTTGGTTTTTGTGACCCGGCTTTGGTGTCTGTGACCCGGCTTTGGTTTTTGTGACCCGGCTTTGGTGTCTGTGACCCGGCTTTGGTTTTTGTGACCCGGCTTTGGTGTCTGTGACCCGGCTTTGGTTTTTGTGACCCGGCTTTGGTGTCTGTGACCCGGCTTTGGTTTTTGTGACCCGGCTTTGGTGTCTGTGACCCGGCTTTGGTTTTTGTGACCCGGCTTTGGTGTCTGTGACCCGGCTTTGGTTTTTGTGACCCGGCTTTGGTGTCTGTGACCCGGCTTTGGTTTTTGTGACCCGGCTTTGGTGTCTGTGACCCGGCTTTGGTTTTTGTGACCCGGCTTTGGTGTCTGTGACCCGGCTTTGGTTTTTGTGACCCGGCTTTGGTGTCTGTGACCCGGCTTTGGTTTTTGTGACCCGGCTTTGGTGTCTGTGACCCGGCTTTGGTTTTTGTGACCCGGCTTTGGTGTCTGTGACCCGGCTTTGGTTTTTGTGACCCGGCTTTGGTGTCTGTGACCCGGCTTTGGTTTTTGTGACCCGGCTTTGGTGTCTGTGACCCGGCTTTGGTTTTTGTGACCCGGCTTTGGTGTCTGTGACCCGGCTTTGGTTTTTGTGACCCGGCTTTGGTGTCTGTGACCCGGCTTTGGTTTTTGTGACCCGGCTTTGGTGTCTGTGGACCGGCTTTGGTTTTTGTGACCCGGCTCTGGTTTCTCTGACTTGGCTTTGGTTTATGTGACCCAGCTTTGGTTTCTATGACCCGGCTTTGGTACTATGACCCGGCTTTGATTTCTGTGACCCGGCTTTGGTTTTTGTGACCCGGCTTTGGTTTCTGTGACCCGGCTTTGGTTATTGTGACCCAGTTTTGGTTACTGTGATCCGGCTTCGGTTTCTGTGATCTGGCTTTGGTTTATGTGACCTTGCTTTGGTTTTTGTGGACAGGCTTTGGTTTCAGGGACACGGCTTTGGTTTGTGTTACCCGGCTCTGGATTCTGTGATCCGGCTTTGGTTTATGTGACCCGGCTTTGGTTTTTGTGACCCGGCTTTTGTTTTTGTGACCCGGCTTTGGTTTTTGTGACCCGCCTTTGGTTTGTGTGACCCGGATTTGGTGTCTGTGACCCGGCTTTGGTTTTTGTGACCCGGCTTTTGTTTTTGTGACCCGGCTTTGGTTTTTGTGACCCGCCTTTGGTTTGTGTGACCCGGATTTGGTGTCTGTGACCCGGCTTTGGTCTCTGTGACCTGGCTTTGGTTTTTGTGACCCGGCTTTGGTTTCTGTGACCCGACTTTGGTTGCTGTGAACCCGCTTTGGTTTTTGTGATCCGGCTTTGGTTTCTGTGACCCGACTCTGGTTTCTGTGAGCCGGCTTTGGCCTTAGTTGGGCACTACCTATGCCCTAAATGCACCCTCGTTGCGCCCTAGTTGCGCCTTTGTTGCGCCCTTGTTGCGCCCTAGTTACGCCCTAGTTGCGCTCTAGTTGCACCCTAGTTGCGTCCTAGTTGCCCCCTAGTTGCGCCCTAGTTGCGCTCTAGTTGCGCCCTAGTTGCGCCCTAGTTGCGCCCTAGTTGCGCACTAGTTGTGCCCTAAATGCGCCCTAGTTGCGCCCTAGTTGTGCCCTAGTTGCGCCCTTGTTGCACCTTAGTTGTGCCCTAGTAACACACTACTTGCGCCCTACTTGCGCCCTAGTTGCACCCTACTTGCACCCTAGTTGTGTCTTAGTTGCGCCCTAGTTGCACCCTAGTTGCGCCTCAGTTGGACACTAGCTACACCCGAGTTGTACCCTACTTGCACCCTAGTTGCATCCTACTTGTGCCCTTTTTGCACCCTAGTTGCGCCTTAGTTGCGCCATAGTTGCGCCCTAGGTTCACCATAGTTACGCCCTAGTTGTGCCCTAGTTGCGCCCTAGTTGCGCCCTAGTTGCGCCTTAGTTCCGCCCTAGTTGCCCCCAGTTGCGCCCTAATTGCACCCTAGTTACGTCCTAGTTGTGCCCTAGTTGCGCCCTAGTTGCGCCCAACTCGTGCCTAGTCGCGCCCTAGTCGCGCCCTAGTTGCGCCCTAGTTGCGCACTAGTTGTATCCTAGTTGCGTCCTAGTTGCGCCCTAGTTGCGCCCTAGTTGTGCCCTAGTTGCAACCTAGTTGCGTCCTAGTTGCGCCCTAGTTGCCCACAGTTGCGCCCTAATTGCACCCTAGTTGCGCCCTAGTTGCGCCCTAGTTGTGCCCTAGTTGCGCCCTATTGTGCCCAAGTCGCGCCCTAGTCGCGCACTAGTCGCGCCCTAGTTGCGCCCTAGGTGCGCACTAGTTGCACCCTAGGTGCACCCTAGTTGCGCCCTAGTTGCGTCCTACTTGTGCCCTAGTTGCGTGCTAGTTGCGCCCTAGTTGCGCCCTAGTTTTCCCCTTGTTGTGCCCTAGTTGCACCCGGGCACCCTAGTTGCACCCTAGTAGCGCCCTACTTGCACCCTAGTTGCACCCTAGTTACGCAATAGTTGCGCCCTAGTTGCGTCCTAGTTGCGCCCAAGTTGCGCCCTAGTTGCGCCCTACTTGCACCCTACTTGCGCCTACTTGCGCCCTAGTTGCGCCTCAGTTGGCCACTAGCTACGCCCTAGTTGTCCCAAAGTTGCGCCCTTAGTTGCGTCATACTTACGCCCTAGTTTTGCCTTAGTTGCGCCCTAGTTGCCCCCAATTTAAAGACTAGTTGCACCCTAGTTGTGCCCTAGTCGCGCCCTAGTTGCACCCTAGTTACGCCCTAGTTGCGCCCTCGTTGCACCCTTGTTGTGCCCTAGTTGTACCCTAGCTGCGCCCTAGTTGCGTCCTAGTTGCACCCTAGTTACCCCCAGTTGCGCCATTATCGCGCCCTAGCTGCGCCCTAGTTGCACCGTGGTTGCGCTCTAGTTGCGTCCTAGTTGTGCCCTAGTTGAGCCCTATTTGCACCCTAGTTACGCCCTAGTTGCGCCCTAGTAGCGCCGTAGTTGCGCCTTAGTTGCGCCCTAGTTGCGCCCTAGTTGCGACTAGTTGCGCCCTAGTTGCGCCATTGTTGTGCATTAGTTGTGCCCTAGTTGCGTCCTACTTGTGCCCTACTTGCGCCCTAGTTGCGCCCTACTTGCACCTTAGTTGCGTCTTAGTTACGCCCTAGTTGCGCCCTAGTTGCGCCCTTCTTACACCCTTATTGCGCCCTACTTACACTCTATTGGCATCCTACTTGCGCCCTATTCGCGCCTTAGTTGGGCACTACCTATGCCCTAAATGTGCCCTAGTTACGCCCATGTTGCGTCTTACTTGCGCCCTCCTTACCAAAGCTGGGTCACAGAAACCAAAGCCAACTCACAGAAACCAAAGCCGGGTCACAGAAACCAAAGCCGGTCCACAGACACCAAAGCCGGGTCACATAAACCAAAGCCGGGTCAAAGAAACCAAAGCCGGGTCAGAGAAACCAGAGCCGGGTCATAGAAACTAAAGCCGGGTCACAGAAACCAAAACCGGGTCACAGAAACCAAAGCCGGGTCACAGAAACCAAAGCCGGGTCACAGAAACCAAAGCCGGGTCATAGAAACCAAAGCCGGGTCACAGAAACCAAAGCCGGGTCACAAAAACCAAAGCCGGGTCACAAAAACCAAAGCCAGGTGACAGAAACCAAAGCCGGAACAAAGAAACCAGAACCAGGCCACAAAAACCAAAGCCTTGTCACACAAACCAAATCCAAGTCACAGAAACCAAAGCCGATTCACAGAATCCAGAGCTGGGTCATAGCAAACCAAAGCGAGTTCACAGAAACCAATGCCGGGTCACAGAAACCAAAGCCGGGTCATTGAAACCAAGGCCGGGTCACATAATCCAAAGCCAGGTCACAGAAACCAAAGCCGGGTCATAGAAACTAAAAGCCAGGACATAGAAACCAGAGATGGGTCACAGAAACCAAAGCCAAGTCACAGAAACCAAAGCCGGGTCACATAAACCAAAGCCGGTCCACGGACACCAAAGCCGGGTCACACAAACCAAAGCCGGGTCACATAAACCAAAGCCGGATCACAGAAACCAAATCCGGGTCACAGCAACCAATGCCTGGTCACAGAAACCAAAGCCGGGTCACACAAACAAAAGCCGGGTCACAGAAATCAAAGCCGATTCAAAGAAACCAAAGCCGGGTCACAGAAACCAAAGCCGGGTCACAGAAACCAAAGCCGGGTCACGGAAACCAAAGCCGGTTCACGGAAACCAAAGCCGGGTCACATAAACCAAAGCCGGATCACAAAAACCAGAGCCGGGTCACACAAACCAAAGCCGGGTAACAGAAACCAGAGCCGGGTCACATAAACCAAAGCCGGATCACAAAAACCAGAGCCGGGTCACACAAACCAAAGCCGGGTAACAGAAACCAGAGCCGGGTCACATAAACCAAAGCCGGATCACAAAAACCAGAGCCGGGTCACACAAACCAAAGCCGGGTAACAGAAACCAGAGCCGGGTCACATAAACCAAAGCCGGATCACAAAAACCAGAGCCGGGTCACACAAACCAAAGCCGGGTAACAGAAACCAGAGCCGGGTCACATAAACCAAAGCCGGATCACAAAAACCAGAGCCGGGTCACACAAACCAAAGCCGGGTAACAGAAACCAGAGCCGGGTCACATAAACCAAAGCCGGATCACAAAAACCAGAGCCGGGTCACACAAACCAAAGCCGGGTAACAGAAACCAGAGCCGGGTCACATAAACCAAAGCCGGATCACAAAAACCAGAGCCGGGTCACACAAACCAAAGCCGGGTAACAGAAACCAGAGCCGGGTCACATAAACCAAAGCCGGATCACAAAAACCAGAGCCGGGTCACACAAACCAAAGCCGGGTAACAGAAACCAGAGCCGGGTCACATAAACCAAAGCCGGATCACAAAAACCAGAGCCGGGTCACACAAACCAAAGCCGGGTAACAGAAACCAGAGCCGGGTCACATAAACCAAAGCCGGATCACAAAAACCAGAGCCGGGTCACACAAACCAAAGCCGGGTAACAGAAACCAGAGCCGGGTCACATAAACCAAAGCCGGATCACAAAAACCAGAGCCGGGTCACACAAACCAAAGCCGGGTAACAGAAACCAGAGCCGGGTCACATAAACCAAAGCCGGATCACAAAAACCAGAGCCGGGTCACACAAACCAAAGCCGGGTAACAGAAACCAGAGCCGGGTCACATAAACCAAAGCCGGATCACAAAAACCAGAGCCGGGTCACACAAACCAAAGCCGGGTAACAGAAACCAGAGCCGGGTCACATAAACCAAAGCCGGATCACAAAAACCAGAGCCGGGTCACACAAACCAAAGCCGGGTAACAGAAACCAGAGCCGGGTCACATAAACCAAAGCCGGATCACAAAAACCAGAGCCGGGTCACACAAACCAAAGCCGGGTAACAGAAACCAGAGCCGGGTCACATAAACCAAAGCCGGATCACAAAAACCAGAGCCGGGTCACACAAACCAAAGCCGGGTAACAGAAACCAGAGCCGGGTCACATAAACCAAAGCCGGATCACAAAAACCAGAGCCGGGTCACACAAACCAAAGCCGGGTAACAGAAACCAGAGCCGGGTCACATAAACCAAAGCCGGATCACAAAAACCAGAGCCGGGTCACACAAACCAAAGCCGGGTAACAGAAACCAGAGCCGGGTCACATAAACCAAAGCCGGATCACAAAAACCAGAGCCGGGTCACACAAACCAAAGCCGGGTAACAGAAACCAGAGCCGGGTCACATAAACCAAAGCCGGATCACAAAAACCAGAGCCGGGTCACACAAACCAAAGCCGGGTAACAGAAACCAGAGCCGGGTCACATAAACCAAAGCCGGATCACAAAAACCAGAGCCGGGTCACACAAACCAAAGCCGGGTAACAGAAACCAGAGCCGGGTCACATAAACCAAAGCCGGATCACAAAAACCAGAGCCGGGTCACACAAACCAAAGCCGGGTAACAGAAACCAGAGCCGGGTCACATAAACCAAAGCCGGATCACAAAAACCAGAGCCGGGTCACACAAACCAAAGCCGGGTAACAGAAACCAGAGCCGGGTCACATAAACCAAAGCCGGATCACAAAAACCAGAGCCGGGTCACACAAACCAAAGCCGGGTAACAGAAACCAGAGCCGGGTCACATAAACCAAAGCCGGATCACAAAAACCAGAGCCGGGTCACACAAACCAAAGCCGGGTAACAGAAACCAGAGCCGGGTCACATAAACCAAAGCCGGATCACAAAAACCAGAGCCGGGTCACACAAACCAAAGCCGGGTAACAGAAACCAGAGCCGGGTCACATAAACCAAAGCCGGATCACAAAAACCAGAGCCGGGTCACACAAACCAAAGCCGGGTAACAGAAACCAGAGCCGGGTCACATAAACCAAAGCCGGATCACAAAAACCAGAGCCGGGTCACACAAACCAAAGCCGGGTAACAGAAACCAGAGCCGGGTCACATAAACCAAAGCCGGATCACAAAAACCAGAGCCGGGTCACACAAACCAAAGCCGGGTAACAGAAACCAGAGCCGGGTCACATAAACCAAAGCCGGATCACAAAAACCAGAGCCGGGTCACACAAACCAAAGCCGGGTAACAGAAACCAGAGCCGGGTCACATAAACCAAAGCCGGATCACAAAAACCAGAGCCGGGTCACACAAACCAAAGCCGGGTAACAGAAACCAGAGCCGGGTCACATAAACCAAAGCCGGATCACAAAAACCAGAGCCGGGTCACACAAACCAAAGCCGGGTAACAGAAACCAGAGCCGGGTCACATAAACCAAAGCCGGATCACAAAAACCAGAGCCGGGTCACACAAACCAAAGCCGGGTAACAGAAACCAGAGCCGGGTCACATAAACCAAAGCCGGATCACAAAAACCAGAGCCGGGTCACACAAACCAAAGCCGATCAAAAAAACCAACGCCGGGTCACAGAAACTACGGTCGGGTCACAGAAACCAAATCCGGATCACAAAAACCAAAGCGGGGTCACATCAACCAAAGCCCGGTCACAGAAACCAAAGCCGGGTCATTGAAACCAAAGCCGGGTCACAGAAACCAAAGCTGGGTCACAGCAACCAAAGCCGGGTGACAGAAACCAAAGCCGGGTCACAAAAACAAAAGCCGAGTCACGGAAAAGAAAGCCGGGTCACAAAAACCAAAGATGGGTCACAGAAACCAAAGCCAGGTCAGAGAAACAAAAGCTGGGTCACTGAAACCAAAGCCGGGTCACAGAAACCAAAGCCAGGTCACAAAATCCGAAGTCGGGTCACAGAAACCAATTCCGGGTCACGAAAAGCATAGCCAAGTCACGGAAACCAAAGCCGGGTCACAGAAACCAACGCCGGGTCATAGAAATCCAAGCCGGGTCAACGAACCAAAGACGGAGCTCAGAAACCAAAGCCCAGTCATAGAAACCAAAGCCGGGTCACAGAAACCAAAGCCGGGTCACATAATCCAAAGCCGGATCACAGAAACATAAGCCGGGTCACTGCAACCAAGGCCAGGTCACAGAACCAAAGCCGGGTCAAAGAAACCAAAACCAGGTCACATAAACCAAAGCGGGGTCACATAAACCAAAGCCGAATCACAGAAACCAAAGCTGGGTCACAAAAACCAAAGACGGGTCCATGAAACCAAAGCCGGGTCAAAGAAACCAAAGCCGGGTCACAAAACCAAAGCCGGGTCATAGAAACCAAAGCTGGGTCACAGAAACCAAAGCCGGGTCACAGAAACCAAAGCCGGGTCACAGAAACCAAAGTCGGGTCACA
>SZWC01000246.1:453783-471351 GCA_023375785.1 Penium margaritaceum | reverse complement strand
AAACCAAAGCCGGGTCACAGAAATCAAAGCCGGGTCATTGAAACCAATGCCAGGTCACATAAATCAAAGCCGGGTCACAGCAACCAAAGCCGGGTCACAGAAACCAAAGCCGGGTCACAGAAACAAAAGCCGAGTAACAGAAAACAAAGCCGGGTCACAGAAAGCAAAGCCGGGCCACACAGACCAAAGCTTGGTCACAGAAACCAAAGCCAGGTCAGAGAAACGAAAGCCGGGTCACATAAACCAAAGCCGGGTCACGAAAACCAAATCCGGGTCACGAAAACCAAAGCCGGGTCACAGAAACCAAAGTCGGGTCACATAAACCAAGGCCGGGTCACAAAAACCAAAGCCAAGTCACAGAAACCAAAGCCGGATCACAGAAACCAAAGCCAGGTGAGAGCAACCAAAGCCAGGTCACAGAACCAAAGCCGAGCCACATAAACCAAAGCGGGGTCACAGAAAACAAAGCCGGGTCACAACAACCAAAGCTGTGTCACAAAAACCAAAGCCGGGTGACAAACCCAAAGCCGGGTCATAAAAACCAAAGCCGGGTCACAGAAACCAAAGCCGGGTCATAGAAACCAAAGCCAGGTCACAGAAAGCAAAGCCGGGTCACACAAACCAAAGCCAGGTCACGGAAACCAAAGCCAGGTCACAGAAACCAAAGCCGGGTCATAGAAACCAAAGCCAGGTCACAGAAAGCAAAGCCGGGTCACACAAACCAAAGCCAGGTCACGGAAACCAAAGCCAGGTCACAGAAACCAAAGCCGGGTCATAGAAACCAAAGCCAGGTCACAGAAAGCAAAGCCGGGTCACACAAACCAAAGCCAGGTCACGGAAACCAAAGCCAGGTCACAGAAACCAAAGCCGGGTCATAGAAACCAAAGCCAGGTCACAGAAAGCAAAGCCGGGTCACACAAACCAAAGCCAGGTCACGGAAACCAAAGCCAGGTCACAGAAACCAAAGCCGGGTCATAGAAACCAAAGCCAGGTCACAGAAAGCAAAGCCGGGTCACACAAACCAAAGCCAGGTCACGGAAACCAAAGCCAGGTCACAGAAACCAAAGCCGGGTCATAGAAACCAAAGCCAGGTCACAGAAAGCAAAGCCGGGTCACACAAACCAAAGCCAGGTCACGGAAACCAAAGCCAGGTCACAGAAACCAAAGCCGGGGCATTGAAACCAAAGCCGGGTCACATAAACCAAAGCCGGGTCACAGCAACCAAAGCCAGGTAACAGAAACCAAAGCCGGGTCACAGAAACAAAAGCCGAGTCACGGAAAACAAAGCCAGGTCACAGAAAGCAAAGCCGGGTCACACAAACCAAAGCCAGGTCACGGAAACCAAAGCCGGGTCACATAAACCAAAGCCGTGTCATAGAAGTTAAAAGCCGGGTCTTAGAAACCAAAGGAGGGTCACAGAAACCAAAGCCAAGTCATAGAAACCAAAACCGGGTCACAGAAACCAAAGCCGGTCCATAGACACCAAAGCCGGGTCACAAAAATCAAAGCCGGGTCACAGGAACCAAATCCGGGTCACAGAAACCAAAACCGGGTCACACAAACCAAAGCCTGGTCACAAAAACCAAAGTCGGGTCACACAAACAAAAGCCGGGTCACAGAAATTAAAGCCGATTGAAAGCAACCAAAGCCGGGTCACAGAAACCAAAGCCGGGTCACAGAAACCAAAGCCGGGTCATAGAAACCAAAGCCAGGTCACAGAAACCAATGTCGGGTCACAGAAACCAGAGCCTGGTCACAAAAAGCGTAGCCAAGTCACGGAAACCAAAACCAGGTCACGGAAACCAACGCCAGGTCATAGAAATCAAAGCCGAGTCACAGAAACCAAAGCCGGGTCACATAAACCAAAGCCGGGTCACAGAAACCAAAGCCGAATCACATAAACCAAAGCCGGGTCACAAAAACCAAAGCCGGGTCAACGAACCAAAGCCGGATCACATAAACCAAAGCCCGGTCATAGAAACCAAAGCCGGGTCACAGCAACCAAAGTCAGGTCACAGAACCAAAGCCGGGTCAAGGAAACCAAAGTTGCACCCTTGTTGCGTCCTTGTTGCACCCTAGTTGCGCTCTAGTTGCGCCCAAGTTGCGTCGTAGTTGCGCCCTAGTTGCGCCCAAATTGCGCTCTAGTTGCACCCTAGTTGTGCCCTAGTTGCGCCCTAGTTGCGCCCTAGTTGTGCCCTAGTTGCGCCCTGGTTGCGCCCTAGTTGCGCCCTAGTTGCGTCCTTGTTGCGCCTTAGTTGTGCCCTGGTTGCACCCTACTTGCGCCCTACTTGCGTCCTAGTTGCGCCCTACTTGCACCCTAGTTGTGTCTTAGCTGCGCCCTAGTAGCTTCATAGTTGTGCATCAGTTGGGCACTAGCTACGCCCTAGTTGTACCCTACTTGCACCCTAGTTGCGTCCTACTTGTGCCCTATTTGCGCCCTAGTTGCGCCTTAGTTGCGCCATAGTTGCGCCCTAGTTGCGCCCTAGTTGCGCCCTAGTTGCGTCCTAGTTGCGCCCTAGTTGCGCCCTAGTTGCGCCTTAGTTGCGCCATAGTTGCACCCTAGTTGCACCCTAGTTCCGCCCTAGTTTCCCCCAGTTGCGCCCTAATTGCGCCCTAGTTGCTTCCTAGTTGCGCCCTAGTTGCGCCCTAGTTGCGCCCAAGTCGCGCCCTAGTCGCGACCTAGTTGCACCCTAGTTGCGCCCTAGTTACACACTAGTTGCACCCTAGTTGCACCCTAGTTGCGCCCTAGTTGCGCCCTAGTTGTGCCCTAGTTGCAACCTAGTTGCGCCCTAGTTGCACCCTAGTTGCCCCCAGTTCCGTCCTAATTGCTCCCTAGTTGTGCCGTAGTTGTACCCTAGTTGTGCCCTAGTTGTGCCCTAGTTGCGCCCTAGTTGCGCCCAAATCGCGCCCTATTCGCGCCCTAGTCGCGCCCTAGTTGCGCCCTAGTTGCGCACTAGTTGCACCCTAGTTGCGCCCTAGTTGCGCCCTACTTGCGCCCTATTTGCGTCCTAGTGACGTCCTAGTTGCGCCCTAGTTGCCCCCTAGTTGCATCGTAGTTGCACTTGGACGCCCTAGTTGCGCCCTACTTGCACCCTAGTTGCACCCTAGTTACGCACTAGTTGCACCCTAGTTACGTCCTAGTTGCGCCCTAGTTGCGCCCTAGTTGTGCCCTACTTGCGCCCTACTGGCGCCTACTTGCGCCCTAGTTGCGCCTCAGTTGGGCGCTAGCTACGCCCTAGTTGTCCCCTAGTTGCGCCCTTAGTTGCGTCTGTGAGAAGAATGCAGGCACAAGAACAACGGCAGCAGAAGCAGGCAGAAGTGTCGGGACATGCAAGCATACGTCAGCAGAGTGACGTAGGTGAGAGCGGTCCGAGGAGTTAGTCACGGAAGCTGAAAGAGGCTGAGACGCGAGGTAGCCGAGGTAGACAGGTTGATGTGAGAGAGAGTGCTGGCGAGATGAGTGATGGTTGGATGAGTAAGAGAGCTGAGCGAAGGAGCGAGAGTGACGGAGCGAAGAGTTGAGAGGGGCTGGCGATGACAGAAAATGCGAGGAGCGAGCAGAGCGAAGACACGGTGGCGAAGCCGCGGAACCAAAGGGGAACAGGATCAGCAGAACTGTTATGGTTAACTCGAGGGAATGAACATCCTTGGTCATAAAAGGACAGAACAGGACAAATGAGCAGAGCAACGGCTTCTTTCCGCTAGCCGGACGCGGGTGACAGATGTCACGTTATTAGGGGATGGCTTGACATGTTAGGCTCAACGGTTAGTCTGACCGAGGGTCGTTGGGTCAAGGTGGTTTGGTCTCGGACCTGAACCGTTATTGAGAACTCGGAGAATCCGAGGGATTTGGAGCGGAGGATGAGTTCTCTAACTTGTACCCGGGTCAGAGGTTGTTCTCCTCTTGGGAAGAGGGGAGTCACCTTGACGGAGTCGCTTGATTTTGACACCCTCCGTGACTTCGTCAAGGTGACAAGGAGAGAGGACTTGTGTGTGTGGAGGTTGGTCAGTGCAGCACGACCTTGAACAATGTCGATGGAGCGCAAACCCTTTGAGATAGAGGCTACTTGGTAGCAGCAGAGGTGGTATGATTGGGTCTGGTAGTGGACAGAGGCATGCCTTGAGAATGTCAATCCACATCTGCCGTATGTTGCCAGAATTAAATTCTGTGTCTGCAATGCGGCACAGAGACCTTCTGATTGACTGCTCCATTTGCTGACTTGGTGTGGTTGAGGTTCTCAATGGAGGTTGAAGGGCAGCAATGATGGATTCTCCTTGGACGTAGACAGGAGAATACATGGTGAGGAAGTCTCTTGACCACTGGAAGATGTTGGTGCGCGCCCTGCTGGTCGTGTAGAAGTGGAGAGTGGGCAGTGAGATGAGGAAGTTTTATGGTAAAATGTCGAAGTTGAGTGGTCCATAGCTTCGAGCAAGAGAGTTGAAGAAGATGGTTCGCTCTTGTCTTGGTGGGAATTTGACAAGACACGTCTCCCAGTCAGTCATGATGGGGAAGGATTCGTGAGAGGTAGGCGGTGGAGCAAGGTTATGTGTAATCAATGATGTTAAGCGAAGTCAGACTGGGGTAGCTGAGGTAACGGGTGAGGGAAGAGACAGGTTGCTGGGGATGATGGAGCTTTGAGAAGGTGCAGGAGGTTTCAATGTGAGTGCAGGTTGCTGGGAAGTGGGCGGTGTGATAGTGCTGATTAGGTGATGCTGAGGAAGCTGTGGAGAGGAGTGAAAGTGACAGTTGAAGATTGAGAGATGGCGCAGGGATGGAACCTCGTGCGCTTTCGAAGTTTTGGTGTGGGCGTAGGTCGTCGCGGAATGGACGATGCGACTGGGCGGGTCCTTGTGCCGAGCAGAGGATGATGCTAATGGAGAAGCGATGGATGATGGAGTGAGCGCAGCGGCGAAACCACGTGCGCGTGGCGAAGATTTTTGGCCTGGGCGCAGGTCGTCGCTGAAAAAGGCGATGCGACCGGGCGGATCCTTGTGCCGAGCGGAACGGAAGCTGATGATGGCGGAGAAAAGATGGATAATGGAGTGGGCGCAGGGGCAAAACCACGTGCCCGATTTTAAGTAGAGTAGTAGGATGCGGCAAGGGGAAGGCAGATGCCGACGCGCCGCGAGAAATCTGCTGCTGGCGTGGGTGCAGGCTGCTGCGGAAACAGGCAACTAGCGCGTGCAGATCCTTGTGCCGTTCAGAGATTCTGATGATTGCTGAAGCGGAAGCTGATGATGATGGCTGAGTGGGCACAGGGGCGAACCACGTACGCTGAAGGAAGTTTCGGCCTGGGCGCAGGTCGTCACAGAAAGGCGATGCAACCGGGCGGATCCTTGTGACGAGCTGAAAGTGATGCGGAAGCGGAGGAAATGATTGATTGATGAGTGGGCGCAGGGGCGGAACCACGTGCTTGATAAAGCAATGCTGATGCAGATGATTAATGTGAAGGCGGCACGGAGGATGCTGATGATGAAGAGGCGGAGACGAGGCAGGAACGGGCGGCTGATGAAGTTGAGGAGACTGGAGCGAGGATGGCAAGGAGGGATGATGGAAGCAGATGAGGATGATGCGGATGGAGGAGGGTAGACGCAGATAGACACAGGAGAGATGAGGGGCGATGCGGTAGAGAGGAAGGGTGTCACAACCGTTTTCTTCAACTTTTAGGAGAGTGACAGCTTGTTCCCTAGTTGGCTCGAAAGTGGGAGCAGGAAGACTGGTGGTGTCCGATATATTGTCAGCTGGAAGAGGCTGGTTGCGACAGAGGAAGTCAGACAACGGGCAGAGGCACGACCGCTGATGTCAAGAGAGTGACGGCTTGTTCCCCACTTGGCTCGGAAATGGGATCAGGAAGACGAGTGGTGTTCGATATCCTGACGGCGGAAGTTTTGGGTGCAGTTGCTGACGAGGTGAGGAGGTGATGCGAGAAAGGCGGCTTGAGATGATGGACGCAGACGGACTGAGGATGACGGCAAAGGAGTAGCAGATGAGACTGATGAGGCAAGATGAAGGAGGAGGAGATGCTTGTGGAGGTAGATGTGATGAGGGGCAGCGGATGGCAGATGGCGGGAAGCTTCTTGGTAGTTGACGGCAGGCGGTGGCTCGAGAGTAGCTTACGACAGATGTGGGCGATAGGTCACCGATTGTCAGCCACATGCGCCGAAATGGGCGTAGGGCTTTCTTAAGATGACTAGGCGTTTCTTCGGTGCAAGGAAATCGTCAGACAGAGCTTCTCTTGTCAACTGATGGCAAAGCGGCGAGGCGCGAGGTGACGGTAGCGACGGCAGGAGAACGCGAGTGGAAGCGATGAAGGAAGGATGAAGGCAGCGTGATGGCGCGGTCACGGGACTCCAGGTGATGTTGCCTGAAGCTCTGATACCATGTCAGAAGAATGCAGGCACGAGAACAGCGGCAGCAGAAGCAGGCAGAAGCGTCAGGACATGCAAGCATACGTCAGCAGAGTGACATAGGCAAGAGCGGTCCGAGGAGTTTGTCGCGGAAGCTGATAGAGGCTGAGACGCGAGGTAGCCGAGGTAGACGGGTTCATGTGAGAGAGACTGTTGGCGAGCTGAGTGATGGTTGGAGGAGTAAGAGAGTTGAGCGAAGGAGCGAGAGTGACGGAGCGAAGAGTTGAGAGGCGTTGGCGAAGACAGAAAATGCGAGGAGCGAGCATAGTAAAGACACGGCGGCGAAGCCGCGGGACCAAAGGGGAACAGGATGAGCAGAACTGTTCTGGTTAACTCGAGGGAATGAACATCCTCGGTCATAAAAGGACAGAACAGGACAAATGATCAGAGCAACGACTTCTTTCCGCTAGCCGGACGCGGGTGACAGATGTCACGTTATTAGGGGATGGCTTGACATGTTAGGCTCAACGGTTAGTCTGACCGAGGGCCCTTGGGTGAAGGTGGTTTGGTCTCGGACCTGAACCGTTATTGAGAACTCGGAGAATCCGATGGATTTGGAGCAGAGGAGGAGTTCTCTGACTTGTATCCGGGTCAGAGGTTGTTCTCCTTCTTGGGAAGAGGGGAGTCACCTTGACGGAGTCGCTTGATTCTGACAGCGTCCTTACGCCCTAGTTGCGCCTTAGTTGCGCCCTAGTTGCGCCCAACTTGCAGACTAGTTGCACTCTAGTTGCACCCTAGTTGCGCCCTAGTTGCGCCCTAGTTGCACCCTAGTTGGGCCGTAGTTGCGCCCTAGTTGCACCCTCGTTGCACCCTCGGTGCGCCCTAGTTGCACCCTAGTGACATCCTAGTTGCGCCCTAGTTGCGCCCTAGTTGCCCCCAGTTGCACCCTAATTGCGCCCTAGTTGCGCCCTAGTTGCGCTCTAGTTGCGCCCTAGTTGCGCCCTAGTTGCGTCCTAGTTGCACCCTAGTTGCGTCCTAGTTGCGCCCTAGTTGCGTCCTAGTTGCACCCTAGTTGCGTCCTAGTTGCGCCCTAGTTGCGTCCTAGTTGCACCCTAGTTGCGTCCTAGTTGCGCCCTAGTTGCGTCCTAGTTGCACCCTAGTTGCGTCCTAGTTGCGCCCTAGTTGCGTCCTAGTTGCACCCTAGTTGCGTCCTAGTTGCGCCCTAGTTGCGTCCTAGTTGCACCCTAGTTGCGTCCTAGTTGCGCCCTAGTTGCGTCCTAGTTGCACCCTAGTTGCGTCCTAGTTGCGCCCTAGTTGCGTCCTAGTTACACCCTAGTTGCGCCCTAGTTGCGCCATAGTTGCGCTCTAGTTGCGCCCTAGTTGCGCCCTAGTTGCGCCCTAGTTGCGCTCTAGTTGCACCCTAGTTGCACCCTAGTTGCGCCCTAGTTGCGCCTAGTTGTGTCCTAGTTGCGCCCTTGTTGCGCATTAGTTGTGCCCTAGTTGCGCCATATTTGTGCCCTACTTTCGCCATAGTTGTGCCCTACTTGCACCCTAGTTGCGTCTTAGTTGCGCCCTAGTTGCGCCCTAGTTGCGCCCTTCTTGCGCCCTTATTGCACCCTACTTACACCCTACTGGCGCCCTACTTGCGCCCTAGTGGCGCATCAGTTGGGCAATAGCTACGCCCTAATTGTGCCCTAGGTGCGACTTAGTTGCGTCTGACTTGCGCCCGACTTGCGCCCTAGTTGCGCCCTAGTTGCACCATAGATAAACCCTAGTTACACCCTAGTTGCGCCCTAGTTGCACCGTTGTTGCGCCCTAGTTGCGTCCTCGTTGCGCCCTCGTCGCACCCTAGTTGCGCCCTTGTTGCGCCATTGTTGCGCCCTAGTTGCGCCCTAGTTGCGCCCTACTTGCACCCTAGTTACGCCCTATTTGCGTCCTAGTTGCACCCTACTTGTGCCCTAGTTGCACTCTAGTTGCGCCCTAGTTGCGCCCTAGTTGCTTCATAGTTCCGCCCTAGTTGCGTCCTAGTTGCGCCTTAGTTGTGCCCTATTTACACCCTACTTGCGCCCTACTTGCGCCCTTTTTGCGCCCTAGTTGCGCCCTAGTTGCGCCCTAGTCGCGTCCTAGTTGCGCCCTAGTTGCACCCTAGTTGTGCCATTCTTGCGCCCTGATTGCATCCTACTTACGCCCTATTGGCGCCCTTACAACGCCCTAGTTGCGCCTTAGTTGGGCACTAGCTACGCCCTAGTTGTGCCCTAGTTGCGCCCTAGTTTCATCTTATTTGCGCCCTACTTGCGCCGTACTTGCGCCCTAGTCGCGCCCTAGTTGCGCCCTAGTTGCACCCTAGTTGCGCACTAGTTGCGCCCTAGTTGCACCCTAGATGCGCCCTAGTTGTACCCTAGTTGCGCCCTGGTTGCACCCTGGTTATGCACTAATTGCGCCCTAGTTGCGCCCTAGTTGCGCCCTAGTTGCGTC
The DNA here is from genome assembly GCA_023375785.1 of Penium margaritaceum. Taxonomy (NCBI): domain Eukaryota; kingdom Viridiplantae; phylum Streptophyta; class Zygnematophyceae; order Desmidiales; family Peniaceae; genus Penium; species Penium margaritaceum. The sequence goes on along the minus strand of SZWC01000246.1, from coordinate 462,528 downwards.
CTAGTTGCGCCCTAGTTGTGTCCTATTTGTGCCCTAGTTGCGCCCTAGTTGCACCCTAGTTGCGCCCTAGTTGCGCCCTAGTTGCGCCCTAGTTGCGCCCTAGTTGCGCCCTAGTTGCGCCCTAGTTGCGTCCTAGTTGCGCCCTAGTTGCACCCTAGTTGTGCCCTAGTTGCGCCCTAGTTGTGCCCTAGTTCCGTCCTAGTTGCGCCCTAGTTGCGCCCTAGTTGCGCCCTAGTTGCGCACTAGTTGCACCCCACTTGCGCCCTACTTGCGCCCTACTTGCGCCCTAGTTGTGCCTCTGTTGGGCAATAGCTACGCCCTAGCTGTACCATAGTTGCGCCCTAGTTGTGTCCTACTTGTGCCCTACTTACGCCCTAGTTGCGCCTTAGTTGCGGCCTAGTTGCGCCCTAGTTGCGCCTTAGTTGCGCCCTATATGCGACCTAGTTGCGCCCTAGTTGCACCCTAGTTGTACGCTAGTTATGCCCTAGTTGCGCCCTAGTTGTGCCCTAGTTGCACCTTAGTTGCGCCCTAGTTGCGCCCTAGTTGAGCCCTAGTCGCGTCCTAGTTACGCCCTAGTTGCGCCCTAGTTGCGCCCTAGTTGCGCCCTAGTTGCACCCTATTTGCGCCATACTGGCTCCCTACTTGCGCCCTAGTTGCGCCTTAGTTGCGCCCTAGTTGCGCCCTACTTGCGCCCTAGTTGCGCCCTAGTTGAGCCCTAGTCGCGTCCTAGTTACGCCCTAGTTGCGCCCTAGTTGCGCCCTAGTTGCGCCCTAGTTGCACCCTATTTGCGCCATACTGGCTCCCTACTTGCGCCCTAGTTGTGCCTTAGTTGGGCGCTAGCTACGTCCTAGTTGTACCCTAGTTGTGCGCTAGTTGCGTCCTACTTGTGCCATACTTGCGCGCTAGTTGCGCCTTAGTAGAGCCTTAGTTGCACCCAACTTGCGCACTAGTTGCACCCTAGTTGCGCCCTAGTTGCGCCCTAGTTGTGCCATACTTGCACGCTGGTTGCGCCCTAGTTGTGCCCTAGTTGCGTCCTAGTTGCGGACTAGTTGCACCCTACTTGCGCCCTACTTGGACCCTACTTGCGCCCTAGTTGCGCCTCAGTTGGGCACTAGTTACGCCCTAGTTGTACCCTAGTTGCACCCTAGTTGCGTCCTACTTGTGCCCTACTTGCGCCTTACTTGCGCCTTAGTTGCGGCCTAGTTGCGCCATAGTTGCGCCTTAGTTGCACCCTAGATGCGGCCTAGTTGCGCCCTAGTTGCACCATAGTTGCGCGCTAGTTATGCCCTAGTTGCGCCCTAGTTGCACCCTAGTTGCGCCCTAGTTGCGCCCTAGTTGCGCCCTAGTTGCACCCTAGTCGCGCCCTAGTTGCGCCCTAGTTGCGCCCTAGTTGCACCCTATTTGTGCCCTACTGGCTCCCTACTTGCGCCCTAGTTATGCCTTAGTTGGGCACTAGCTACGCCCTAGTTGTGCCCTAGTTGCGCGCTAGTTGCATCATACTTCTGCCATTTTTGCGCGCTAGTTGCGCCTTAGTAGTGCCTTAGTTGCGCCCAACTTGCGCACTAGTTGCACCCTAGTTGTGCCCTAGTTATGCCCTAGTTGTGCCATACTTGCGCTCTATTTACACCCTAGTTGCGCTCAACGTGCACCCTAGTTGCGCCCTAGTTGCGCCCTAGTTGCGCCCTAGTTGCGCTCTAGTTGCGCCCTACTTGCACCCTACTTGCGCCTTAGTTGTGCCATAGTTGCGCCCAACTTGCACACTAGTTGCACCCTAGTTGCGCCCTAGTTGCGGCCTTGTTGCGCCCTACTTGGACCCTAGTTGCGCCCTGGTTGCGCCCTACTTGCGCCCTACTTGCGTTCTACTTGCGCCATAGTTGCGCCCTACTTGTACCCCAGGTGCGTCATAGTTGCGCCCTAGTTGCACCATAGTTACGCCATTATTGCGCCCTTATTGCACCAAACTTACAACCTACTGGCGCCCTACTTGCGCCCTACTTACGCCTCAGTTTGGCACTAGCTACGCCCTAGTTTTCCCCAGTTCCGCCCTAATTGTGACCTAGTTGCGCCCTAGTTGTCCCTTAGTTTCACCCTAGTTACGCCCTAGTTGCGCCCAAGTCGCGCCCTAGTTGCGCCCTAGTTGCGCCTTAGTCGCGCCCTAGTCGCGCCCTACTTGCGCCTTAGTTGCACCCTAGTTGCACCCTAGTTGCGCCCTAACTGTGCCGTAGTTGTTCCCTAGTTGTGCCCTAGTTGCGTCCTAGTTGCGCCCTAGTTGCGCCCTAGTTGCGTCCTACTTGTGCCCTACTTGCGCCCTACTCTCACCCTAGTTGCGCCTCAGTTGGGCACTAGCTATGCCCTAGTTGTACCCTAGTTGCGCCCTAGCTGCATCCTACTTGTGCCATACTTGCGCTCTAGTTGCGTCTTAGTTGCGCCTTAGTTGCGCCCTAGTTGCGCCTTAGTTGCACCCTAGTTGCGCCCAAGTTGCGCCCTAGTTGCGCCCTAGTTGCACCCTAGTTACGCCCTAGTTGCACCCTAGTTGCGCCCTAGTTGCGCCCTAGTTGCGCCCTAGTTACGCCTTCCTTGCGGCCTACATGCGCCCTAGTTGCAGCCTAGTTGCGCCCTACTTGGGCCCTAGTTGCGCCCAAGTCGCGCCCTAGTTGCGCCTAGTTGCGTCCTACTTGCGCCCTACTTACGCCCCAGTTGCGCCCTAGCTGCGCCCTAGTTGCAGCCTAGTTGCGCCCTACTTGGGCCCTAGTTGCGCCCAAGTCGCGCCCTAGTTGCGCCTAGTTGCGTCCTACTTGCGCCCTACTTACGCCCCAGTTGCGCCCTAGCTGCGCCCTAGTTGCAGCCTTGTTACGTCCTTATTGCGCCCTTGTTGCGCCCTTGTTGCGTCCTCGTTGCGCCCTTGTTGCGCCCTTGTTGCGTCCTTGTTGCGCCCTTGTTGCACCCTTGTTGCGCCCTCGTTGTGCCCTTGTTGTGCCCTCGTTGTGCCCTCGTTGCGCTCAAGTTGCACCCTAGTTGCGCCCTTGTTACGGCCTAGTGGTGCCCCACTTGTGCCGTATTTACGCCCTACTTGCACCGTACTTGCGCCCTACGTGCGCCCTAGTTGTACCCTTGTTGCGCCCTAGTTGCGCCCTAGTTGCGCCCTATTTGCGCCCTAGTTGCGCCCTAGCTTCGCCCTAGTTACGCCCTAGTTGCGCCCTAGTTGCGCCCTAGTTGCGTCCTAGTTGCGCCCTAGTTGCGCCCTAGTTGCGCCCTAGTCGCGCCCTAGTCGCGCCCTGGTCATGTCCTACTTGCGTCCTAGTTGCGCCCTAGTGGCACTCTAGTTGCACCCTATTTGCGCCCTTATTGCACCCTACTTGCGCCCTACTGGCACCCTTCTTGCGCCCTAGTTGTGCCTTAGTTGGACACTAGCTATGCCCTAGATGTGCCCTAGTCACGCCCTAGTTGCGTCCTACTTGTGCCCTACTTGCGCGCTAGTTGCGCCTTAGTTGCACATTAGTTGCGCCCAACTTGCAAACTAGTTGAACCCTAGTTGCGCCCTAGTTGCGCCCTAGTTGTGTCCTAGTTGCGCCCTAGTTACGCCCTGGTTGCGCCCCGGTTCCGTCCTAGTTGCGCCATAGCTGCGCCCTAGCTGCGCCCTAGTTGCGCCCTAGGTGCGACCTAGTTGCGTCCTAGTTGTGCCCAAGTTGTGCCCTAGTTGCACCCTAGTTGCACCCTAGCTGCGCCCTAGTTGCACCCTAGTTGCACCCTAGTTGCGCCTTAGTTGCGCCCTAGTCGTGCCCTCGTTGCGCCCTCGTTGCGCCCTAGTTGCGCCCTCATTGAGCCCTTGTTGCGCCCTAGTTGCGCTCTAGTTGCACCATAGTTGCGTCCTAGTTGCGCCCTAGTTGTGCCCTAGTTACGCTATAGTTGCGCCCTAGTTGCGCCCTAGTTGCGCCCTAGTTGCGTCCTAGTTGCGCCCTTGTTGCGCCTTAGTTGTGCCCTAGTTGTGCCCTAGTTACGCTATAGTTGCGCCCTAGTTGCGCCCTAGTTGCGCCCTAGTTGCGTCCTAGTTGCGCCCTTGTTGCGCCTTAGTTGTGCCCTAGCTGTACCCTACTTGCACCCTACTTGCGCCCTAGTTGCACCCGACTTGCACCCTAGTTACGTCTTAGTTGCGCCCTAGTTGCGCCCTATTTGTGCATCAGTTGGGCACTAGCTACGCCCTAGTTGTACCCTACTTGCGCCCTAGTTGCGTCCTACTTGTGCCCTATTTGCGCCCTAGTCGCGCCTTAGTTGCACCCTAGTTGCGCCCTAGTTGCGCCCTAGTTGCGCCCTAGTTTCGCCCTAGTTGCGCCTTAGTTGCGCCCTAGTTCCACCCTAGTTGCATTATAGTTGCGCCCTAGTGGTACTCCAGTTGCGCCCTAATTGCGCCCTAGTTGCATCCTAGTTGCGCCCTAGTTGCACCCTAGTTGCGCCGAAGTCGTGCCCTAGTTGCGCCCTAGTTGCGCCCTAGTTGCGCCCTGGTTGCGCACTAATTGCACCATAGTTGCGCCCTTATTGCGCCCTGGTTGCGTCCTAGTTGTGCCCTAGTTGCAATCTATTTGCGCCCTAGTTGCGCCCTAGCTGCCCCCAGTTCCGCCCTAATTGCGCCCTAGTTGTGCCCTAGTTGCGCCCTAGTTGTGCCCTAATTGCGCCCTAGTTGCGCCCTAGCTGCCCCCAGTTCCGCCCTAATTGCGCCCTAGTTGTGCCCTAGTTGCGCCCTAGTTGTGCCCTAATTGCGCCCTAGTTGCGCCCAAGTCGCGCCCTAGTCGCGCCCTAGTCGCGCCCTAGTTCCACCCTCGTTGCGCACTAGTTGCACCCTAGTTGCACCCTAGTTGCGCCCTAGTTGCGCCCTAGTTGTGCCCTAGTTGCGTCCTAGTTGCGCCCTAGTTGCGCCCTAGTTGTCCCCTGTTTCGCCCTTAGTTGCATGTAACTTACGTCCTAGTTGCGTCTTTGTTGCGCCCTAGTTGCGCCCAACTTGCAGACTAGTTGCACCCTAGTTGCACCCTAGTTGCGCTCTAGTTGCGCCCTAGTTGCCTCCTAGTTGGACCCTAGTTGCGCCCTAGTTGCACCCTCGTTTCGCCCTCGGTGCGCCCTAGTTGCACCCTAGTTGCGTCCTAGTTGCGCCCTAGTTGCACCCTAGTTGCCCATAGTTGCGCCCTAATTGCGCCCTAGTTGTGCCCTAGTTGCGCCATAGTTGCGCTCTAGTTGCGTCCTAGTTGCGTCCTAGTTCCACCCTAGTTGCGCCCTAGTTGCGTCCTAGTTGCGCTCTACGTGCGCCCTAGTGGCGCCATAGTTGCGCCCTAGTTGCGCCTAGTTGCGTCCTAGTTGCGCCCTTGTTGCGCCTTAGCTGTGCCCTAGTTGCACCCTATTTGTGCCCTACTTGTGCCCTAGTTGCGCCCTACTTGCACCCTAGTTGCTTCTTAGTTGCACCCTAGTTGTGCCCTAGTTGCGCCCTTCTTGCGCCCTTATTGCACCCTACTTACACCCTATTGGCACCCTACTTGCGCCCTAGTGGCGCCTCAGTTGGACACTAGCTACGCCCTAATTGTGCCCTAGGTGCGCCTTAGTTGCGTCTTACTTGCGCCCTACTTGCGCCCTAGTTGCACCCTAGTTGCGTCCTACTTGTACCCTAGTTGCGCCCTAGTTGGGCCCTAGTTGTGTCCTAGTTGCACCCTAGTTGCGCCCTAATTGCGCCCTAGTTGCGACCTGGTTGCGCACAAGTTGCAAACTACTTGCGCCCTACTTGCACCCTACTTGCGCCCTAGTTGCGCCTCAGTTGGGGACTAGCCACGCCCTAGTTGTACCCTAGTTGCGCCCTAGTTGCGTCCTACTTGTGCCCTATTTGTGCCCTAGTTGCACCTTAGTTGCACCCTAGTTGCGCCATAGTTGCGCCCTAGTTGCGCCCTAGTTGCGCCATAGTTGCGCCCTAGTTGCGCCCTAGTTGCGCCTTGTTGTGTCCTAGTTCCGCCCTAGTTGCGCCCAAGTCGCGTCCTAGTCGCGCCCTAGTTGCGCCCTAATTGCGCCCTAGTTGTGCCCTAGTTGCGTCCTACTTGCGCCCTACTTGCGCCCTAGTTGCCCCCAGTTGCGCCCTAATTGCGCCCTAGCTGCGCCCTAGTTGTGCCCTAGTTGCGCCCTAGTTGCGCCCTAGTTGCGCCCTAGTTGCACCCTAGTTTCGCCCTAGTTGCGCCCTAGTTGTGCCCTCGTTGCGCCCTAGTTGCGCCCTAGTTGCACCCTAGTTTCGCCCTAGTTGCGCCCTAGTTGTGCCCTCGTTGCGCCCTAGTTGCGCCCTAGTTGCACCCTAGTTTCGCCCTAGTTGCGCCCTAGTTGTGCCCTCGTTGCGCCCTAGTTGCGCCCTAGTTGCACCCTAGTTTCGCCCTAGTTGCGCCCTAGTTGTGCCCTCGTTGCGCCCTAGTTGCGCCCTAGTTGCACCCTAGTTTCGCCCTAGTTGCGCCCTAGTTGTGCCCTCGTTGCGCCCTAGTTGCGCCCTAGTTGCACCCTAGTTTCGCCCTAGTTGCGCCCTAGTTGTGCCCTCGTTGCGCCCTAGTTGCGCCCTAGTTGCACCCTAGTTTCGCCCTAGTTGCGCCCTAGTTGTGCCCTCGTTGCGCCCTAGTTGCGCCCTAGTTGCACCCTAGTTTCGCCCTAGTTGCGCCCTAGTTGTGCCCTCGTTGCGCCCTAGTTGCGCCCTAGTTGCACCCTAGTTTCGCCCTAGTTGCGCCCTAGTTGTGCCCTCGTTGCGCCCTAGTTGCGCCCTAGTTGCACCCTAGTTTCGCCCTAGTTGCGCCCTAGTTGTGCCCTCGTTGCGCCCTAGTTGCGCCCTAGTTGCACCCTAGTTTCGCCCTAGTTGCGCCCTAGTTGTGCCCTCGTTGCGCCCTAGTTGCGCCCTAGTTGCACCCTAGTTTCGCCCTAGTTGCGCCCTAGTTGTGCCCTCGTTGCGCCCTCGTTGCGCCCTAGTTGCACCCTAGTTGCGCCCTAGTTGCGCCCTAGTTGTGCCCTAGTTGCGCCCTACTTGCGCCCTAGTTGCGCCTTAGTTGCGCCCTAGTTGCGCCCTAGTTGCACTCTAGTTTTGCCCTAGTTGCGCCCTAGTTGCGCCCTAGTTGCGCCCTAGTTGCGCCCTAGTTGCGCCCTAGTTGCGCCTAGTTGCGCCCTGGTTGCGCCCTTGTTGCGCCTTAGTTGTGCCCTAGTTGCACCATACTTGCGCCCTACTTGCACCCTAGTTGCGCCCTATTTGCACCCTAGTTGCGTCTTAGTTGTGCCCTACTTGCGCCCTAGCTGCGCCCTTCTTGCCCCCCTTATTGCATCCTACTTACATCCTATTGGCGCCCTACTTGCGCCCTAGTTGCGCCTCAGTTGGGCACTAGATATGCCCTAATTGTGCCCTAGTTGCGCCCTAGTTGCATCTTACTTGCGTCCTCCTTGCGCCCTAGTTGTACCCTATTTGCGCTCTACTTGCCCCCTAGTTGCGCCCTAGTTGCGCCCTAGTTGTGCCCTAGTTTCGCATTGGTTGAGCACAAGTTGCAACCTTCTTGCGCCCTATATGCAACCTACGAGCGCCCTAGTTGCGCCTCAGCCAGGGACTAGCCACGCCCTAGTTGTACCCTAGTTGCGCCCTAGTTGTGTGCTACTTGTGCCCTAATTGTGCCCACAGTTGCGCCCTAATTGCGCCCTAGTTGCGCCCTAGTTGTGCCCTAGTTGCGCCCTAGTTGCGCCCTAGTTGTGCCCAATTCGCGCCCTAGTCGCGCCCTAGTCGCGTCCTAGTTGCGCCCTAGTTGCGCACTAGTTGCACCCTAGTTGCGCCCTTGTTGCGCCCTCGTTGCGCCCTAGTTGTGCCCTAGTTGCGTCATAGTTGCGCCCTAGTTGCGTCCTAGTTGCCCCCTAGTTGCGCCATTGTTGCGCCCGGGCGCCCTAGTTGCGCCCTAGTTGCACCCTACTTGCACCCTAGTTGCACCCTGGTTACGCACTAGTTGCGCCCTAGTTCCGTCCTAGTTGCGCCCTAGATGCGCCCTATTTGCGCCCTACTTGCGCCTTTCTGGCGCCTACTTGCGCCCTAGTTACGCCTTAGCTGGACACTAGCTACGCCCTAGTTGTCCCCTGGTTGCACCCTAGGTGCGTCCTACTTGCGCCCTAGTTGCTCGTTAGTTGCGCCCTAGTTATGCCCTAGTTGCGCCCTAGTTGCGCCCTAGTTGCGCCCAAGTCGCGCCCTAGTCGCGCCCTAGTCGCGCCCTAGTTGCGCCCTAGTTGTGCCCTAGTTGCGCCCTTGTTGCGCCCAGGCGCCCTAGTTGCACCCTAGTTGCGCCCTACTTGCACCCTATTTGCACCATAGTTACGCACTAGTTGCACCCTAGTTGCGTGCAAGTTGCGCCCTAGTTGCGCCCTAGTTGCGCCCTACTTGCGTCTTTCTGGTGCCTACTTGCGCCCTAGTTGCGCCTCAGTTGGGCACAAGCTACGCCCTAGTTGTCCCCTAGTTGCACCCTAGTTGCATCCTACTTGCGCCCTAGTTGCGCCTTAGTTGCGTCCTATTTGTGCCCAACTTGCACACTAGTTGCACCCTAGTTACGCCCTAGTTGCGCCCTAGTTGCGCCCTAGTTGCGCCCTAGTTACACCCTAGTTGCACCCTTGTTGCGCCCTCGTTGCGCCCTAGTTGCGCCCTAGTTGCACCCTAGTTGCACCCTAGTTGCGTACTAGTTGCGCCCTAGTTGCGCCCTAGTTGCGCCCTAGTTGCGCCCTAGT
>SZWC01000246.1:404764-453680 GCA_023375785.1 Penium margaritaceum | reverse complement strand
CCCTAGTTGCGTCCTAGTTGCGCCCTAGTTGCGCCCTAGTTGTGCCCTAGTTGCGCCCTAGTTGCGCCCTAGTTGCGCCCTAGTTGCGCCCTAGTTGCGTCCTTGTTGCGCCCTAGTTGCGCCCTAGTTACGCCCTAGTTGCGCCTTAGTTGTGCCCTAGTTGCGCCCTACCAGCGCCCTACTTGCACCCTCGTTGCGCCCTAGTTGTGCCCTACTTGCACCCTAGATGCGTCCTAGTTGCGCCCTAGTTGCACCCTCCTTGCGCCCTTATTGCACCCTACTTACGCCCTATTGGCGTCCTACTTGCGCCCTAGTTGCGCCTTTGTTGGGCACTAGCTACGCCCCAGTTGTACCCTAGTTGCGTCCTAGCTGCGTCGTACTTGTGTCCTACTCGCGCCCTAGTTGCGCCTTAGTTGCGCCTTAGTTGCGCCTTAGTTACGCCTTAGTTGCGCCCTAGTTGCGCCCAAGTTGCGCCCTAGTTGCGCCCTAGTTGCGCCATAGTTGCGCCTTAGTCGCGCTCTAGTTGCGCCCTAGTTGCGCCCTAGTTGCGCCCTTGTTGCACCCTTGTTACGTCCTTGTTGCGCCCTCATTGCAACCTCGTTGCGGCCTCGTTACGCCCTCGATGCGCTCAAGTTGCGTCATAGTTGTGCCCTTGTTACGCCCTAGTTGTGCCCCACTTGTGCCGTAGTTGCGCCCTACTTCCGCCCTACTTGCGCCCTACTTGCGCCCTAGTTGCACCCTTGTTGCACCCTAGTTGCGCCCTAGTTACATCCTAGTTGCGCCCTAGTTGCGCCCTAGTTGTGCCCTAGTTGCGCCCTAAATGCGGCCTAGTTGCGCCCTAGTCGCACCCTAGTCGCGCCCAAGTCACGCCCTAGTTGCGTCCTAGTTGTGCCCTAGTTGCGCTCTAGTTGCACCCTATTTGCACCCTTATTGCACCCTACTTGCGCTCTAATGGCACCTTTCCTGCGCCCTAGTTGTGCCTTAGTTAGGCACTAGCTACGCCCTAGTTGTGCCATAGTTGCGCCCTAGTTGCGTCCTACTTGTGCCCTACGTGCGCGCTAGTTGCGCCTTAGTTGCGCCTTAGTTGCGCCCAACTTGCACACTAGTTGCACCCTAGTTGCGCCCTAGTTGCGCCCTAGTTGTGCCCTAGTTGCGACCTAGTTGCGCCCTGGTTACGCTCCGGTTGCGCCCTAGTTGCGCCCTAGTTGCACCCTAGTTGCGCCCTAGTTGCGCCCTAGTTGCGCCCTAGTTCCGCCCTAGTTGCGCCCTAGTTGCGCCCTAGTTGCGCCCTAGTTGCGCCCTAGTTGCGACCTAGTTGCGTCCTAGTTGTGCCCTAGTTGTGCCCTAGCTGCGCCCTAGTTGCGCCCTAGTTGCGCCCTCGTTGCGCCCTCGTTACGCCCTAGTTGCACCCTCGTTGCGCCCTTGTTGTGCCCTAGTTGCGCCCTAGTTGCGCCCTAGTTCCGCCCTAGTTGCGCCCTAGTTGCGCCCTAGTTGCGTCCTAGTTGCGCCCTAGTTACATCCTAGATGCGCTCTACTTGCGCCCTAGTTGCGCCCTAGTTGCACCCTAGTTGCGCACTAGTTGCGCCCTAGTTGCGCCATAGTTGCACCCTAGTTGTGCCCTTGTTGCGCCTTAGTTGTGTCCTAGTTGCGCCCTACTTGCGCCCTACTTGCGCCCTAGTTGCACCCTACTTGCACCCTAGTTGTGCTTTAGTTGCGCCCTAGTTGCGCCCTAGTTGCGCCCTTCTTGCGCCCTTATTGCACCCTACTTACACCCTACTAGCGCCCTACTTGCGCCCTAGTTGCGCCACAGTTGGGCACTAGCTACGCCCTAATTGTGCCCTAGTTGTACCCTAGTTGCGTCTTGCTTGCGCCCTACTTGCGCCCTACTTGCGCCCTAGTTACACCCTAGTTGCCCCCTACTTGCTCCCTAGTTGCGCCCTAGTTGCACCCTAGTTGCGCCCTATTTGCATCCTGGTTGCGCACAAGTTGCAAACTCCTTGCGCCCTACTTGCACCCTACTTGTGCCCTAGTTGCGCCTCAGTTGGGCACTAGCTACGCCCTAGTTGTACCTTAGTTGCACCCTAGTTGCATCCTACGTGTGTCCTATTTGCGCCCTAGTTGCGCCTTAGTTGCACCCTAGTTGCGCCCTAGTTGCACCCTAGTTGCGTCCTAGTTGCGGCCTACTTGCGCCTTAGTTACACCCTAGTTGCATCCTAGTTGTGCCCTAGTTGCGCCCGAGTTGCGCCCTAGTTGCGCCCTAGTTGCCCCCAGTTGCGCCCTAGTTGCGCCCTATTTGCACCCTAGTTTCGCCCTAGTTGCGCCCTAGTTGCGCCCAAGTTGCGCCCTAGTCGCACCCTAGTCGCGCCCTAGTTGCGCCCTAGTTGCGCACTAGTTGCACCCTAGTTGCGCCCTAGTTGCGTCCTAGTTGCGCCCTAGTTGTGCCCTAGTTGCGCCCTAGTTGCACCCTAGTTGCGCCCTAGTTGCACCCAGTTGCACCCTAGTTGCGCCCTAGTTGCGTCCTAGTTGCGCCCTAGTTGTGCCCTAGTTGCGCCCTAGTTGCACCCTAGTTGCGCCCTAGTTGCACCCAGTTGCACCCTAATTGCCCCCTAGGTGCGCCCTAGTTGCGTCCTAGTTGCGCCCTATTTGCGCCCAAGTCGCGCCCTAGTCGCGCCCTAGTCGCGCCCTAGTTGCGCCCTAGTTGCGCACTAGTTGCACCCTAGTTGCGCCCTAGTTGCGCCCTAGTTGCACCCTAGCTGTGCCCTAGTTGCGTCCTAGTTGCACCCTAGTTGCGCCCTAGTTGCCCCCTAGTTGCGCCCTAGTTGCACCCGGGCGCCCTAGTTGCGCCCTAGTTGCGTCTTACTTGCACCTTAGTTGCACTCTAGTTACGCACTAGTTGCGCCCTAGTTGCGTCCTAGTTGCACCCTAGTTGCGCCCTAGTTGCGCCGTACTTGCGCCCTACTCGCGCCTACTTGCGCCCTGGTTGTGCCTCAGTTGGGCACGAGCCACGCCCTAGTTGTCCCCTAGTTGCACCCTTAGTTGCGTCCTACTTGTGCCCTAGTTGAGCCTTACTTGCGCCCTAGTTGGGCCCAACTTGCACACTAGTTGCACCCTAGTTGCATCCTAGTTGCGCCCTAGTTGCGCCCTAGTTGCACCCTAGTTGCGCCCTAGTTGTGCCCTAGTTGCGCCCTTGTTGCGCCTTCGTTGCGGCCTAGTTCCGCCCTAGTTGCGCCCTAGTTGCGCCCTAGTTGCACCCTAGTTGCGCCCTAGTTGTGCCCTAGTTGCGCCCTTGTTGCGCCTTCGTTGCGGCCTAGTTCCGCCCTAGTTGCGCCCTAGTTGCGCCCTAGTTGCCCCCAGTTGTGCCCTAATTGCACCCTAGTTGCGTCCTAGTTGCGCCCTAGTTGCGCTCTAGTTGCGCCCTAGTTGCGCCCTAGTTGCGCCCTAGTTGCACCCTTGTTGCGCCCTACTTGCGCCCTAGTTGCACCCTAGTTGCACCTAGTTGCGCCAATGTTGCGCCTTAGTTGTGCCATAGTTGCGTCCTACTTGCGCCATACCTGCGCCCTAGTTGCGCCCTACTTGCACCGTAGTTGCATCTTAGTTGCGCCATAGTTGCGCCCTAGTTGTGCCCTTGTTACGTTCTTATTGCTCCCTACTTACACCGTACTGGCACCATACTTGCGCCCTAGTTGCGCCTCAGTTGGACACTAGCTACGCCCCAATTGTGCCCTTGTTGCGCCCTAGTTGTGTCTTACTTGCGCCCTATTTGCGTCCTAGTTGCACCCTAGTTGTGTCCTACTTGCACCCTAGTTGCGCCCTAGTTGTGCCCTAGTTGCGCCCTAGTTGCGCCCTAGTTGCACCCTGGTTGCGCACAAGTTGCAACCCACTTGCGCCCTACTTGCATCCTACTTGCGCCCTAGTTGCGCCTCAGTTCGGGACTAGCTACGCCGTAGTTGTACCCTAGTTGTGCCCTAGTTGTGTCCTACTTGTGCCCTATTTGTGCCCTAGTTGTGCCTTAGTTGCACCCTAGTTGCTCCCTAGTTGCGCCCTAGTTGCGCCGCATTTGTGCCCTAGTTGCGCCCTAGTTGCACCCTAGTTGCGCCCTAGTTGCGCCCTAGTTGCGCCCTAGTTGCGCCCTACTTGCACCCTAGTTGCCCCCAGTTGCGCCCTAATTGCGCCCTAGTTGCGCCCTAGTTGCGCCCTAGTTGCGCCCTAGTTACGCCGTAGTTGCGCCCAAGTCGTGCCCTAGTCGCGCCCTAGTTGCGCCCTAGTTGCGCCCTAGTTGTGCCATAGTTACGCCCTAGTTGCGCCATAGTTGCGCCCTAGTTATCCCCAGCTACGCCATAATTGCACCCTAGTTGCACCCTAGTTGCGCCCTAGTTGCGCCCTAGTTGCGCCCTAGTTGTGCCATAGTTACGCCCTAGTTGCGCCATAGTTGCGCCCTAGTTATCCCCAGCTACGCCATAATTGCACCCTAGTTGCACCCTAGTTGCGCCCTAGTTGCGCCCTTGTTGGGCCCTAGTTGTGCCCAAGTTGCACCCTAGTCGCGCCATAGTCGCGTCGTAGTTGCGCCCTACTTGCACACTAGTTGCACCCTAGTTGCGCCCTAGTTGCGCCCTAGTTGCGCCCTAGTTGTGCCCTAGTTGCGTCATACTTGCGCCCTAGTTGCGCCCTAGTTGCCCCCTAGCTGCGCCCTTGTTGCGCCCGGGCGCCCTAGTTGCGCCCTAGTTGCGCCCTACTTGCACCCTAGTTGCACCCTAGTTACACACTAGTTGCGCCCTAGTTGCGTCCTAGTTGCGCCCTAGTTGCGCCCTAGTTGCGCCCTACTTGCGCCCTTCTGGCGCCTACTTGCGCCCTAGTTGTTGTCAAAAGAATGTCATGAGGAGGTACTGCGGAAGCAGAACCAAGTAGAAGCAATGGAGTGCAGCGGAGCCTGGAAGCAAAGTGACAGCGAGAGCGAGGCCAAGGAGTTAGTCGCGGAGCCTCATGAGGGACGAGGCACAGGAGCTCGAAGGTAGGCAACAGTAGTGGAGATAGACGTGAGTGATGTGATTGCCTTGAGTGAAGGAACGAAAGAGCTGTGATGAGAGATTGGTCGGCGAAGAGGAGGCGATAGCGGAGCAGAGCGAAGACACGGCAGCGAAGCCGCGGAACCAAAGGGAACAGAATGATTGGAACTGTTCTAGTTAGGTTTTGGAGGGTTTGAACATCCTCCATATATACACGTGAACAGGACCAAGAACCACAAAAGCAACGGATTCTTTGCTAGCCGGACGCGAGTAACTCATCATTGGTCGGTAACAGTTCGCAGGGGACCGTTGGACTCTATATTTGTTCTTTCTTGCGAGAGGTGACCTGGACCTCTGCTTGGACTATCCGAGGCCCTTCCGCAGCAAGAATCGAAGTCAGCGAGCACACATTTCTGACACCCTCCCTGAATCTGACTCGATTCTTCTAAGGTTCGCTTCCTCCTTGGGTCCATCAGAGCACTTGATGAACATGAATATGGTCCCTGGGAGGTGTCCTTGTAGCAGCCACAGACCAGTCAAATTCGAGCAGATGTTACTATTCAGCAGTGTTGCAGTCTTGGTGGTTCGTGGGCTGGCGAAGGCATGGGACAACGGCATGGATGAAGTAGGGCTCTCCGCATTTTGCTGAGGGTGCATTTGCGTTTGAGAATGAGGGGATGAAAGACGGGAGCAGCGATATTGAGTAGGGCTCCTCGAATTTCTTCCTCCACAAAGGGCACCAGTGTGGAGAAGAAATTTACAGGGAAGTGTCCGCCCCCTCTGTAGAGAGGGTAGTGTTGGAGGGTGTAGGAGATTGGGACGCCTTTGATGTAACAGAGGTGGAAGAGGTTACATAAGTCTTGCGACCACTGTAGAATGTTTGTTGCTCCACTTGTAGTGAGTATCAGATCCTCGCATTGAGCGAGGAAGTGACGCGGGAAGGAGGAGAAGTTGACCGGTCCATAGGTGTTGGTGGTAGTGTTGACGAGTGGCCGATCTGTTGGGAGAGGAGGTCTTTTGGCGATGAAAGTCATTGGGAGATGACGAGGAACTTGGGAGGAGCCGAAGGGCGGGGAGATGATACGAGCCGTTGATGAAGCTGAAAAGGCAGGCAAGGAGCGACCCGGGGAAGGCAGATGAGGCTGAGGAAGGAGGCTGGATTGAAGAGACCGAGAAGGGCTGAGTGTGGCAGAGGAAGATGTGGATGAGCAAGAGAAAGGTTGCTGATAATGCGACGGAGATGGAAGATGGACTTGTTCATTGAATAGCGGTTCGGCGTGAGTGCATATGTCGCAAGAGTGGCGATGTAACCGGGCAGACGGGATGATGAAGGGAAGAGGATCCGTTGAGGATTTGGTGGGTACAAGGGTGGAACCTCGTGCACTGTAGGAAGTTTTCGGCGTGGACAGAGGTCGTCGCGAAGCCGGCGATGCGACCGTGCGGACCCTTGTGCCGAGCGAAAAAGTAATGCGGAACCAGATGATAGCAGAGCAATGGTGGATGATGGAGTGGGTGCAGGGGCAAGACGACGTGTGCGACGAAAGAGATGAGTAGAACACGGCAAGGGGAAGGCTGATGCCAATGCGCCATGAGAAATCTGCTTCTGGCGTGGGTGCGGGCTACTGCGAAACGTGTAGCGAACGTGTGCAGATCCTTGTGCTAGGCACAGATGCGGATGATGAGGAGGCAAAAGCTGCTGATATTGGAGTGGGCGCAGGGGTGAGTCACGTGCGCTGCGGAAGGTTTTGGCATGGGCGCAGGTCGTCGCGAAACAGGCGATGCAACCGGGCGGATCCGTGTGCCAAGCAGAAGCTGAAGCAGATGAATCGATGATGACGGAGATGACGGATGGATGAGTGGGCGCAGGGGCGGAACCACGTGCGCTGCGGAGGCTGATGAGGAGAACGGATGCGGAGACGATGCAGATGATTTAGCGGTTCGAAGAGGACCAAGAGGGCCGAGGGCGGCTGATGCAGATGAGAAAGAACAGAGCAAGACTACTGAGAATGCAGAAGGAAGATGCAGGATACGGCAGGCAAAGGATGGCGAGGGAGGAGGCGGCGTGTGACACCCACGTGCTCTGCTTTCCGGAGAGTGACGGCTTGTTCCCCAGTTTGCCCGAGACCGACGGGCAGGATGACTGGTGGTGTCCGATGTCCTGGCAGCGAGAGGAAGTCAGGTGCAGCAAAAGAAGTCGCGCGACAAGTAAAGACACTGGTCCGCTGATGTCAGAGGAGTGACGGCTTGTTCCCCAGTTGGCTTGCAGTGAGAGTAAGAAGACTGGCGGTATCTGATGTCCTGAGGGCGGGAGTTACTCTGCTGCTGCTGACGATGCGAGAAGGTGGTGCAAGGATGCGGCACGAGGCAGTGGAAGTGAGGAAACTGATTTGGATGAGGCAGATGGATGAGATGAGACAGCTGAAGGGAGATGATGAGGGCAGAGGTGCTTGCGAGGCCGAGGAGACAAGAGGCAGCTGGTGATGGGTGACAGGAAGCGTCCAGGAAGTTGATGGCAGGCGGCGGCTCGGGGCCTGCTTGTGACTGTTGTGGACGACAAGTCCCAGTTGCTGGCCATGGGTGCAGAGTGCTTGCTCAAGAGGATGAGACGTGTCTTCAGCGCGAGAAGCACTTCAACCGGTACTGCTAATGTCAGCTGTTGATGGAGTGGAGAGGTACGAGGTGACAATGGCGGCGGTGGAGGAGTACAGATTTGAGAGATGAAGCAGTGATGGCGACAGGGCAATAACTCGGTCACGGGACACAAGGTGATGTTGCTTGACGCTCTGATACCATGTCAGAAGAATGTCATGAGGAGGTACTGTAAAAGCAGAAGCAAGTAGAAGGAATGGAGTGTAGCGGAGCCTGAAAGCAAAGTGATAGCGAGAGTGAGGCCAAGGAGTTATTTGCGGAGCCTCATGAGGGACAAGGCACATGAGCTCCAAGGTAGGCAACATCAGTGGAGATAGACGTGAGTGATGTGATTACCTTGAACGAGGGAACAAAAGAGCTGTGATGAGAGATTGGTGGGTGAAGAGGAGGCGATAGCGGAGCAGAGCGAATACACGGTGGCGAAGTTGCGGAACCAAAGGGAACAGAATGAGTGGAACTGTTCTGGTTAAGTTTTGGAGGGAATGAACATCCTCCATATATACACGTGAACAGGACCAAGAACCAAAAAAGCAACGGCTTCTTCGCTAGCCGGATGCGAGTGACTCATCGTCGCTTTGGTGAGTAACGGTTCGCAGAGGACTGTTGGACCGTTTATTTGTTCTCTCTTGCGAGAGGTGACCTGGACCTCTGCTTGGATTATCCAAGGCCCTCCGCAGCAAGAATCGAAGTCAGAGAGCACACATTTCTGACAGTTGCGCCTCAGTTGGGCACTAGCTACGCCCTACTTGTCCCCTAGTTGCGCCCTAGCTGCGTCCTACTTGCACCCTAGTTGCGCCTTAGTTACGCCCTAGTTGCGCCCAACTTGCACACTAGTTGCATCCTAGTTGCGCCCTAGTTGTGCCCTGGTTGTGCCCTAGTTGCACCCTAGTTGCGCCTGTCTGAAGAATGCAGGCACGAGGACTGCAGCAGCAGAAGCAGACAGAGGCGTCAGGACATGCAAATGTACGTCAGTAAAGTGACGTAAGCTAGAGCGGGCCGAGGAGTTAGTCGCAGAAGCTGATAGAGGCTGTGACGCGAGGTAGCTGAGGTAGACAAGTTTATGTGTGAGAGTGATGGCAAGGTGAGTGATGGTTGACGGAGTAAGAGAGCTGAGCGAAGGAGCAAGAGTGATGGAGCGAAGAGTTGAGAAGAGCTGGCGAACACAGGAAATGCGAGGAGCGAGCAGAGTGAAGACACGGCGGCGAAGCCGTGGAACCAAAGGGGAGCAGGATGAGCAAAACTGTTCTGGTTATCTTGAGAGGGAATGAACATCTTCTGTATATACAGTTCAGAACAGGAAAAACCAGTAATGAGAACGACTTCTTAACGCTAGCCGGACGCGTAGGGAATGTATTCACGTGTTGTTCCAACGGTCTTGGTTCTTCGCCTGATGGCGTACCGTTTCGCTTATTGCCGTTGGGTGCGGAATATAACTTTGCGGACTTGCACCAGATGTCTTGGTACATTTTCCGAAGTTCAGACCAAGGAGGTATTGTTGTCAGATCTGGTTCTGACACCCCCCGTGAATCCGACATAGTGATGCGTTATGCAATTGGAGCTGATCTGATGGCGAAACGCCTTATAGGTGGAGCTATCATTATTGCTCGCTGTTGGTAGATGTAGTTTTGGCGAGGTGGCACATATCCTCCATAGTGGTTGATCAGCTGCCTCCACATTCCGGTTATGTTGTCCGGTTCCTTCTCCAGTAGAGGATGAAGGTCGGGTTCAATGAGTTCTTTCAGACCTTCCCGCATGTCTATGTTGAAAGCCTCATGCTTTTGTTGTGAATTCACCGGTGCTGCATACTTTCCCAAGGTAATTCTGTTCGTCCAGAAGTCCGTTGGTGATGGCGACTCCATGAACTAGATAGGGCTTCAACTGTGAGTAGGTCGCCCGTTGCCAGGTTCCCAGGTTGGTGGATTCTCTTGAGGGTTGTGTGGGATCATGACCCGGGGTTTGGTAGTACAGTCTGTCCAGGTGAATTGGAGGGAGCACTGTCACGAGGGGCGTAGTGGAGGAGATGTGCTGCCTTTCCAATGCTGTTTGCGGCAACCTGTACCAGAGGTCGGGTGCATTGCTTGCTTCTTCCACCAAGGTGTGGTAGGAGGGGTGCATGATGGTTTTCAGCTGATCCCAGGCTGAGGTGGTTGCTACGTTGAGTGCTGAGGGAGATGTGTGGGCAGTCCGGAGGTGCTCAAAGCTTCCTTGGACGAGGTCACAGAAGCCATATCCTCGAATTGAGACCAGTTTTCCTGTAGACCATATGCTTTGTGTCCACAGGAGGATGTTTTGGCCATCTTCAGCCAAGAAGGGGTAGTACGCGCAAAGGTTCCTCGTTTTTATAGGAGACGTTGATGGTTGTAGTGGGATTTGTGGTTAGTCAATGTAGATCCTTTGGCTGCTGTAGGTGAGGATGTTGTAGACGAGGAGAAACTGATGTTGTAGGGGTCGACTATATGCGCAAATGTTCGTAGTGGGTGGAGGTCGTTGCGGTCTTGACAATCCGAGAGGGCAGATTCCTTGAGCTGAAGATCGAACGAGACGTGAGCTGAGAAGCGAGTGATGATTAACTGGGCGCAGAGATGGAACCTCGTGCGCTGCGGGACTTCGGCGTAATTGACGATGGAGTAGGCGCAGGGATGGAACCACATGCGCTTCGGATGTTTTCGGCATGGGCGCAGGTCGTCGCAGAATGCGCGATGCGACCGGGCGGATCCTTGTGCCGAGCAGAGCGGAACGGATGACGGCGGGGGAACGATGGATGATGGAGTGGGCACAGGGACAAGACCACGTACGCGATTGAAATAGGGGAGTAGGATGCGGCAAGGGGAAGGCGGGTGCCAACGCGCCGTGAGAAATCTGCTATCGGCGTGGGTGCAGGCTGCTCCGAGGCTGGCAGCTGGCTTGTGCAGATCCTTGTGCCATTCGCAGACGTTGATGATTGTTGATGATGAAACGGAGGCTGATGATGATGGCTGCGTGGGTGTAGGGGCAAACCACGTGCGCTGAAGGACGTTTTGGCGTGGGCGCAGGTCGTCGCAAAAAGGCAATGCGACCGGGCGGATCCTTGTGCCGAGCTGAAAGCGATGCGGAAGCGGAAGAAACGATTGATGGATGAGTGGGTGCATGGGCGGAACCACATGCACTGCGGAACAATGCTGATGGAATAATTAATGCAAAGGCGGCGCGGTGGATGCTGATGACGCAAGGATGGCGGTGAGGCAGGAATAATTGGCTCATGAAGCTGAGGAGACAAGAATGAGGATGACAAGGAGGGCTGATGGAGGCAGATGAGGATGATGTGAGAAGTGAAGACTGAAGGCTGACGATGATGATGAAGAAGAGAGGTAGGGAGCGATGCAGACGGAGGGAGACGCGATGAGAGGCGACGCGGTAGGGAGGTGGAGCGATACAACCACTTCTTATTGCGTTCAGGAGAGTGACGGCTTGTTCCCCAGTTGGCTCGGAAATGGGAGCAGGAAGACTGGTGGTGTCCAATATCCTGTCAGCTGGAATAGGTTGGTTGCGGCAGATGGAGCCAGGCAGCGGGCAGAGGCACTAGACCGCTGATGTCAGGAGAGTGACGGCTTGTTCCCCAATTGGATCGGACATGGGAGCAGGAACACTGGGGGTGTCCGATATCCTGACGGCGGCAGTTTTGGCTGTAGCTGCTGACGAGGCGAGAAGGCGATGCGAGAAGGCGACTCGAGATGATGGGCGCGAGCGGACTGAGGATGGTGGCAAGGAAGTAGCAGATGAGGCTGATGAGGAAGGAGGCGAGAGTAGGAGGTGTTTGTGATGGTATAGGCGATGAGGAGCAGTGAATGGCAGATGGCGGGAAGCATCTTGGTGGCTGACGGCAGGCGGCGACTCGAGAGTTGCTTGCGAGTGATGTGAGCGACAAGTCACCAGTTGTCAGCCACGGGCGTGGAAATGGGCGTGGGGTTTTATTAGGATGACGATGCATTTCCTCAGCGTAAGATTTTGTTGTGCTGCTGATGTCAGCTGCGGACGAAGCGATAAGGCGCGAGGTGACGGTAGCAGCGGCAGAGAAGTGTGAACGGAAGCGATGGAGGAAGGATGGCAACAGAGCGATGACATGATTCCTAGGCACCAGGTGATGTTGCCTGATGCTATGATACCATGTCATGAGAATGCAAGCACAAGGATAGCAGCAGCAGAAGCAGACAGAGGTGTTAGGACATGCACGTGAACGTCAGCAAAGTGACGTAAGCGGGAGTGGTCCAAGGAGTTAGTCGCGGAAGTTGATAGAGGCTGAGACGAGAGGTAGCTGAGGTAGACAAGTTGATGTGAGAGAGTGCTGGCAAGGTGAGTGATGGTTGACGGAGTAAGAGAGCTGAGCGAAGGAGCGAGAGTGACGGAGCGAAGAGCTGAGAAGAGCTGGCGAAGACACGAAATGCGAGGAGCGAGCAGAGCGAAGATACAGCGGTGAAGCCGTGGAACCAAAGGGAAATAGGATGAGCAGAACTGTTCTGGTTTTCTTGAGAGGGAATGAACATCCTCTGTATATACAGTTCAGAACAGGACAAACCAGTAGTGAGAACGGCTTCTTAACGCTAGCCGGACGCGTGGCAAATGTATTCACGTGTTGTTCCAACGGTCTTGGTTCATCGCCTGATGGCGTACCGTTTCGCTTATGGCCGTTGGGTGCGGAGTAGAACTTTGCGGACTTGCACCAGATGTCTTGGTGCATTTTCCAAAGTTCAGTCCAAGGAGGTATTGTTGTCGGATTCTGGTTCTGACAGCGTCCTAGTTAGTTACGTCATAGTTGCACCCTCGTTGCACCCTTGTTGCGCCCTAGTTTCACCCTAGTTGCACCCTAGTTGCGCCCTAGTTGCGTCTTAGTTGCGCCCTAGTTGGGCCCTGGTTATGCCCTAGTTACGCCCTAGTTGCACCCTAGTTGCGCCCTAGTTGCGCCCTAGTTGTGCCTTAGTTGTGCCATAGTTGCGTCCTACCTGCGCCATACTTGCGCCCTATTCGCGTCCTAGTTGCGCCCTACTTGCGCCCTAGATCCATCCTAGTTGCGCCCTAGTTGCGCCCTTCTTGCGCCATTATGGCACCATACTTACGCCCTATTGGCGCCCTACTTGCGCCCTAGTCGCGCCTCAGTTGGGCACTAGTTACGCCCTAGTTGTACCCTAGTTGCGCCCTAGTTGCGTCCTACTTGTGTCCTACTTGAGCCCTAGTTGCGCCTTTGTTGCGCCCTAGTTGCGCCTTAGTTGCGCTCTAGTTGCGCCCTAGTTGCGTCCTAGTTGCGCCCTAGTTGCGCCCTAGTTGCGCCCTAGTTGCACCCTAGTTGCACCCTAGTTGCGCCCTAGTTGCGCCCTAGTTGCGTCCTTGTTGCGCCCTAGTTGCGCCCTAGTTACGCCCTACTTGCGCCCTAGTTGCTCCCTAGTTGCGTCGTAGTTGCGCCCTAGTCGTGCCCTAGTTGCGCCCTAGTCACACCCTAGTTGCGCCCTAGTTGTGCCCTAGTTGCGCACTAGTTGCATCCTACTTGCGCCCTTATTGCACCCTACTTGCGCCTTACTGGCACCCTACTTGCACCCTAGTTGTGCCTTAGTTGGGCACTAGCTACGCCGTAGTTGTGCTCTAGTTGCGCCCTAGTTGCGTCCTACTTGCGCCCTACTTGCGCGATAGTTGCGCCTTAGTTGCGCCTTAGTTGTACCGAACTTCCGCACTAGTTGCACCCTAGTTGCGCCCTGGTTGCGCCCTAGTTGCACCCTAGTTGCGCTCTAGTTGCGCCCTCGTTGCACCCTACTTGCGCACTAGTTGCGCCCTAGTTGCGCTCTACTTACAACCTACTTGTGCCCAAGTTGCGCCTAAGTTACGCCCTCGTTGCGCCCAACTTGCCAACTAGTTGCACCCTAGTTGTGCCCTAGTTGCATCTTAGTTACACCCTTCGTGCGCCCTTATAACACCAAACTTACACCCTACTGGCATCCTACTTGCGCCTCAGTTGGGCACTAACTACGTCCTAGTTGTGTCCTAGTTGCGTCCTAGTTGCGTCTTACTTGCGCCCTACTTGCGCCCTAGTTGTACCCTAATTGCGCAATACTTGCACCCTAGGTGTGCCCTAGTTGCGCCCTATTTGTGCCCTGAGTGCGCGTCCTAGTTGCGCACATGTTGCACCTTTCTTGCGCCCTACTTGCACCCTACTTGCGCCCTAGTTGCACCTCAGTTGGACACTAGCCACGCCCTAGTTGTACCCTAGTTGCTCCCTAGTTACGTCCTACTTGTGCCCTATTTGCGCCCTAGTTGCGCCTTAGTTTCGCCCTAGTTGCGCCCTAGGTGCGCCATAGTTGCGCCCTAGTTGCACCCTATTTGTGTCCTAGTTGCGCCCTAGTTGCGCCCAAGTTGTGCCCTAGTTGCGCCCTACTTGCTTCCACTTGCGCCCTAATTGCGTCCTAGTTGCGCCCTACTTGCGCCTTAGTTGCACCCTAGTTGCACCCTAGTTGCGCCAAAGTCGCGCCCTAGTCGCGCCCTAGTCGCGCCCTTGTCGCGCCCTAGTCCCGCCCTAGTTGCACCTTAGTTGCTCCCTAGTTGCACCATAGTTGCGCCCTAGGTGCATCCTAGTTATGCTCTAGTTGAGCCCTTGTTGCATCCTAGTTGCGCCCTAGTTGCGCCCTAGTTGCGCCCTAGTTACGCCGTATATGTGTCCTAGTTGCGCCATACTTGCGCCCTACTTGCGCCCGAGTTGCACCCTAGTTGCACTCAAGTTGTGTCCTAGTTGCGCCCTAGTTGCGCCCTAGTTGCGCCCTACTCTCGTCCTAGTTGCGCCTCAGTTGGACACTAGCTACACCCTAGTTGCGCCCTAGTTTTGCCCAAGTCGCGCCCTAGTCGCGCCCCAGTCACGCCCTAGTTGCGCCCTAGTTGTGCCCTAGTTGCACCCTAGTTGCACCCTAGTTGCGCCCTAGTTGCCCCCTAGTTGCGCCCTAGTTGTGCCCTACTTGCACCCTAGTTGCACCATAGTTACGCACTAGTTGCACCCTAGTTGCGTCCTAGTTGCGCCCTAGTTGCGCCCTAGTTGAACCCTACTTGCATCCTAGTTGCGCCTCAGTTGGGCGCTAGCTACGCCCTAGTTGTCCCCTAGTTGTGCCCTTAGTTGTGTCTTACTTACGCCGTAGTTGCGCCTTAGTTGCGCCCTAGTTGCGCCCAACTTGCAGACTAGTTGCACCCTAGCTGCACCCTAGTTGCGTCCTAGTTACGCCCTAGTTGCACCCTAGTTGGACCCTACTTGCGCCCTAGTTGCGCCCTCGTTGCGCCCTCGGTGCGCCCTAGTTACACCCTAGTTGCCCCCTAGTTGCGCCCTAGTTGCGCCCTAGGTGCCCCCAGTTGCGCCCTTATTGCGCCCTAGTTGCGCCCTCGTTGCGCCCTCGGTGCGCCCTAGTTACACCCTAGTTGCCCCCTAGTTGCGCCCTAGTTGCGCCCTAGGTGCCCCCAGTTGCGCCCTTATTGCGCCCTAGTTGCACCCTAGTTGCGCCCTAGTTGCGCTCTAGTTGCGCCCTAGTTGCGCCCTAGTTGCACCCTAGTTGCGCCCTAGTTGCGCCCTAGTTGCGCCCTAGTTGCGCCCTAGTTACGCCCTAGTTGCGCCCTTGTTGCGCCCTACTTGCGCCTAGTTGCGCCCTACTTGCAACCTTGTTGCGCCTTAGTTGTGTCCTACTTGCGCCCTAGTTGCGTCCTACTTGTGCCCTAGTTGCGCCCTACTTGCATCCTAGTTGCATCTTAGTTGCGCCCTAGTTGCGCCGTAGTTGCGCCCTTCTTGCGCCCTTATTACACCCTACTTACACCCTACTTACACCCTATTGGCGCCCTACTTGCGCCCTAGTTGCGCCTCAGTTAAGCACTAGCTACGTCCTAATTGTGCCCTGGTTACGCCTTAGTTGCGTCTTACTTGCGCCCTACTTGCGCCCTAGTTGCACCCTAGTTGCGTCCTACTTGCACCCTAGTTGCGCCCTAGTTGCACCCTAGTTGCGCCCTAGTTGCGCCCTGGTTGCGCACAAGTTGCAACCTACTTGCGCCCTACTTGCACCATACTTGCGCACTAGTTGCACCTCAGTTTGAGACTAGCCACGCCCTAGTTGTACCCTAGTTGCACCCTAGTTGCGTCCTACTTGTGCCCTATTTGTGCTCTAGTTGCGCCTTAGCTGCGCCCTAGTTGCGCCCTAGTTGCGCCCTAGTTGCGCCCTAGTTGCGCCATAGTTGCACCCTAGTTGCGCCCTAGTTGCGGCCTAGTTGCGCCCTAGTTGCGCTCAAGTCGTGCCCTAGTTGCGCCCTAGTTGCGCCCTAGTTGCGCCCTAGTTGTTCCCTAGTTGCGCCCTAGTTGCGCCATACTTGCGTCCTAGTTGCCCCCAGTTGCATCCTAATTGCGCCCTAGTTGCGCCATAGTTATGCCCTAGTTGCGCTCTAGTTGCGCTCTAGTTGCGCCCAAGTCGCGCCCTAGTCGCGCCCTAGTCGCGCCCTAGTTGCGCCCGAGTTGTACCCTAGTTGCACCCTAGTTGCGTCCTAGTTGCGCCCTAGTTGCGCCCTACTTGCGTCCTACTCTCGCCCTAGTTGCGCCTCATTTGGGCACTAGCTACGCCCTAGTTGTACCCTAGTTGCGCCCTAGCTGCGTCGTACTTGTGCCCTACTTGCGCCCTAGTTGCGCCTTAGTTGCGCCTTAGTTTCGCCTTAGTTACGCCTTAGTTGCGCCCTTGTTGCACCCTTGTTGCGCCTTCGTTGCGCCTTAGTTGCGCCTTATTTGCACCATAGTTGCGCCCAAGTTGCGCCCTAGTTGCGCCCTTGTTACGCCCTAGTTGTGCCAAAGTTGCACCCTAGTTACGCCCAAGTTGCGCCCTAGTTGCGCCTTAGTTGCGCCCTTGTTGCGCCCTTCTTGCGCCCTCGTTACGCCCTTGTTGCGCCCTCGTTGCGCCCTCATTACGCTCAAGTTGCGCCCTAGTTACGCCCTTGTTACGACCTAGTTGTGCCCCACTTGTGCCGTAGTTGCGCCCTACTTGTACCCTTCTTGCGCCCTACGTGCGACCTCGTTGCACCCTTGTTGCGTCCTAGTTGCGCCCTAGTTGTGCCCTATTTGCGCCCTAGTTGCGCCCTAGTTGCACCCTAGTTGCGCCCTAGTTACGCCCTAGTTGCGCCCTAGTTGCGTCCTAGTTGCACTTTATTTGCGCCCTAGTTGCGCCCTAGTTGCGCCCTAGTCGCGCCCTAGTCACGTCCTAGTTGCGCCCTAGTTGCGCCCTAGT
This sequence comes from Penium margaritaceum, assembly GCA_023375785.1. Taxonomy (NCBI): domain Eukaryota; kingdom Viridiplantae; phylum Streptophyta; class Zygnematophyceae; order Desmidiales; family Peniaceae; genus Penium; species Penium margaritaceum. The sequence continues at coordinate 436,774 of SZWC01000246.1, read as the reverse complement.
TGCGGTCTAGTTGCACCCTATTTGTGTCCTTACTACACCCTACTTGCTCCCTACTGGCACCCTTCTTGTGCCCTAGTTGTGCCTTGGTTGGGCACTAGCTACGCCCTAATTGTGCCCTAATTGCGCTCTAGTTGCGTCCTACTTCTGCCCTACTTGCGCGCTAGTTGTGCTGTAGTTGCACATTAGTTGTGCCCAACTTGCACACTAGTTGCACCCTAGTTGCGCCCTAGTTGCGCCCCAGTTGTGCCCTAGTTGCGCCCTAGTTGCGCCCTGGTTGCACCCCGGTTGCGTCCTAGTTGCGCCCTAGTTGTGCCCTAGTTGCGCCCTAGTTGCGCCCTAGTTGCGACCTAGTTGCGTCCTAGTTGTGCCCAAGTTGTGCCCTTGTTGCACCCTAGTTGCACCCTAGTTGCGCCCTAGTTGCACGCTAGTTGCGCCCTAGTTGCGCCCTAGTTGCGCCCTAGTTGCGCCCTCGTTATGCCCTCGTTGCGCCCTAGTTGCGACGTCGTTGCACCCTTGTTGCGCCCTAGTTGTGCTATAGTTGCGCCCTAGTTGCGTCTTACTTGCGCCCTAGTTGCGCCCTAACTGCGCTCTAGTTGTGCCCTAGTTGCGCCCTAGTTGCGCCCTAGTTACGCCTTAGTTGCGCCATAGTTGCGCCCTAGTTGCGCCCCAGTTGCGCCCTAATTGTCCCCTTGTTGCGCCTTAGTTGTGCCCTAGTTGCACCCTACTTGCGCCCTACTTGCGCTCCAGTTGCGTCCTACTTGCACCCTAGTTGCGTCTTGGTTGCGCCCTAGTTGCGCCCTAGTTGTGCCTCAGTTGGGTACTAGCTACGCCCTAGTTGTACCCTACTTGCGCCCTAGCTGCGTCCTACTTGTGCCCTATTTACGTCCTAGTTGCGCCTTAGTTGCGCCCTAATTGCGCTCTAGTTGCGCCCTAGTTGCGCCCTAGTTGCGCCCTGGTTGCGCCCTAGTTGCGCCCTAGTTGCGCCTTAGTTGCGGCCTAGTTGCGCCCTAGTTGCACCCTAGTTGCGCCCTAGTTGCCCCCAGTTGCGCCCTAATTGCGCCCTAGTTGCGTCTTAGTTGTGCCCTAGTTGCGCCCTAGTTGCGCCCTAGTTGCGCCTTAGTTGCGCCCTAGTTGTGCCCAACTTGCACACTAGTTGCACCCTAGTTGCACCCTAGTTGCGCCCTAGTTGCGCCCTAGTTGCGCCTTAGTTGCGCCCTAGTTGTGCCCAACTTGCACACTAGTTGCACCCTAGTTGCACCCTAGTTGCGCCCTAGTTGCGCCCTAGTTGCGCCTTAGTTGCGCCCTAGTTGTGCCCAACTTGCACACTAGTTGCACCCTAGTTGCACCCTAGTTGCGCCCTAGTTGCGCCCTAGTTGCGCCTTAGTTGCGGCCTAGTTGCGCCCTAGTTGCACCCTAGTTGCGCCCTAGTTGCCCCCAGTTGCGCCCTAATTGCGCCCTAGTTGCGTCTTAGTTGTGCCCTAGTTGCGCCCTAGTTGCGCCCAAGTGGCGCCCTAGTCGCGCCCTAGTCGCGCCCTAGTTGCGCCCTAGTTGCGCACTATTTGCACCCTAGTTGCGCCCTAGTTGCGCCCTAGTTGCACCCTAGTTGTGCCCTAGTTACAACCTAGTTGCGCCCTAGTTGCGCACTAGTTGCCCCCAGTTGCGCCCTAATTGCGCCCTAGTTTCGCCCTAGTTGCGCCCTAGTTGTGCCCTAGTTACGCCCTAGTTGCGCCCAAGTCGCGCCCTAGTCACGCCCTAGTCGCGCCCTAGTTGCGCCCTAGTTGCGCACTAGTTGCACCTTAGTTGCGCCCTAGTTGCGCCCTATTTTTGCCCTAGTTGTGTCCTAGTTGCACCCTAGTTGTGCCTCAGTTGCCCCCTAGTTGCGCCATAGTTGCGCCCGGGTGCCCTAGTTGCGCCCTAGTTGCGCCCTACTTGCACCCTAGTTGCACCCAAGTTACACACAAGTTGCACCCTAATTGCGTCCAAGTTGCGGCCTAGTTGCACCCTAGTTGCACCCTACTTGCGCCGTACTGGCGCCTACTTGCGCCCTAGTCGCGCTTCGGTTGGGCGCTATCTATGCCCTAGTTGTCCCCTAGTTGCGCCCTTATTTGCATCTTACTTACACCCTAGTTGCGCCTTAGTTGCGCCCTAGTTGTGCCCAACTTGCACACTAGTTGCACCCTAGTTGCACCCTAGTTGCGTCCTAGTTTCTCCCTAGTTGCACCCTAGTTGGGCCCTACTTGCGCCCTAGTTGCGCCCTCGTTGCGCCCTCGGTGCGCCCTAGTTGCCCCCTAGTTGCGCCCTAGTTGCGCCATAGTTGCGCCCTAGATACCCCCAGTTGCGCCCTAATTGCGTCCTAGTTGCGCCCTAGTTGCGCCCTAGTTGCGCTATAGTTGCGCCCTAGTTGCGCCATAGTTGCGCCCTAGTTGCGCCCTAGTTGCGCCCTAGTTGCGCCCTAGTTGCGCCCTAGTTTCGCCCTAGTTGCGCCCTTGTTGCACCATATTTGCGCATATTGCGCCCTAGTTCCGCCCTTGCAACGCCTTAGTTGTGCCCTACTTGCGCCCTAGTTGCGTCCTACTTGCACCCTAGCTGCGCCCTACTTGCACCCTAGTTGCGTCTTAGTTGCGCCCTGGTTGCGCCCTAGTTGCGCCCTTCTTGCGCCCTTATTACACCCTACTTGCACCCTACTTACACCCTATTGGCGTCCTACTTGCGCCCTAGTTGCGCCTCGATTGGGCACTAGCTACACCCTAATTGTGCCCTAGTTGCGCCTTAGTTGCGTCTTACTTGCGCCCTACTTGCGCCCTAGTTGCACCCAGTTGTGTCCTACTTGCACCCTATTTGCGCCCTAGTTACACCCTAGTTGCGCCCTAGTTGTGCCCTAGTTGCGACCTAGTTGCGCCATAAATGCGCCCAAGCCGCGCCATAGTCGCGCCCTAGTTGCGCCCTAGTTGCGCCCTAGTTGTTCCCTAGTTGCGCCCTAGTTGTGCCATACTTGCGTCCTAGTTGCCCCCAGTTGCACCCTAACTGCACCCTAGCTGCGCCCTATTTGTGCCCTAGTTGCGCCCTAGTTGCGCCCTAGTTGCACCCAAGTCGCTCCCTAGTCGCGCCCTAGTCGCGCCCTAGTTGCACCCTAGTTGCGCACTAGTTGCACCCTAGTTGCGTCCTAGTTGCGCCCTAGTTGCGCCCTAGTTACGCCCTAGTTGCGCCCTCGTTACGCCCTCGTTGCGCCCTAGTTGCACACTAGTTGCACCCTAGTTACCCCCAGTTGCGCCATAATTGCGTCCTAGTTGCGCCCTAGTTGCGCCCTAGTTGCATTCTAGTTGCGCCCTAGTTGCGCCCTAGTTTTGCCCTAGTTGCGCCCTAGTTGCGCCATAGTTGCGCCCTTGTTGTGTCCTAGTTGCACCCTAGCTGCGCCTAGTTGCGCCCTAGTTGCGCCCTTGTTGCGCCTTAGTTGTGCCCTAGTTGCACCCTACTTGCGCCCTATTTGCACCCTAGCTGCATCTTATTTGCGCCCTAGTTGCGCCTTAGTTGCGTCCTTATTGCGCCGTTATTGCACCCAACTTACATCCTATTGGCGCCCTACGTGCGCCCTAGTTGCGCCTTAGTTGGACACTAGCTACGCCCTAATTTTGCCCTAGTTGCGCCTTAGTTGCGTCTTACTTGCGCCCTACTTGCGTCCTAGTTGCACCCAAGTTGCGCCCTACTTGCACCCTAGTTGCGCCCTAGTTGCGCCCTAGTTGCGCCCTAGTTGCGCCCTAGTTGCGCCTTGGTTGCGCAAAGGTTCCAACCTACTTGCGCCCTACTTGCAACCTACGTGCGCCCGCGTTGCGCCTCAGTTAGGGACTAGCCACGCCCTAGTTGTACCCTAGCTGCGCCCTAGTTGCGTCCTACTTGTGCCCTAATTGTGGCCCCAGTTGCGCCCTAATTGCGCCATAGTTGCGCCTTAGTTGTGCCCTAGTTGCGCCCTAGTTGCGCCCTAGTTGCGCCCAAGTCGCGCCCTAGTCGCGCCCTAGTCACGCCCTAGTTGCGCCCTTGTTGCGCACTAGTTGCACTCTAGTTGCGCCCTAGTTGTGCCCTAGTTGCGTCCTAGTTGTGCCCTAGTTGCATCATACTTGCACCCTAGTTGCGTCCTAGTTGCCCCCTAGTTGCGCCCTTGTTGCACCCGGACGCCCTAGTTGCGCCATAGTTGCACCCTTTTTGCACTATAGTTGCACCCTAGTTACGCACTAGTTGCGCCCTAGTTGCGTCCTAGATGCGCCCTAGTTGCGCCCTAGTTGCGCCCTACTTGCGCCTTTCTGGCGCCTACTTGCGCCATAGTTACACCTCAGTTCGGCACTAGCTACGCCCTAGTTGTCCCCCAGTTGCACCCTAGTTGCGTCCTACTTGCGCCCTAGTTACTCCTTAGTTGCGCCCGAGTTGCGCCCAAGTTGCGCCCTAGTTGCGCCCTAGTTGCGCCCAAGTCGCGCCCTAGTCGCGCCCTAGTCGTGCCCTAGTTGCGCCCTAGTTGCGCCCTAGTTGTGCCCTAGTTGCATCCTATTTGCGTCCTAGTTGCGCCCTAGTTGCCCCCTAGTTGCGCCCTTGTTGCGCCCGGGCGTCCTAGTTGCACCCTAGTTGCGCCCTACTTGCACCCTAGTTGTACCCTAGTTACGCACTAGTTGCGCCCTAGTTGCGCCCTAGTTGCGCCCTAGTTGCGCCCTAGTTGTGCCCTAGATGCGCCCTAGTTGCGCCCTAGTTGCGCCCTACTTGCGCCCTAGTTGTGCCCTAGTTGCGCCCTAGTCGCGCCCTAGTTGCGCCCTAGTTGCGCCCTAGTTGCACCCTAGTTGCGCCCTAGTTGCGCCCTAGTTGTGCCCTAGATGCGCCCTAGTTGCGCCCTAGTTGCGCCCTACTTGCGCCCTAGTTGTGCCCTAGTTGCGCCCTAGTCGCGCCCTAGTTGCGCCCTAGTTGCGCCCTAGTTGCACCCTAGTTGCGCCCTAGTTGCGCCCTAGTTGTGCCCTAGATGCGCCCTAGTTGCGCCCTAGTTGCGCCCTACTTGCGCCCTAGTTGTGCCCTAGTTGCGCCCTAGTCGCGCCCTAGTTGCGCCCTAGTTGCGCCCTAGTTGCACCCTAGTTGCGCCCTAGTTGCGCCCTAGTTGTGCCCTAGATGCGCCCTAGTTGCGCCCTAGTTGCGCCCTACTTGCGCCCTAGTTGTGCCCTAGTTGCGCCCTAGTCGCGCCCTAGTTGCGCCCTAGTTGCGCCCTAGTTGCACCCTAGTTGCGCCCTAGTTGCGCCCTAGTTGTGCCCTAGTTGCATCCTATTTGCGTCCTAGTTGCGCCCTAGTTGCCCCCTAGTTGCGCCCTTGTTGCGCCCGGGCGTCCTAGTTGCACCCTAGTTGCGCCCTACTTGCACCCTAGTTGTACCCTAGTTACGCACTAGTTGCGCCCTAGTTGCGTCCTAGTTGCGCCCTAGTTGCACCCTAGTTGCACCCTACTTGCGCCTTTCTAGCCCCAATTTGCGCCCTAGTTGCGCCTCAGTGGGCACTAGCTACGCCCTAGTTGTCCCCTAGTTGCACCCTAGGTGTGTCCTACTTGCGCCCTAGTTGCGCCTTACTTGCGCCCTAATTGCGCCCAACTTGCACACTAGTTGCACCCTAGTTGCGCCCTAGTTGCGCCCTAGTTGCGCCCTAGTTGCGCACTAGTTGTGCCCTAGTTGCGCCCTCGTTGCGCCCTCGTTGCGCCCTAGTTACGCCCTAGTTGCGCCTTAGTTGCGCCCTAGTTGCGCACTAGTTGCGCCCTAGTTGCGCCCTAGTTGCGCCCTAGTTGCGCCCTAGTTGCACCCTAGTTGCGTCCTAGTTGTGCCCTAGTTGCACCCTAGTTGCGTCCTAGTTGCGCCTTAGCTGCGCCTTAGTTGTGCCCTAGTTACACCCTACCTGCGCCCTACTTGCGCCCTCATCGCGCCCTAGTTACACCCTACTTGCACCCTAGATGTGTCCTAGTTGCGCCCTAGTTGCGCCCTTCTTGCGCCCTTATTGCACCCTACTTACGCCCTATTGGCGCCCTACTTGCGCCCTAGTTGCGTCCCAGTTGGGCACTAGCTACGCCCTAGTTGTACCCTAGTTGCGCCCTAGTTGCGTCCTACTTGTGCCATACTTGCGCCCTAGTTGCGCCTTTGTTGCGCCCTAGTTGCGCCTTAGTTGCGCCCTAGCTGCGCCCTAGCTTCGCCCTAGTTGCGCCCTAGTTGCGCCCTATTTACGCCCTAGTTGCGCCCTAGTTGCGCTCTAGCTGCGCCCTTGTTGCGCCCTTGTTGCGTCCTCGTTGCACCCTTGTTGCGTCCTAGTTGCGCCCTAGTTGCACCCTAGTTGTGCCCCACTTGCGCCGTAGTTGCGCCCTACTTGTGCCCTACTTGCGCCCTACTTGCATCCTAGTTGCAACCTAGTTGTGCCCTAATTACGCCCTAGTTGCGCCCTAGTTGCGCCCTAGTTGCACCCTAGTTGCGCCCTAGTTGCGCCCTAGTTGCGTCCTTGTTGCGCCCTAGTTGTGCCCTAGTTACGCCCTACTTGCACCCTAGTTGCGCCCTAGTTGCACCCTAGTTGCGCCCTAGTTGTGCCCTAGTTGCGCCCTAGTCGCACCCTAGTTGCGCCCTAGTTGCGCCCTAGTTGTGCCCTAGTTGTGCCCTAGTTGCACCCTACTTGCGCCCTTATTGCATCCTACTTGCGCCCTACTGGCAGCCTACTTGCACCCTAGTTGTGCCTTAATAAGGCACTAACTACGCCCTAGTTGTGCCCTATTTGAGCCCTAGTTGCGTCATACTTGAGCCCTACTTGCGTGCTAGTTACGCCTTAGTTGCGCCTTAGTTGTGCCGAACTTGCACACTAGTTCCACCCTAGTTGCGCCCTAGTTGCGCCCTAGTTGCACTCTAGTTGCGCCCTGGTTACACCCTACTTGCGCACTAATTGCACCCTAGCTGCGCTCTAGTTGCACCCTACTTGCGCCCAAGTTGCGCCTAAGTTGCGCCCTCGTTGTGCCCAACTTGCAAACTAGTTGCACCCTAGTTGCGCCCTAGTTGCACCATAGTTGCGCCCTTCGTGCGCCCTTATAACACCAAACTTACTCCCTACTGGCGCCTTACTTGCGCCCTAGTTGCGCCTCAGTTGGGCACTAACTACGCCCTAGTTGTGCCCTAGTTGCGTCCTAGTTGCGTCTTACTTGTGCCCTACTTGCGTCCTAGTTGTACCCTAGTTGCGCCATACTTTCACCCTAGGTGTGCCCTAGTTGCGCCCTAGTTGCGCCCTGAGTGCGCGCCCTAGTTGCGCACAAGTTGCACCATACTTGCGCCCTTCTTGCACCCTACTTGCGCCCTAGTTGCGACACAGTTGGGCACTAGCTACGACCTAGTTATACCCTAGTTGCGCCCTAGTTGCGTCCTACTTGTGCCCTATTTGCGCCCTAGTTGCGCCTTAGTTTCGCTCTAGTTGCGCCCTAGTTGCGCCCTAGGTGCGCCCTAGTTGCGCCCTAGTTGCACCCTAGTTGTGCCCTAGTTGCGCCCTAGTTGCGCCCTAGTTGCGCCCTAGTTGCACCGTAGTTGCGCCCTTGTTGCGCCATCATTGTGCCCTAGTTGCACCCTAGTTGCCCCCTAGTTGCACCCTAATTGCGCACTAGTTGCGCCCTAGTTGTGCCCTAGTTGCGCCCTAGTTACGTCCTAGTTGCGCCCTAGTTGCACCCTACCTGCGCCCTAGTTGCGCCCTACTTGCGTCCTAGTTGCGCCCTAGTTGCGCCATAGTTGTGCCCTTGTTGGGCCCTACCTGCGCCCTACTTGCGCCCTCGTCGCGCCCTAGTTGCGCCATACTTGTGCCCTAGATGCGTCCTAGTTGCGCCCTAGTTGCGCCCTTTTTGCGCCCTTATTACACCATACTTACGCCCTATTGGTACCCTACTTGCACCATAGTTGCGCCTCAGTTGGGCACTAGCTATGCCCTTTTTGTACCCTAGTTGCGCCCTAGTTGCGTCCTACTTGTGCCCTACTTGCGCCCTAGTTGCGCCTTTGTTGCGCCCTAGTTGCGCCTTAGTTGCGCCCTAGCTGCGCCCTAGTTGCGCCCTAGTTGCGCCCTAGTTGCGTCCTACTTGTGCCCTACTTGCGCCCTAGTTGCGCCTTTGTTGCGCCCTAGTTGCGCCTTAGTTGCGCCCTAGCTGCGCCCTAGTTGCGCCCTAGTTGCGCCCTAGTTTTGCCCTAGTTGCCCCCTAGTTGCGGCCTAGTTGCGCTCTTGTTGCGCCCTTGTTGCGCCCTCGTTGCACCCTTGTTGCGCCCTAGTTGCGCCCTAGTTGTACCCTACTTGTGCCCCACTTGCACCGTAGTTGCGCCCTACTTGTGCCCTACTTGCGCCCTAGTTGCATCCTAGTTGCACCCTAGTTGCGCCCTATTTGCGCCCTAGTTACGCCCTAGTTGCGCCCTTGTTGCACCCTAGTTGCGCCCTAGTTGCGCCCTAGTTGCTTCCTTGTTGCACCCTAGTTGCGCCCTAGTTACGCCCTACTTACGCCCTACTTGCGCCCTAGTTGCATCCTAGTTGCACCCTAGTTGCGCCCTATTTGCGCCCTAGTTACGCCCTAGTTGCGCCCTTGTTGCACCCTAGTTGCGCCCTAGTTGCGCCCTAGTTGCTTCCTTGTTGCACCCTAGTTGCGCCCTAGTTACGCCCTACTTACGCCCTACTTGCGCCCTAGTTGCATCCTAGTTGCGCCCTAGTTGTGCCCTAGTTGCGCCCTAGTCGCACCCTAGTTGCACCTTAGTTGCGCCCTAGTTGTGCCCTAGTTGCGCCATAGTTGCACCCTACTTGCGCCCTTATTACACCCTACTTGCGCCATACTGGCACCCTACTTGCACCCTAGTTGTGCCTTAGTTGGGCACTAGCTACGCCCTAGTTGTGCCCTAGTTGCGCCCTAGTTGCGTCCTACTTGTGCCCTACTTGCGTGCTAGTTGCGCCTTAGCTGTGCCTTAGTTGTGCCGAACTTGCGCATTAGTTGCACCCTAGTTGCGCCCTAGTTACGCCCTAGTTGCGCCCTAGTTGCGCTCTAGTTGCACCCTGGTTGCACCCTACTTGCGCACTAGTTGCGCTCTAGTTGCGCTCTAGTTGCACCATACTTGCGCCCAAGTTGCGCCTATGTTGTGCCCTCGCTGCGTCCAACTTGCAAACTAGTTGCAACCTAGTTGCGCCGTAGTTGCACCATAGATGCGCCCTTCGTGCGCCCTTATAACACCAAACTTACACCCTACTGGCGCCCTACTTGCGTCCTAGTTGCGCCTCAGTTAGGTAATAACTACGTCCTAGTTGTGCCCTATTTGCGTCCTAGTTGCGTCTTAGTTGTGCCCTACTTGCGCCCTAGTTGCACCCTCCTTGCGCCATACTTGCACCCTAGGTGTGCCCTAGTTGCGACCTAGCTGCGCACTGAGTGCGCGCTCTAGTTGCGCACAAGTTGCACCCTACTTGCGCCCTACATGCACCCTACTTGCGCCCTACTTGCGCCTTAGTTGGGCATTAGCAACGCCCTAGTTGTACCCTAGTTGCGCCCTAGTTGCGCCTTAGTTTCGCCATAGTTGCGCCCTAGTTATGCCCTAGGTGCGCCCTAGTTGCGCCCTAGTTGCGCCCTAGTTTCGCCCTAGTTGCGCCCTAGTTGCGCCCTAGTTGCACCCTAGTTGCGCCCTACTTGCGCCCTAGTTGCCCCCAGTTGCGCCATAATTGCGCCCTAGTTGCGCCCTGGTTACGCCCTAGTTGCACCCTAGTTGCACCGTAGTTCCGCCCAAGTCGCGCCCTAGTCGCGCCCTAGTTGCGTCCTAGTTGCGCCCTAGTTGTGCCATAGTTACGTCCTAGTTGCGCCATAGTTATACCGTAGTTGTCCCCAGTTACGACATAATTGCGCCCTAGTTGCGCCCTAGTTGCGCCCTAGTTGCGCCCTAGTTGGGCCCTAATTGCGCCCAAGTCGCGTCCTAGTCGCGCCATAGTCGCGTCCTAGTTGCGCCCTACTTGCGCACTAGTTGCACCCTAGTTGCGCCCTAGTTGCGCCCTAGTTGCGTCCTAGTTGTACGATAGTTGCGTCCTACTTGCGCCCTAGTTGCGCCCTAGTTGCCCCCTAGTTGCGCCCTTGTTGCGCCCGGGCGCCCTAGTTACACCCTAGTTGCGCCCTACTTGCACCCTAGTTGCACCCAAGTTACGCACTAGTTGCGCCCTAGTTGCGTCCTAGTTGCGTCCTAGTTGCGCCCTAGTTGCGCCCTACTTGCACCCTTCTGGCGCCTACTTGTACCCTACTTGCTGTCAGAAGAATGTCATGAGGAGGTACTGCGGAAGCAGAAGCAAGTAGAAGCAATGGAGTGTAATGGAGCCTGAAAGCGAAGTGACAGCGAGAGCGAGGCCAAGGAGTTAGTCGCGAAGCCTCATGAGGGACGAGGCACAGGAGGTCGAAGGTAGGCAACAGTAGTGGAGATAGACGCGAGTAATGTGATTTCCTTGAGTGAAGGAACAAAAGAGCTGTGATGAGAGATTGGTGGGCAAAGAGGAGGCGATAGCAGAGCACAGCGAATACACAGTAGCGAAGCCGCGGAACCAAAGGGAACAGAATGATTGGAACTGTTTTGGTTAAGTTTTGGAGGGTTTGAAGATCCTCCATATATACACGTGAACAGGACCAAGAACCACAAAAGCAACGGCTTCTTCGCTAGCCGGACGCGAGTGACTCGTTGTCACTTTGGTCGGTAACGGTTCGCACGGGACCGTTAGACCGTTTATTTGTTTTCTCTTGCGAGAGGTGACATGGACCTCTGCTTGGATTATCTGAGGCCCTTCCGTAGCAAGAATCGAAGTCAGCGAGCACACATTTCTGACACCCTCCCTGAATCTGACTCGATTATTGTAAGGTTCGCTTCCTCCTTGGGTCCATCAGAGCACTTGATGAACATGAATATGGTCCATGGGAGGTGTCCTTGTAGCAGCCACATACCAGTGGAATTCGAGCAGATGTTACTACTTGGCAGTGTTGCAGCCTTGGTGGTTCGTGGGCTGGCAGAGGCATCGGATAACGGCATGCATGAAGCAGGGCTCTCCATATTTTGCTGAGGGTGCATTTGCATTTGCGAATGAGGGGATGAAACACGGGAGCTGCGATACTGAGTATGGCTCCTCGAATTTCTTCCTCCACAAAGGGCACCAGCGTGGAGCGAAACTTTACAGGGAAGCGTCCGCCCCCTCCGTAGAGATGATAGTGTTGGAGAGTGTAAGATATTGGGTCGCCTTTGATGTAACAGAGGTGGAAGAGATTACATAAGTCTTGCGACCACTGTAGAATGTTTGTTGCTTCACTTGTAGTGAGTATCAGATCCTCACATTGAGCGAGGAAGTGACGCGGGAAGGAGGAGAAGTTGACCCGTCGATCTGCTGGGAGAGGAGGTCTTTCGGCAATGAAGGTCATTGGGAGATGACGAGGAACTTGGGAGGAGCCGAAGGGCGGTGAGATGACACGAGCCGTCGATGAAGCTGAAAAGGCAGGCAAGGAGCGACCCGGGGAAGGCAGATGAGGCTAAGGAAGGAGGCTAGAGTGAAGAGACTGAGGAGGGCTGAGTGCGGCACAGGAAGATGTGGATGAGCAAGAGAAAGGTTGCTGATAATGCGACGGATATGGAAGATGGACTTGTGCGTTGGATATTGGTTCGGCGTGAGTGCAGATATCGCAAGAGTGGCGATGTAAGCGGGCAGACCGGATGATGAAGGGAAGAGGATCCGTTGAGGACTTGGTGGGCACAGGGGTGGAACCTTGTACCCTGCAGGAAGTTTTCGGCATGGACGAAGGTCGTCGCGAAGCAGGCGATGCGACCGGGCGGACCCTTGTGCCAAGCGAAGAGTAATGCAGAACCAGATGATAGCAGAGCAACGGTGGATGATGGAGTGGGTACAGGGGCAAGACCACGTGTGCGATGAATGAGAGGAGTAGAACACGGCAAGGGGAAGGCTGATGCCAACCGTGAGAAATCTGCTTCCGGCGTGGGTGCAGGCTACTGCAAAACGTGCAGCTAGCGTGTGCAGATCCTTGTGCTAGGCACAGATGCAGATGATGAGGAGGCGAAAGCTGTTGATATTGGAGTGGGCGCAAGGGCAAGCCACGTGCGCTGTGGAAGGTTTTGGCATGGGTGCAGGTCGTCGCGAAACAGGCGATGCGACCGGGCGGATCTGTCTGCTAAGCAGAAGCTGAAGCAGAAGAATCGATGATGACGGAGATGACGCATGGCTGAGTGGGCGCAGGGGCGGAACCACGTGCGCTACGGAGGCTGATGAGGAGAACGGATGCACAGGCAATGCAGATGATTTAGCGGTTCCAAGAGGACCAAGAGGGCTGAGGGTGGCTGATGCAGATGAGGACAAACAGAGCAAGACTATTAAGAATGCTGAAGGAAGATGCAGGGCACGGCAGGCAAAGGATGGCGAGGGAGGAGGCGGCGAGTGACACCCACGTGCTCTGCTTTCGGGAGAGTGACGGCTTGTTCCCCAGTTTGCCCGAGACCGACGGGCAGGATGACTGGTGGTGTCCGATGTCCGGGCAGCGAGAGGAAGTCAGGTGCAGCAAAAGAAGTCGCGCGACAAGTAGAGACACTGGTCTGCTGAAGTCAGAGGAGTGACGGCTTGTTCCACAGTTGGCTTGCAGTGAGAGCAATAAGACTGGCGGTATCTGATGTCCTGAGGGCGGGAGTTAAGCTGCTGTTGCTGACGACGCGAGAAGGCGGTGCCAGGATGCGGCACGAGGCAATGGAAGTGAGGAAACAGATGCGGATGAGGCAGATGGCTGAGATGAGACAGCTGAAGGGAGATGAGGAGGGCAGAGGTGCATGCGAGGCCGATGAGAGGAGAGGCAGCTAGTGATGGGCGACAGAATACTTCCACAAAGTTGATGCCAGGCGGCGGCTCGGGAGCTGCTTGTGACTGTTGTGGACGACAAGTCCCAGTTGCTGGCCACGGGCGCAGAGTGCTTGCTCTGGAGGACGAGACGTGTCTTCAGCGCAAGAAGCACTTCAAGAGGTGCTGCTAATGTGAGCTGCTGACGAAGCGGAGAGGTGCAAGGTGACAATGGCGGCAGTGGAGGAGTGCAGAGTTGAGAGATGAAGCAATGATGGTGGCAGGGCGATGACTCGGTCACGGGGCACAAGGTGATGTCGCCTGACGCTTTGATACCATGTCAGAAGAATGTCATGAGGAGGTGCTGCGAAAGCAGAAGCAAGTAGAAGCAATGGAGTGTAGCAGAGCCTGAAAGCCAAATGACAGCGAGAGTGAGGCCAAGGAGTTAGTCGCGGAGCCTCATGAGGGACGAGGCACAGGAGCTCCAAGGTAGGCAACAGTAGTGGAGATAGACGCGAGTGATGTGATTGTATTGAGCGAAGGAACGAAAGAGATGTGATGAGAGATTGGTAAGCGAAGAGGAGGCGATAGCGGAGCAGAGCAAATACACGGCGTTGAAGCCGCAAATCCAAGGGGAACTGAACGAGTAGAACTATTTTGGTTAAGTTTTGGAGGGAATGAACATCCTCCATATATACACGTGAACAGGACCAAGAACCAAAAAAGCAACGGCTTCTTCGCTAGCCGGATGCAAGTGACTCATCGTCACTTTGGTCGGTAACGGTTCGCAGAGGACAGTTGGACCGTTTATTTGTTCTTTTTTGCGAGAGGTGACCTGGACCTCTGCTTGGATTATCCGAGGCCCTTCCGCAGCAAGAATCGAAGTCAGAGAGCACACATTTCTGACAGTTGCGCCTCGGTTGGGCACTAGCTACGCCCTAGTTGTCCCCTAGTTGTGCCCTAGTTGCATCCTACTTGCGCCCTAGTTGCGCCTTAGTTACGCCCTAGTTGCGCCCAACTTGCACACTAGTTGTACCCTAGTTGCGCCCTAGTTGTGCCCTAGTTGTGCCCTAGTTGTACCCTAGTTGCGCCCTAGTTAGTTGCGTCCTAGTTGTGTCCTCGTTGCGCCCTTGTTGCGCCCTAGTTGCACCCTAGTTGCACCCTAGTTGCGCTCTAGTTGCGCCCTAGTTGCGCCCTAATTGTGCCCTAGTCATGCCGTAGTTGCGCCCTAGTTGCGCCCTAGTTGCGCTCAAGTTGCGCCCTAGTTGCGCCTTAGTTGTGCCATAGTTGCGTCCTACCTGCGCCCTACTTGCGCCCTAGTTGCGCCCTAGTTGCGCCCTAGTTGTGCCCTAGATGCGCCCTAGTTGCGCCCTAGTTGCGCCCTTCTTGTGCCCTTATTGCACCCTACTTACGCCCTATTGGCGCACTACTTGCGCCCTAGTCGCGCCTCAGTTGGGCACTAGCTACGCCCTATTTGTACCCTTGTTACGTCCTAGTTGCGTCCTCCTTGTGCCCTACTTGAGCCCTAGTTGCGCCTTAGTTGCGCCCTAGTTGAGCCTTAGTTGCGCCCTAGTTGTGCTCTAGTTGCGTCCTAGTAGCGCCCTAGTTGCGTCCTAGTTGCGCCCTAGTTGCGCCCTAGTGGCGCCCTAGTTGCGCCCTAGTTGCACCCTAGTTGTGCCCTTGTTGCGCCCTTGTTGCACCCTCATTGCACCCTCGTTGCGCCCTAGTTGCGCCCTAGTAGCACCCTAGTTGTGCCCCACTTGCGCCGTAGTTGCACCCTACGTGTACCCTACATGCGCCATACTTGCGCCCTAGTTGCACTCTAGTTGCGCCGTAATTGTGCCCTAGTTGCGTCCTAGTTAAGCCCTAGTTGCACCCTACTTGCACCCTATTTGCACCCTAGTTGTGCCCTTGTTGCGCCCTAGTTGCGCCCTAGTTACGCCCTACTTGCGCACGAGTTGCGCTCCAGTTACGTCCTAGTTGCACTCTATTTGCGCCTTAGTCGCACCTTAGTTGCGCCCTAGTTGCGCCCTAGTTACGCCCTCGTTGCACCCTACTTGCGTCCTTATTGCAACCCACTTGCGCCCTACAGGCACCCTACTTGCACCCTAGTTGTGCCTTAGTTGGGCACTAGCTACACCCTAGTTGTGCCCTAGTAACGCCCTAGTTGCGTCCTACTTGTGCCATACTTGCGCGCTAGTTGCGCCTTAGCTGCGCCATAGCTACGCCGAACTTGCGCACTAGTTGTATCCTAGTTGCGTCCTAGTTAAGTCCTAGTTGTGCCATAGTTGCGCTCTAGTTGCACCCTGGTTGCACCCTACTTGCGCCATAGTTACGCCCTAGTTGCGCTCTAGTTGCACTCTAGTTGCACCATACCTGCGCCCAAGTAGCGCGTAAGTTGCGCCCTAGTTGCGTCCAACTTGCAAACTAGTTACACCCTAGTTGCACCCTGGTTGCGCCCTAGTTGCGCCCTTGTTGCGCCCTAGTTACACCCTAGTTGCGCCCTCGTTGCGCCCTTGTTGCACCCTCGTTGCGCACTCATTGCGCCCTAGTTGTGCCCTAGTTGCGCCCTAGTTGCGCCCTAGTTGCGCCCTAGTTGCGCCCTAGTTGCGCCCTAGTTGCGCCCTAGTTGTGCCCTAGTTGCGCACTAGTGGCGCCCTAGTTGCGCCCTAGTTGCGCCCTAGTTGCGCCCTAGTTGCGCCCTAGTTGCGGCCTACTTGCGTCCTAGTGGTGCCCTAGTTGCACCTTAGTTGTGCCCTAGTTGTGCCCTACTTGCGCCCTACTTGCGCCCTACTTGCACCATAGTTGCGCCCTACTTGCACCCTAGTTGCGTCATACTTGCGCTCTAGTTGCGCCCTATTTGCGCCCTTCTTGCGCCCTCATTGCACCCTACTTACGCCCTACTGGCGCCCTTCTTGCGCCCTTGTTGCGCCTTAGTTGGGCACTAGCTACGCCCTAGTTGTGTCCTAGTTGTGTCCTAGTTGCGTCTTTCTTGCGCCCTACTTGTGCCCTAGTTGCACCTTAGTTGCGCCCTACTTGCTCCCTAGTTGCGCCCTAGTTGCACCCTAGTTGTGCCCTAGTTCCGCTCTAGTTGCGCCCTAGTTGCGTACTAGTTACACCCTTCTTGCGCCATACTTGCACCCTACTTGCGCCCTAGTTGCGCCTCCGTTGGGCACTAGGTACGCCCTAGTTGTACCCTAGTTGTGCCCTAGTTGTGTCCTACTTGTGCCCTCCTTGCGCCCTAGTTGCGCCCTAGTTGACCCGAAACTTGGCACTCATGTCACGTTTCATGTTCTTGATTCCAAACCACCCATAGATTTGGTTTCCATTCACTCCTCCGGTAACTTGCAGCATCACAGTCTTTAATCTGTTGATTGCACTTTTTCCCAGGTCCATAGCCTATCTTGCTTCGGTGCCAGTCCCCAACCCCGAAAAAAAAGGATAGGTCACGAGAGGCTCCATGCCGCCACATGTGACAGATAAAATATTGCCGCTCGTGTTGAGCACCTTTTGTCCACCATTTTTCATCCACTGTCACTAAATCTACTGGCCACCGTCGTTGTGTTCGCTGTCCAGCGTCTAGCGCGTTTGCTTTCTAGCGTTTAGCGCGTCTACTGACCAGCGTCTAGCGCGTCTATTGTCCAGCGTCTAGCGCGTCTACAGTCCAGCGTCTAGCGCAACTTCTTCCAAGTTCAGCAGTCCAGCCTCTATCGTCCATCATCTACCGTCCATCCTCTTCCGTCCATCCTCTATTGTCAAGCGTCCACCATTTAGCGGTTGAGAAAGGAAAAGAAAAAAGGGAGGGGATGACAGACCAGGTTTGCCGGCAAACCGTTTGCAGTTCTCATGGCCTCTGGACCAGCAAAAAAAATGGGTTTTTTAAGTCCACTGCAGAAGAAAGCGCGACAGAAAAGTTTGCTAAGTATTGGCGGGGGGATGCATCGGCCGACCTCGACACTAGGTCGAGGTCGACACGTCGACCCTCGACCCAGTACGCAGGGTCGAGAGATGAGATCAACATAGACTTGCGCCCTACATGTGCTCTACTTGCGTCCTACTTGTGCCCTACTTGTGTCCTACTTGCACTCTAGTTGCGCCCTAATTGCGCCCTAGTTGCACCATACTTGCGCCCTACTTGCGCCATAGTTGTGCCCTACTTGCACCCTATTTGCGCCCATCTTGCGCCCTAGTTGCGCCCTAGTTGCGCCCTGATCCCAGCCCCGATCCCAGCCCCGATCCCAGTCTCAATCCCAGTCCTGCTCCCAGTCCCGATCCTAGTAACGATCACAGTCTTGATCCTAGTCCCGATCCAAGTCCCGATCCCAGTCCCCATCCCAGTCCCGATCCCAGTCCTGATCCCAGTCCCGATCCCAGTCCCGATCCTTGTCCCGATCCCAGTCCCCATCCCAGTCCCGATCCCAGTCCCGATCCCAGTCCCGATCCCAGTCCCGATCCCAGTCCCCATCCCAGTCCCGGTCCCAGTCCCGATCCCAGTCCCGATCCCAGTCCCCATCCCAGTCCCGATCTCAGTCCCAATCCCAGTCCCGATCCAAGTCCCGATCCCAGCCCTGATCCCAGCCCTGATCCCAGCCCCGATCCAAGCCCTCATCCCAGCCCCGGTCCCAGCCCCAATCCCAGTCTCGATCACAGTCCCGATCCCAGTCCCAATCCCAGTCCCGATCCACGTCCCAATCCCAGTCCCGATCCCAGTCCCGATCCTAGTCCCGATCCCCGTCCCGGTCCCAGTCTTGATCCCAGTCCTGATCCTATTCCCGATCCCAGTCCTGATCCTAGTCCCGATCCTAGTCTCGATCCTAGTCCCGATCATAGTCCCGATCCCAGTCCTGATCCGAGTCCCGATCGCAGTCCCGATCCCAGTCCGGGTCCCAGTCCCGATCCCATCCCCGATCCTTGTCCCGATCCCAGTCCCGATCCCAGTCCCGGTCCCAGTCCCAGTTTCAGTCCCAGTCCCAGTCCCAGTCCCAATCCCAGTCCCGATCCCCGTCCCGATCCTAGTCCTGATCCTAGTCCCGATCCCAGTCCTGATCCGAGTCCCGATCGCAGTCCCGATCCCAGTCCGGGTCCCAGTCCCGATCCCATCCCCGATCCTTGTCCCGATCCCAGTCCCGATCCCAGTCCCGGTCCCAGTCCCAGTTTCAGTCCCAGTCCCAGTCCCAGTCCCAGTACAAATCCCAGTCCCAGTTCCAGTCGCACTCTCGGTCCCAGTCCCAGTCCCAGTCCCAGTCCTAGTCCCAGTCCCGATCCCGATCCCAGTCTCAATCATAGTCGTGATTCATGTCCTGATCCTAGTCCCGATCCAAGTCTCGATCCCAGTCTTGATCCTAGTCCCGATCCCAGCCCCGATCCCAGTCCCGCTTCCAGTCCCGGTCCCAGTCCCGGTCCCAGTCCCGGTCCCAGTCCCGGTCTCAGTCCCGGTCCCAATCCCGATCCCAGTCCCGATCCCAGTCCCGATCCCAGTCCCGATCCCAGTCCCGATCCCAGTCCTGATCCCCGTGCCGATCCCAGTCCTGATCCCAGTCCCGATGCCCGTCCCGATTAAGGCTGCACACCAAATCCTAGGATCCGGGGATCTTATCCGGGAATCCGGATCCGGATCCGGATCAGGGGATCCAGATCCTTGATCAAGATTCGATCTGGGAACCGGGGATCTATTCACCACATAAAAAGAGGGGAAAACGAGGTTAGGAGTAAAAAATATAAGGCATTATCCTTGCTTAGCCTATAGGATCCGGAAAAGATTCGGGGATCCATAGGATCCGGGGATCTTTTCTTAGATCCGAGGATCCAAATCCATCCTAGGATCCGGAACCGGGGATCAGAATCCAACCTGAGATCCGGGAATCTTACCCGGTGTGCACCCTTAGTCCCCATCCCAGTGTCGGATATTATCTCAGAGATCGCTTCAAGGGGTGCATCCACCGAGGAAATAAAGAGTGATAATGCAGGTTCATCTCCGGAGTCACAAGATCAACACCCAAACGGTCCTACGACCGACAAGCTGTGCGAGCCTTGCCAAGACCGAAACCAACGGCCGCATACCACAACAGCCCAGGCAAAACGCACCTATGAAGATCGTGCCTGCACTCACCACTCCCCTATGCGTACGGCTAGCAAAGCCGAATCGTGGTCTCGAGGCGCTCCCTAATCTCGTACTTGCCCGAGCCGATATGCCCGCTCGACGAAGCGCGCTAGGCTATACCTTCCTATTTGTATTGCTTGTACTGCATTCTATAATCAATCCGTTGGATTCCCCTTCAGGCTCGCCTTTTGGGCCGCCTCCAGTCCCTCTTGCCTTCCATCCTCAGCTCAGCGCCCGTGCTCCCGCACTGCGCCCTCTCACTCCTCCTAAAACGTCACTCATACGTCAGCAACGCCCGCACCTTCAAGGAAGCTTCCATTCTTCCCTCAAAGTGCTGCGTCCACTCCCTGCAAAGATCTCAGCGCTCATACCTTTGGTGTTGCGCCCAGGCCTTTCCTTATCATTCTCCATCATCATCCGCTTCTGCTCGCCGTCCTATCGCCGCTTCCACTTCACTTATGCTCGTGCTCCTGTCCACTATTGAAACGCTCGTATCTCCGACCGCGTCCACTCTACGGCAGCACTTGCACTCTTTTGACATGGTATCAGAGCCCAAGTAACACCCCTGGCTCCATCGTGCTCGCCGTCATCGGCCGCACTCACTCCTGTCAAAATCTTCCGCCTCAAAGAACTGTGGTCGCCAGAAGAACTGCGGTGGCAGCGCTTCTTCTGACTAAGGTGTCGTGGCAGCACCACACCACTTCCTCTTGGTAAATTGCACGCACGATGTTCGGCCCCTGTGCCCACTCCATCAGCAAGCAATTTCTGCTCATTCATCATCCCCCCAATCAGTGCACGAGGTTCTGCCCCTGCACCCAGTCCCATTTTCTTGCTTAGCAGCATCTCCGCAATTGAAACTCATCAACATCTTGGTATCTCTGTATTTTTTATCAAGAACCATCAGCACACTCTCCTCGTCGCAGCAAAATATCCTCAACCATCTCCACTTGCCCATTCTTTCCATCGTCTTATCGTCAACTCCATCATGGCATCCTATCTCACTCTGTCTGGTCTTCACAAGCTCACTGTAAAGCCGGATGGTACCAGCAACTACAAGCTATGGAGCTACTCAGTGTCACATTTCTTTGGAACACAAAAGGTTGAGGGAGTCATCCTCAACCATCTGATCACCAACTCGGACACTGGAATAGAACCACCTGACGCCACCTCCTCCTCCTCAACTGCAACTGCATCAACCACTCCCGGTGGAGACCCCTTCGGTGGATCTGTATCTCACCCTGCTCCTTCAAATGCCTCTTCCTCCTGTGCTCCCGTTGCCCCTACTACTACCATCAGCCGCGCCTCCTGGGAAGCCGCCAACAGCACCGCTCTCATGACCTTCATGACCACCTCCTCTCCTGAATTGCATGAAGACATCCACACTCTCGGCAGCAAGACTCACAAAGTGTGGAAAGCCCTGGAAGATCGCTTCAGCAACAACACCTCCACCGCCTGCGGAATCAAGATCATGTCACTCTTCTTCGTGCCCTTCACCGCCCATACCAACATGGGTAGTTACATTGCAGCCGTGAGCACCATTGCCCGCGATCTCAAGGAAATGAAGATTGACCTTCCTCCTGCTGTCGTCTGCACCGATATCATCTGCGGCCTTCCTGGTCAGTATGATATCATCCGCCAAATCTTGCCGCAACTGCCTGCTGATCATCTGACCCTCGCTGTCATCAGCCCCAAACTCATGGCAGCAGAACAGGACTACGTCGCCAAGCAAGCACGTGAGACTACCATTGCCACCAACTTGTTTGAAACCATGGCCGCCACCACCGACAACCGCATGTTCAACCGCTTTCCCGCCTGCTCCTACACCATCCGCTACGGTCCATTCAAAGGAACCAAGTGTGGCCGTCGCAACCACCCGCCTCATGTCTGTGATCATCGCGCTACTGACGAGTGGCTAGATCAGAACCCCGGCAAGTCCTATGGTGAACAACCCAACTGGGCGGAGGAGCGTCGTCGGCGCTACTACAACCGGATGGGAAGCTTGAACTGGCATTCAACCCCAGCCAACAACATGGAAACTCCATCTTCTCCTGCCATCCCTGCTGCTGTGAACCTCGCTCCTAACAATGCCGTCATGTTAGGAGTAGTTGAGCCTGTGACTGAGATTGGATATGAGGAGTATGGTTTTGAGATGTACACCGCGTCCTCCTCTCCTCCTCTCTCTTCTCACCCCTCTATGTGCAGCTTTGACTCCCTACACATTGCCCTCATTCAGCCTCCGACTACATACTCCACGGCCCGTCACAGTCACTTCCTCTTCATTCACGATCAATACTCACAGCACTGCACTATCCTCTCCCTTTGCACACTGACCGGGGCTGTTCCTGCACTTAGGGACTGACTGAATCAACAGACCAAACACTTTGACCGACCACCCCGCCTCATCCTCTCCAACACCTCTCACGCACCTCTTCACACCTTTCTCACAAGCTACTGCACAACTCACGGAACACTGCTGTCCGCAGCCCCCGCCCATGGCAAGCTTCTCATCAATCGTCTACTGTAGGAAGCAGACTACTTCATGAAGACGCATCACATGACCTCACAGATCTGGACTGCCTGCCTTCGCAGAGTTGTCACCGCCCATAACCTGCGCAGATCCAAGTATGGCCCAAGTCCAAGGATTGTATGGATACGTGATCGGAATCAGTCGGCCTCTTACTGCAAGCCCACACTGCCTCACTACAACTCAACTGAACTTTCCTCCACACTACTGACAAACTGCTCCTTTCCCCTCACTGAAGATCCCTCAGCCACTGCACTCACTGACAGAACTCAAAAACTGCTGCATCGCCCAGGTTTCCTCTCTTCTCTCTACAACCTGGTGCTAAGGCGTCCACCGCCTCCAAAACCTCCCAAGCTCTCTTTGTGCTGCACTCCCATAGAAGCAAGACTCGCAGTCCTACCATTCAAGGCTTGCACCCCTCTCCTGATCTAAGGGGGGTGTCGGATATTATCTCGGAGAACGCTTCAAGGGGTGCAGCCACTGAGGAAATAAAAAGTGATAATGCAGGTTCATCTCCGGAGTCACAAGATCAACACCCAAACAGTCCTACGATCGACAAGCTGTGCGAGCCTCGCCAAGACCGAAACCAACGGCCGCATACCACAACGGCCCAGGCAAAACGTACCTGCGAAGGTCGTGCCTGCACTCACCACTCCCCTATGCGTACGGCTAGCAAAACCGAATCGTGGTCTCGAGGCGCTCCCTAATCTCGCACTTGCCCGAGCCGCTATGCCCGCTCGACAAAGCGCGCTATGCTAGACCTTCCTATTTGTATTGCTTGTACTGTATTCTATAATCAATCCATTGGATTCCCCTCCAGGCTCGCCCTTTGGGCCGCCTCCAGTCCCTCTTGCCTTCCATTCTCAGCTCAGCGCCCGTGCTCCCGCACTGCGCCCTCTTACTCCTACTAAAACATCACTCATACGTCAGCAACGCCCGCACCTTCAAGGAAGCTTCCATCCTTCCCTCAAAGTGCTGCTTCCACTCCCTTCCTGCAAAGATATCAGCGCTCGCATCTTTGGTGTTGCACCCAGGCCTTTCCTTATCATTCTCCATCATCATCCGCTTCTGCTCGCCGTCCTATCGCCGCTTCCACTTTGCTTCTGCTCGTGCTCCTGTCCACTATTGAAACGCTCGTCTCTCCGACCGCGTCCACTCTACAACAGCACTTGCAATCTTCTGACACCCAGTCCCGATCCCAGTCCCGATCCCAGTCTTGATCCGAGTCCCGATCCCAGTCTCGCTCCCAGTCCCGATCCCATTCCCGATCCCAGTCCCGATCCCAGTCCCGATCCCAGTCCCGATTCTAGTCCCGGTCCCAGTCCCGATCCCAGTCCCGATCCCAGTCCCTATCCCAGTCCCGATCCGAGTCCCGATCCCAGTCCTGATCCCTGTCCCGATCCCAGTCCCGATCCCAGCCTCGATCCCAGCCCCGATTGTAGTCCCGATCCCAGCCCCGATCCTAGTCTTGATCCCAGTCCCTATCCCAGTCCCGATCCGAGTCCCGATCCCAGTCCTGATCCCAGTCTCGATCCCAGTCCCGATCCCAGTCTTGATCCGAGTCCCGATCCCAGTCTCGCTCCCAGTCCCGATCCCATTCCCGAGCCCAGTCCCGATCCCAGTCCCGATGCCAGTCCCGATCCCAGTCCCTATCCCAGTCCTGATCCTAGTCCCGATCCCTGTCCCGATCCCAGTCCCGATCATAGTCCCGATCCCATTCCCGATCCCAGTCTCGATCCCAGTCCCGATCCCAGTCCCAGTCCCAGTCCCAGTCCGAGTCCCACTCCTGGTCCTAGTCCCGGTCACTCTCCTGGTCCCAGTCCCGGTCTCAGTCCTGGTCCCCGTCGCGGTCCGAGTCCCGGTCCCAGTCCCTGTCCCAGTCCCGGTTCCAGTCCCTGTCCCAGTCCCGGTCCCAGTCCCGGCCCAGTCCCGGTCCCAGTCCTCGTTGTCAGAAGAACGTAGACACGAGAACAGCAACAGCAGAAGAAGGCAGAAGCGTGAGGACATGCAAGTGTACGTCAGCAGAGCGACGTAAGTGAGAGCGGTTCAAGGAGTTAGTCGTGGAAGCTGATAGAGGCTGAGACGCGAGGTAGCCGAGGTAGACAAGTTTATGTGAGAGAGTTTTAGCGAGATGAGTGATGGTTGGCAGAGTAAGAGAGCTGAGTGAAGGAGCGGGAGTGACGGAGCGAAGAGTTGAGAGGGGCTGGCGAAGACGAGGAGTGAGCAGAGCGGAGACACGGCGGCAAAGCCGTGGAACCAACCGGGAACGGGATGAGCAGAACTGTTCTGGTTCATTGTGGAGGGAATGAACATCCTCCATATGTAATACAGATCAGAAATAATAGAAAACATAGATAACGGCTTCTTCTGCACTAGCCGCACGTGCTTGCAGTGATTCTGCTTATTAGGGGATGTCTCGGTAGGAAGGCCGTTGGTCGGTTCAGGACCGTTATCGGCTAGTGAGTGATCACCGAGGTGGTTCTGGCCGGAGTTGAACCATTATTGAGAGCTCGGAGTATCTGAGGGGTGAGATGTACCTTGTCAGCGTCATATTTTCTGACAGCCCGCCCTGAGTCTGACAAGGTGGAGAGTCCTGATTGCCTTTTTAGAGAGCGATGAGGTCCTGGTGACGTTGTCTCGTGGGGGGTGTTTCCACTCGATGGATGGATATGACGATATCATTGCATAGATTTGCATTCCACGCTGATGCTACCAGAGTGTGCCACATGGCTGCCACTAGGGATCCTTCATTGATGATTCTGTGGTACACGTGATGGGTAGTGTGGCGAAGGCATTCCTTGATGTCTCGGAGGGTCGTTGTGGATGCACTTGGAGGACTTCCAGGGTTGTCGTAAACTCCTAGAAAGAGGGAGAGTTGATACCCATGGAGAAATGACTGTTTTATGTGGATGCGTATGCCACCGTACCAGTCGTGGATGTTTTCTCTGACCTGAGCGAGCTTTGGGATGTGTGTCCAATCGAGGGCACAAACAGCCATGTTGATGTGGCAAGTTGTGAGTGGAAGTTTGTGTTTGAGGAAGGGGAGAAGGTTGAATAACTGTGTGACTTTGGCGCGGTGCGAGTCTTGATGAGGGTGTGTAGCAGGTGATGTGGAATGGGGCGATGCGACCGGGTGTATCCTTGTGCTGATTAAGAGATGATGAGGGAGACGGAGGAACGAGCGAAGGAGTGATGTGGTGACTGAGAGGGCGCAGGGGTGGAACCTCGTGCGCTTGCAAAGTTTTGGCGAGGGTGCACGTCATCGCGACTCAAGCGATGCGACCGGGCGGGTCCTTGTGCCGAGTTGATGGTGGAAATCGATTGATGACGGAAAGCGATTCATGGTGGAAGGCGATTGATGATGGAGTGGGCGCAGGGGCGAAACCTCGTGCGCTTTGGATGTTTTCGGCGTGGGCGCAGGTCGTCGCGGAATGGGCAATGCGACTGGGCGGATCCTTGTGCCGAGCAGAGGATGATACTGATGGCGAAGAAACGACTGATGATGGAGTGGGCGCAGGGGCAAAACCTCGTGCGCGGCTGAATTAGGGGAGTAGGATGTGGCAAGGGGAAGGCAGGTGCCAATGCGCCGCGAAGAATTTGCTGTCGGCGTGGGTGCAGGCTGCTGTGAAGCGAGCAGATAGCTTGTGCAGATCCTTGTGCTGGCCAGAGATGCTGCTCATGATTGCTGAAGTGGAAGCTGATGATGATTGAGTGGGTGCAGTGGCGAACCGCGTGCACTGAAGGAAATTTCGGCGAGGGTGCAGGTCGTCGCAGAACAGGCGATGCGACCGGGCGGATCCTTGTGCCGAGTTGGAAGCGATGCGGAAGCGGAGGAAACGATTGATGAATGAGTGGGCGCAGGGGCAGAAATACGTGCGCTGCAGAATGATGTCGATGAGGAGTAGGAGATGCGGAAGCGGCGCGGAGGATGCTGATGATCGGGAGATGGAGATGAGGCAGAAACGGGCGGCTGATGGAGCTGAGGTGACTGGAGCAGGGATGGCAAGGACGGCTGGTTGAACCAGATGAGGATGATGCGATAAGTGAAGACTTGAGGCTGATGATGATGATGGAGAAGAGAGGTAGGGAGCGATGAAAGCGGAGGGCGGTGCGATGAGAGGCGGCGCGGTAGGGAGGTGGAGCGATACAACCACTTCTTATGCTTTTAGGAGAGTGACGGCTTGTTCCCCAGTTGGCTCAGAAATGGGAGCAGGAAGACTGGTGGTGTCTGATATCCTGTCAGCTGGAAGAGGTTCCTTGCGGCAGAGGGAGTCAGGCAGTGGGCAGAGGCACTAGACCGTTGATGTCAGGAGAGTGACGGCTTGTTCCCCAGTTGGCTCGGAAATGGGAGCAGGAAGACTGGTGGTGTCCGATATCCTGACGGCAGCAGTTTTGGCTGCAGCTGCTGACGAGGCGAGAAGGCGATGTGAGAAGGCGGCTCGAGATGATGAACGCAAGTAGACTGAGGATCACGAGGAGGAGGTGGCAGATGAGACTGACAAAGAAAGAGGCACGAAGAGGAGGTGCTTGTGGTGGCAGAGGCAATGAGGGGCAGTGGATGGCAGATGGCAGGAAGCTTCTTGGTAGTTGACGCCAGGCGGCGGCTCGAGCGTTGCTTGCGGCTGATGTGGGCGACAAGTCACCGGTTGATAGCCACGGGCGCGGAATATGGGCGCAGGGCGTCCTCAGGGTGACGAGGCGTTTCTTCAACGTGGGGTGTCAGAAGATTGCAGGTGCTGCCGTGGAGTGGACGCGGTCACGGGGACGAGCGTTTGAATGGTGGACAGAAGCACGAGCAGAAGCAAAGTGGAAACGAAGATAGGAGGACGAAGCGGAAGTGAATGACGATGCAAGATGATGAGGAGAGGCCTGGGTGCAGCATCAAAGGTGCGAGCACTGAGATCTTGTTAGGAAAGGAGTGAACGTAATACTTTGTGGGAAGGGTAGAAGCTTCCTTGAAGGTGCGGGCGTTGCTGACGTATGAGTGACGTTTGACAGAGGGAAGAGGGCACAGTGCGGGAGCACGGGCGCTTAGGTGAGATTGAGGGGAAAGGGACTGGAGGCGGCCCAAAGGGCGAGCCTAAAGGAGAATCCAATGGATTGATTAAAGACTGGAGTACAAGCAATACAAACAGGAAAGGTCTATCCTAGCACGCTTCGTAGAGCGAGCATAGAGGTGGCGGCTTGGGCAAGTGAGAGAGCAGGAAGCGCCTCAAGACCACGATTCGGCTTTGCTAGCCGTACGCATGGGGGAATGGTGAGTGCGGGCACTATCTTCACTGGTGCGTTTCGCCTGGGCCGTTGAGGTGCGAGGCCATTGGTTTTGGTTTTGGTGAGACTCGCACATTTGTCGGTTGTGAGACAGTTTGGATGTTGACCGCGTGACTCCGGAGATGAACCTGCATTGTCACTTTTTATTTTCTCAGTGGCTGCACCCCTTGAAGCGATCTGCGAGATAATATCCGACACCCTCCTTAGACCGGGAGAGGGGTGCAAGCCTTAAATGGTAGGCCTGTGAATTATGCTTCCATGGGAGTGCAGCACAGAGGGAGCTTGGGAGGTTTTGGAGGTGGTTGGCGCCTCAGTACCAGGTTGTAGAGGAATGAGAGAAAACCTGGGCGATGCAGTAGTTTTTGGATGGAGTCAATAAGTGAGGTGGCCGAGGAATTGTCAGTGAAGGGAAAGGTACAGTTTGTCAGTAACATAGAGGGAAGTTCAGTTGAGTTGCAGTGAGGTAGTGTGGGCTTGCGGTAGGAAGTAGATTGGTTCCGATCACACACCCATACTGTTATTGGACTCGGGCTGTACTTGGATCTACGCAGGTTGTGAGCGGTGACAACCCTGCGAAGGCAGGCAGTCCAGATTTGTGAGGTCATGTGATGCGTTTTCATGAAGCGGTCTACTTCATGCAGTAGGCGATTGATGAGAAACTTGCCGTTGGCGGGAGCTGCGGTTAGCAGTGTTCCATGAGTCATGCAGTAGCTTGTGAGAAAGGTGTGAAGAGGTGCGTAAGTAGTGTTGGAGAGGATGAGGCAAGGTGGTCGCTCAAAGTGCTTGGTCTGTTGCTTCAGCCAGTCCCTAGGTGGAGGGACAGTCCCGGTCAGTATGCGAAGGGAGTGGATAGTGCAGTGCTGTGAGTATTGATCGTGAATGAAGAGGAAGTGGCTGTGACGAGCTGTGGAGTATGTAGATGGAGGCTAGATGAGGGCAATGTGTATGGAGTCAAAGCTGCACAGGGAGGGGTGAGAAGAGAGAGGAGGAGAGGAGGACGCGGTGTATATCTTAAGAACGTACTCCTCAGATCCAATCTCTGTCACAGGCTCGACTACTCCTACCATGACAGCATTCTTAGGAGCAGGGTTCACAACAGCAGGGATGGCAGGAGATGATGAGGTTTCCATCTTGTTGACTGGGTTGAACGCGATCTTGAACTTCCCATCCGGTTGTAGTAGCGTTGACGACGCTCCTCTGCCCAGTTGGGTTATTCGCCATAAGACTTGCCAGGGTTCTGATCCAGCCACTCGTCGGTAGCGCGATGATCGCAGACATGAGGCGGGTGGTTGCGGCGGCCACGCTTAGTTCCTTTGAATGGACCGTGGCGGATGGTGTAGGAGCAGGCGGAGAAGCGGTTGAACATGCGGTTGTCAGTAGTGGCGGCCATGGTTTCAAACGAGTTGGTGGCAATGGTAGTCTTGCGTGCTTGCTTAGCGACATAGTCCAATTCTGCTGCCATGAGCTTGGGGCTGATGACAGCGATGGTAAATTGGTCAACAGGCAGCTGCATTAAGATTTGGCGGATGATATCATGCTGACCAGGGAGGCCGGAGATGATGCCGATGCAGACGACAGCAGGAGGAAGATCAATTTTCATTTCTTTGAGATCGCGAGCAATGGTGGTGACGACTGCAATGTAACTGCCCATGTTGGTGTGGGCGACGAAGGACACAAAGAAGAGTGACATGATCTTGATTCCGCAGGCGGTGGAGGTGTTGTTGCTGAAGCGATCTTCAAGGGCTTTCCACACTTTGTGAGTCTTGTAGCCAAGAGTGCGGATGTCTTCATGCAGCTGAGGAGAGGAGGTGGTCATGATCGTCATGAGGGCGGTGCTGTTGGCGACTTCCCAGGAGGCGTGGCTGATGGTGGTAGTAGGGGCAATGGGAACAGAGGAGGAAGAGGCATTTGGAGTGGGGTGAGATACAGATCCACCGGAGGGGTCTCCGCCGGGAGTGGTTGATGCAGTTGCAGTTGAGGAGGAGGAAGTGGCGTCAAGAGGTTCTATCCCAGTGTCCGTATTGGTGATCAGATGACCGGGGGTAACTCCCTCAACCTTCTCTGTTCCGAAGAAAAGTGACACTAAGTAGCTCCATAGCTTGTAGTTGCTGGTCCCATCCAGCTCTAAAGTGAGCTTGGGAAGACCAGTCAGAGTGAGGGAAGATGCCATGATGGAGTTGATGGTGAGGCGGCGGAAAGAGGTGGACAAATGGCGGTGCGGGATATCTGTTCTCAAGACAATGTTGAGGTGCTTGATGATGATTTTGCCGTGGCGATGAGAGTGCGCGGATGACTTTTGATCAAAGTGAACCGCGAAACCAGGGTATTGGTGATGATGAGTTCGACGGCGGAAATGCTGCTGCGGAGGAAGATGGGAATGAGTGCAGGGGCAGAACTACGTGCACTGGCGGTGGAGATGATAAATGAGCAAAAATTGCTTGCTGAGGTGACAGAGTGAGTGCAAGGGCAGAACCTCATGTGCGCAATTACCAAGAGGAAGGGGAGTGGTGCTACCACGATACCTTAGTCAGAATAAGCGCTCCCACCGTAGTTCTTCTTGCGACCACAGTTCTTCAAGGCGGAGAAGTCCGATGGAAGTATAAGTGGGTGCGGCCGACGGCGACGAGCACGAAGGAGCCAGGGGTGTTATTTGTGCTCTGATACCATGTCAGAAGATTGCAGGTGCTGTCGTAGAGTGGACGCGGTCGCGGGGACGATCGTTTCAATGGTGGACAAAAGCACGAGTAGAAGCAAAGCAGGAACGACGATAGGAGGACGAAGCGGAAGTGAATAACGATGCAAGATGATGAGGATAGGCCTGGGCGTAGCACCAAAGATGCGAGCACTGAGATCTTGTTAGGAAAGGAGTAGACGCAGCACTTTGTGGGAAGGACGGAAGCTTCCTTGAAGGTGTGGGCATTGCTGACGTATGGGTGATGTTTGACAGAGGAAAGAGGGCACATTGTGGGAGCACGGGCGCTGAGCTGAGATTGAGGGGAAAGGGACTGGAGGTGGCCCAAAGCGCGAGCGTGAAGGAGAATCCAATGGATTGATTATAGACCGGAGTACAAGCAATACAAATAGGAAAGGTCTATCATAGCGCGCTTCGTAGAGAGTGCATAGAGGTGGCGGCTCGGGCATGTGAGAGAGCAGGAAGCGCCTCGAGACCACGATTCAGCTTTGCTAGCTGTACGCATGGGGGAGTGGTGAGTGCAGACACGATCTTCACATGTGTGTTTCGCCTGGACCGTTGAGGTGCGAGGCCGTTGGTTTTGGTTTTGGTGAGATTCGCACATTTGTCAGTCGTGAGACCGTTTCGATGTTGATCGCGTGACTCCGGAGATGAACCTGCATTGTCACTGTTTATTTTCTAAGTGGCTGCACCCCTTCAAGCGATGTCCGAGATAATATCCAACACGGGGAACTCGTCAGGCAGAGCTACTGATGTCAGCTGCTGACAAAGCGGCGAGGCGCGAGGTGACAGTAGCAGCGGCAGAAGATTGCAGGTGGAAGCAATGGAGGTAGGATGACGGCAGAGTGATGACGTGGTCACGGGACTCTAGGTGATGTTGCCTGAAGCTCTGATACAATGTCAGAAGCATGTAGACACTAGAACAGGAACAGCAGAAGCAGGCAGAAGCATGAGGACATGGAAGTGTACGTCAGCAAAGTGACGTAAGTGAGATCGGTTCAAGGAGTTAGTCACGGAAGCTGAAAGAGACTGAGACGCAAGGTAGACGAGATAGACAAGTTGATGTGAGAAAGTACTGGCGAGATGAGTGATGGTTGGCAGAGTAAGAGAGCTAAGCAAAGGAGCGGGAGTGACGGAGCGAAGAGTTGAGAGGGGTTGGCGAAGACGAGGAGCGAGCAGGGCAAAGACACCACAGCGAATCCGTGGAACCAAAGGGGAAAAGGATGAGCATAACAGTTCTGGTTAATTGTGGAGGGAATGAACATCCTCCATATGTACTACAGAAAAGAAATAATAGAAAACATATATAACGGCTTCTTCTGTACTAGCCGGACATGCTTGCGGTGATTCCGCTTATTAGGAGATGTCTCGGTAGGAAGGCAGTTGGTCGGTTAAGGACCGTTAACAGCTAGTGAGTGATGACCGAGGTGGTTCTGGCCGGAGTTGAACCATTCTTGAGAGCTCGGAGTATCTGAGGGGTAAGATGTACCGTGTTGGAGTCATATTTTCTGACACTCATCCCAGTTTCGGTCCTAGTACCGGTCCCTGTCCCGATCCCAGTCCCGATCCCAGTCTCGATCCCAGTACCGATCCCGGTCCCGATCCAAGTCCCGATCCTAGTCCCGATCCCAGTCCCAATCCCAGTTCCAATCCTAGTCCTGATGCCAGTCCTGATCCCAGTCCCGATCCAAGTCCCGATCCCAGTCCCGATCTGAGTCTCCATCCGAGTCCCGATCCCAGTCTCGATCCCAGTCCCGATACAGTCCCGATCCCACTCCCGATCCCAGTCCCAATCCTAGGCCCGATCCCTGTCCAAATCCCAGTCCCGATCCTAGTCCTGATCTCAGTCACGATCCCAGTCCCAATCCTAGTCCCGATCATAGACCCGATCCCAGTCCCGATCCCAGTCCAAATCCTAGTCCCGATCCCAACACTGATCCCAGTCCCGATCCCAGTCCCGATCCCAGCCCCGATCTAAGCCCCAATCACAGTCCCGATCCCAACCCTGATTCCAACCCCGATCCCAGTCCCCAACTCAGTCCTGATCCCTGTCCCGATCCTAGTCTTGATCTCATTTCCAATCCCAGTCCCGATCCCAGTCATCCTGATCCTAGTCTTGATCCGAGTCCCGATGCCAGTCCCAATCCCAGTCCCGATCCTAGTCCCGATCCCAGTCCCGATCCCAGTCCTGATCACAGTCCCGATCCCAGTCCTTGTCCCTATCACAATCCCAGTCTCAGTCCCTTTCCCTGTCCCAGTCCCAATCCTGGTCCCAGTCCCGGTCCCAGTCCCGGTCCCAGTCCCGGTCCCAGACCCGGTCCTTGTCCCGATCCAAGTCTCGGTCCCAGTCCCGGTCCTAGTCCCAGTCCCGGTCCCGGTCCCAGTCCCGATCCCAGTCCCGGTCCAAGACCCGGTCCCAATCCCGGTCCCAGTCCTGGTCCCAATCCCGGTCCCTGTCCCGGTCCCAACCCCGGTCCCAGTATCGATCCCTGTCCCGATCTTAGTCCCGATCCGAGTCCCGATCCCAGTCCCGATCCCAGCCCCGATCCCTGTCCCAATCCCAGTCCCGATCCCAGTCCCGAT
>SZWC01000246.1:376031-388012 GCA_023375785.1 Penium margaritaceum | reverse complement strand
CGGTCCCAGTCCCGGTCCCAGTCCCGGTCCCAGTCCCGGTCCCAGTCCCGGTCCTAGTCCCGGTCCCTGTCCTGATCCCAATCCCGATCCCTGTCCCGATCCCAGTCTCGATCCCAGTCACGATCCCAGTCCGATCCCAGTCCCGATCCCAGTCCCGATCCCAGTCCCGATCATAGTCCCGATCCCAGTCCCGATCCCAGCCCCGATCCCAGCCCCGATCCCAGCTCCGATCCCAGCCCTGATCCCAGCCCCGATCTCAACCCCAATCCTAGTGTCCAACCCAGTCCCGATCCCTGTCATGATCCCTGTCTCGATCTCAGTCCCGATCCCAATCCAGATCCAGGTCCCGATCTACGTCCCGATCCCAGTCCTGATCCCAGTCCCGATCCAAGTATCGATCCTAGTCCAGATCCTAGTCCCGATCCCTCTCCCGATCCCAATCCCGAACCAAGTCCCGATCCCAGTCCCAATCTCAGCCCCAATCCCAACCCTGATCCCAGCCCCGATCTCAGCCCTGATCCCACCCCCGATCCCAGCCCCGATACCAATCCCGATCCCAGTCACGATCCCAGTCCCGATCCTAGTAACGATCCCAGTCCCGATCCCAGTCCCGATCCAAGTCCCGATCCCAGTCCCGATCCCAGTCCCGATCCTAGTCCCGATCCCCGTCCCGATCCCAGTCCCGATCCAAGTCCCGATCCCAGCCCGGATCCCAATCCCAATCCCAGTCTCGATCCCAATCCCGATCCTAGTCCCGATCCCAGTCCCGATCCCAGCCCCGATCCCAGCCCCGATCCCAGCCCCGATCCCAGCCCCGATCCTAGCCCTGATCCCAGCCCTGATCCTAGCCCCGATCCCAATCCCGATCCGAATCCCGATCCCAGTAACGATCCCAGTCTCGAGCCAAGTCCTGATCCAAGACCCGATCTAAATTCTGATCCCAGTCCCGATCCCAGTCCAGATCCCAATCCCGATCCTAGTCCTGATCCCAGTCCCGATCCCACTCCCGATCCTAGTCCCGATCCCAGTCCTGATCTCGATCCCGATCCCAGCCCCGATCCCAGCCCTGATCCCAATCCTGATCCCAGCCCTGATCCCAGCCCCGATCCCTGTCCCAATCCCAGTCTCGATCCAAGTCCCGATCCCAGTCCCGATCCCAGTCCCGATCCCTGTCCCAATCCCAGTCTCGATCCAAGTCCCGATCCCAGTCCCGATCCCAGTCCCGATCCCGGTCCCAATCCCAGTCCTGATCCTAGTCCCGATCCCAATCCCGATCACAGTCCCGATCCCAGTCCCGATCCCATTTCAGATTCCAGTCCTGATCCCAGCCTCTATCCCAGTCTCAATCCCAGTCTCGATCCAAGTCCCTATCCCAGTCCGGATCCCAGTCCCGATCCCTGTCCCGATCCTAGTCCCGATCACAGCCCCGATCCCAGTCCTGATCCCAGTCGTGATCCCACTCCCGGTCCCAGTCGCAGTCCCACTCCCTGTCCTAGTCCCAGTCCCAGTCCCAGTCCCAATCCTAGTCCCAGTTGCAGTGCCAGTCGCAGTCCTGATACCAGTCCCGATCCCAGTCTCGATCGGATTCCCGATCCCCATCTCGATCCCAGTCCCGATCCTAGTCCCGATCCCAGTCCCTATCCTAGTCCCGATCCCAGTCCTGATCCCAGTCCCGATCTCAGTCCCGATCCCAGTCCCGGTCCGAGCCCCGATCCCAACCCCGATCCCAGTCTCGATCCCAGTCCTGATCCCAGTCCCGATCCCATTCTCGATCCAAGGCCCGATCCCAGTCCCGATCCCAGTCCCGATCTCAGTCCCGATCCCAGTCCCGGTCCGAGCCCCGATCCCAACCCCGATCCCAGTCTCGATCCCAGTCCTGATCCCAGTCCCGATCCCATTCTCGATCCAAGGCCCGATCCCAGTCCCGATCCCAGTCCCGATCTCAGTCCCGATCCCAGTCCCGGTCCGAGCCCCGATCCCAACCCCGATCCCAGTCTCGATCCCAGTCCTGATCCCAGTCCCGATCCCATTCTCGATCCAAGGCCCGATCCCAGTCCCGATCCCAGTCCCGATCTCAGTCCCGATCCCAGTCCCGGTCCGAGCCCCGATCCCAACCCCGATCCCAGTCTCGATCCCAGTCCTGATCCCAGTCCCGATCCCATTCTCGATCCAAGGCCCGATCCCAGTCCCGATCCCAGTCCCGATCTCAGTCCCGATCCCAGTCCCGGTCCGAGCCCCGATCCCAACCCCGATCCCAGTCTCGATCCCAGTCCTGATCCCAGTCCCGATCCCATTCTCGATCCAAGGCCCGATCCCAGTCCCGATCCCAGTCCCGATCTCAGTCCCGATCCCAGTCCCGGTCCGAGCCCCGATCCCAACCCCGATCCCAGTCTCGATCCCAGTCCTGATCCCAGTCCCGATCCCATTCTCGATCCAAGGCCCGATCCCAGTCCCGATCCCAGTCCCGATCTCAGTCCCGATCCCAGTCCCGGTCCGAGCCCCGATCCCAACCCCGATCCCAGTCTCGATCCCAGTCCTGATCCCAGTCCCGATCCCATTCTCGATCCAAGGCCCGATCCCAGTCCCGATCCCAGTCCCGATCTCAGTCCCGATCCCAGTCCCGGTCCGAGCCCCGATCCCAACCCCGATCCCAGTCTCGATCCCAGTCCTGATCCCAGTCCCGATCCCATTCTCGATCCAAGGCCCGATCCCAGTCCCGATCCCAGTCCCGATCTCAGTCCCGATCCCAGTCCCGGTCCGAGCCCCGATCCCAACCCCGATCCCAGTCTCGATCCCAGTCCTGATCCCAGTCCCGATCCCATTCTCGATCCAAGGCCCGATCCCAGTCCCGATCCCAGTCCCGATCTCAGTCCCGATCCCAGTCCCGGTCCGAGCCCCGATCCCAACCCCGATCCCAGTCTCGATCCCAGTCCTGATCCCAGTCCCGATCCCATTCTCGATCCAAGGCCCGATCCCAGTCCCGATCCCAGTCCCGATCTCAGTCCCGATCCCAGTCCCGGTCCGAGCCCCGATCCCAACCCCGATCCCAGTCTCGATCCCAGTCCTGATCCCAGTCCCGATCCCATTCTCGATCCAAGGCCCGATCCCAGTCCCGATCCCAGTCCCGATCTCAGTCCCGATCCCAGTCCCGGTCCGAGCCCCGATCCCAACCCCGATCCCAGTCTCGATCCCAGTCCTGATCCCAGTCCCGATCCCATTCTCGATCCAAGGCCCGATCCCAGTCCCGATCCCAGTCCCGATCCAAGTCCCGATCCCAGCCCCGATCCCAGTCCCGATCCCAATCCAGATCACAGTCTCGATCCCAGTCCCGATCCCATTCCCCATCCCAATCCCGATCCCCGTCTTGATCCCAGTCCCGATCCCAGTCCCGATCCCAGCCCCGATCCCAGTCGCAATCCCAGTCCCGATCCTAGTCTCGATCCCAGTCCCGATCCCATTCCCGATCCCAGTCCCGATCGCAGTCCCAATCCCAGTCCCGATCCTAGTCCCGATCCCAGTCCCGAACAAAGTGAATGGGATCGGCTCCCAGTCCTAGTTGTCAAAAACTATGACTCTGACAAGGTACATCTCACCCCTCGGATACTCCGAGACCATAATAATGGTTCAACTCCGGTACAAAACCACCTCGGTCATCATTCACTAGCCGTTAACGGTCCCTAACCGACCAACGGCCTTCCTACCGAGACATCCCCTAATAAGTGGAATCACCACAAGCACGTCCGGCTAGTGTAGAAGAATCCGTTATCTATGCTTTCTATTCTTTCCGTTCAGTAGTACATATGGAGGATGTTCATTCCCTCCACAATTAATCAGAACAGTTCTATTCATCCAGTTCCCCTTTGGTTCCGCGGCTTCGCCGCCGTGTCTTCGCTGTGCTCGCTCCTCGCATTTCCTGTCTTCGTCAGGCCCTCTCAACTCTTCGCTCCGTCACTCTCGCTCATTCGCTCAGCTCTCTTACTCCGCCAACCATCACTCATCTTGCCAGTACTCTCTCACGTCAACTTGTCTACCTTGGCTACCTTGCGTCTGAGCCTCTATCAGCTTCCACGACTAACTCCTCGGACCGCTCTCGCTTACGTCACTCTGCTGACGTACACGTGCATGACTGGACGCTTCTGCCTGCTTCTACTACTGCTGTCCTCGTGCCTGCATTCTTCTGACATGGTATCAGAGCATCAGGCAACATCACCTGGTACCCCGTGACTGCGTCATCGCTCTGCCATCATCCTTTCTCCATCGCTTCCACCCGCAATCTTCCGCCGCTGCTACCGTCGCCTCGCGCCTCGCCGCTTCGCCTGCAGCTGACATCACCAGCACTGCTTGACGTGTTCCCACGCTGAAGAGACACATTGTCATCCTGAGAAAGCCCTGCGCCCATTTCCGCGCCCGTGGCTAACAATCCGTGACTTGTCGCTCACATCAGCCGCAAGCAACTCTCGAGCCGCCACCTATCGTGAACTACCGAGAAACTTCCTGCCGTCAGCCATCCACTACCCCTCATCACCTCTGCCACTGCAAGCATCCTCTCCTCTCACATCCTGCCTTATCACCTTCACTTGCTCCTTCCTCGCTGTCATCCTCAGTCCGCCTGCGTCCGTCATCTCGAGCCGCCTTCTCGCATCGCCTCCTCCCCTCGTCAGTAGCTGCAGCCAAAACTGCCGACTGTCAGGATATCGGATACCACCAGTCTTCCTACTCCCATTTCCGAGCCAACTGGGGAACAAGCTGAAAGTGTAGTAGTAGTTTTCTCGATACACTTAGTGTCTGGTTGTTGAAGTCTGCGAGCCCATCTTGGCATGTTGTCGGGAGGATTGTAGTGAGTCATAGTCCGGGAGATGGTGTACGTGGTTGGGTAGTGCAAGGTTGAGATAGCATGGTGGATGAGGCTGTATTAGCAAAAAGGGGTTAGGGGAGAGCTGGATGATGGTAGGAGGCAGTTTTTTTGGCCGAGGGGATACAGGGGTCAGAGCTTGTGTTGACCAGAAGTCGATGCTGAAGATAAAGGGAACGATGGATGGCTGAGTGAGCGCAGGGATGGTACCACGTGCGCGAGCGAAGTTTTGGCGTGGGCGCGGGTCGTCACGACTCGAGCGATGTGACCTGGCGGATCCTTGTGCCGAACAAAAAATGATGCTGATGGCGAGGAATGACTGATGATGGAGTGGGCGCAGGGGCGAAACCACGTGCGCGATTGTAATAGGGGAGTAGGATGCGGCAAGGGGAAGGCAGATGCCAACGCGCCGCGATAGATCTGCTACTTGCGTGGGTGCAGGCTGCTGCGGAAACGGGTAGCTAACTCGTGCAGATCCTTGTGCCAATCACAGATGTTGATGATTGCTAATGATGAGACGGAGGCTGCTGATGTGGCTGAGTGGGCGCAAGGGCGGACCACGTGCGCTGAAGGAAGTTTCGGCGTGGGCGCAGGTCGTCGCGGAAAAGGCGATGTGACAGGGTGGATCCTTGTGCCGAGTTGAAAGCGATGCGGAAGCGGCGGAAACAATTGATGAATGAGTAGGTGCAGGGGCTGAATCACGTGCGTTGCGAACGATGCTGATGGGGAGGAGGCGATGCGGAGGCAGCGCGGATGATGCGGATGATGAAGAGACTTGAACATGGCAGCTGATGATGAGATGAGACTGATCGGGACTGGGATCGGGACTGGGATCGGGACTGGGATCGGGACTGGGATCGGGACTGGGATCGGGACTGGGATCGGGACTGGGATCGGGACTGGGATCGGGATTGGGACTAGGACTAGGACTGGGACTGGGACTGCGACGGGGACAAGGACTGGGACTGGGACTGGGGCTAGGACTGGGACTGGGACTAGGACTAGGACTGGGACTGGGACTGCGACGGGGACAAGGACTGGGACTGGGACTGGGGCTAGGACTGGGACTGGGACTAGGACTAGGACTGGGACTGGGACTGCGACGGGGACAAGGACTGGGACTGGGACTGGGGCTAGGACTGGGACTGGGACTAGGACTAGGACTGGGACTGGGACTGCGACGGGGACAAGGACTGGGACTGGGACTGGGGCTAGGACTGGGACTGGGACTAGGACTAGGACTGGGACTGGGACTGCGACGGGGACAAGGACTGGGACTGGGACTGGGGCTAGGACTGGGACTGGGACTAGGACTAGGACTGGGACTGGGACTGCGACGGGGACAAGGACTGGGACTGGGACTGGGGCTAGGACTGGGACTGGGACTAGGACTAGGACTGGGACTGGGACTGCGACGGGGACAAGGACTGGGACTGGGACTGGGGCTAGGACTGGGACTGGGACTAGGACTAGGACTGGGACTGGGACTGCGACGGGGACAAGGACTGGGACTGGGACTGGGGCTAGGACTGGGACTGGGACTAGGACTAGGACTGGGACTGGGACTGCGACGGGGACAAGGACTGGGACTGGGACTGGGGCTAGGACTGGGACTGGGACTAGGACTAGGACTGGGACTGGGACTGCGACGGGGACAAGGACTGGGACTGGGACTGGGGCTAGGACTGGGACTGGGACTAGGACTGGGACTGGGACTGGGACTGGGACTGGGACAGGGACTAGGACGGGGACTGGGATTGGGGTTGGGACTGGGATTGGGATAAGGACTGGGATAGGGACTGGGAGTGGGACTGGAACTGGGACTGGGACTAGGACTCGGACTGGGACTAGGATTGTAACTGGGACTGGGATTGGGTTTGTGACTGGGATTGGGACTAGGATTGGGACTAGGACTGGGACTAGGACTGAGTCTGGGACTGGGACTGGGACTGGGACTGGGATTGGGACTGGGACAAGGACTCTCACTGGGACTCGGACTGGGACTAGGACTGGGACTGGGACTTATAGTGGGACTGAGACTGGGACTGTGATTGGGATTGGGCCTGGGACTGGGACTGGGAATGGGACTGAACTGGGATTGGACTGGGACTGGGACGGGGACTGGGACTGGAACTAGGACTCGGACTGGGACAGGGAGAGGGACTGGGACTGGTACTGGGACTGGGACTAGGACTGGGACTGGGACAGGGACTAGGAATGGAACTAGGACTGGGACTGGGACTGGGATCGGGACTAGGACTGGGACTGAGACTGAGACAGGGACAGGGAGTGGGAGTGGGACTTGGACTGGGACCGGGACTGGGATCGGAACTGGGATCAGGTTTCGGATCAAGACTGGGACCGGGACTGGGACCGGGACTGGGATCGAGACTGGGAACAGGACTAGGATCGGGACATGGATCAGGACTAGGATCGGGACTGGGATCGGGACTGGGATCGGGACTGGGATCGAGACAGGTATCGGGACTGGGATCGGGACTGGGATCGATACTGGGATCAGGATTGGTACCGGGACTGGGATCGGGACTGGGATCGGGAGTGGGATCGGGACTGAGACTGGGACTTGGACTGGGATTAGGATTAGGACTGGGAGTGGGACTGGGACTGGGACCAGGACTGGGACTGGGAATGGGAATGGGACAGGGACTGGGGTTGGGACTGGGACTGGGACTGGGACTGGGATTGGGACTGGGACTAGGACTGGGACTGGGACTGGTACTGAGACTGGGACTGGGACTAGGACTTGAACATGGACTGGGACTGAGACAGGGACTCGGAATGGGACTAGGACTAGGACTGGGACTGGGACTGGGACTGGGACTGGAACTGTGACTGGGATTGGGACTGGGATTGGGATTGGGACTGCGACTGGGACTGGGAATGGGACTGGGACTGGGACTGGGACTGGGACTGGGACTAGGACTGTGACAGGGATTGGGACTGGGACTGTGACTAGGATTGAGACTAGGACTAGGACTGGGAATGGGACTGGGATCAGGACTGGGATCGGGACTGGGATCGGGGCAAGGATTGGGACTGGGATCGGGACAAGGATCGGGAGTGGGATCGAGACTGGGATCGGGACTAGGATCGGGAATGGGATCAGGACTGGGATCGGGGGTGGAATCGAGACACGGATCGGGACTGGGATCAGGACTGGGATCGTGACTGGGATCGTGCTTGGGATCAGGACTGGGATCCGGACTCGGCTCGTGGCTGGGATCGAGACTGAGATCAGGACAGGGATCGGCACTGGGATCGGGACTCGGATTGGGACTGGGATCGGAATTGGAATCGGGTTCGGGATCGGGACTGGGATCGGGACTACGATCGGGATTGGGATCGGGACTCGGATCGAGACCGGGATTGGGACTGGGATCGGGACTGGGATCAGGACTGGGATCGGGACTGGGATCGCGACTGGGATCGTGACTGGGATCGGGACTCGGACCGGGACTGGGATCGGGACTGGGATCGGGACCGGGATCGGGACTGGGATCGGGACTGGGATCGAGACCGGGATCGG
The DNA here is from genome assembly GCA_023375785.1 of Penium margaritaceum. Classification (NCBI taxonomy): domain Eukaryota; kingdom Viridiplantae; phylum Streptophyta; class Zygnematophyceae; order Desmidiales; family Peniaceae; genus Penium; species Penium margaritaceum. Next base: position 379,613 of record SZWC01000246.1, on the reverse strand, counting down.
GACTGGGATCGGGACTGGGATCGAGACCGGGATCGGGACTGGGATCGGGACTGGGATCGAGACCGGGATCGGGACTGGGATCGGGACTGGGATCGAGACCGGGATCGGGACTGGGATCGGGACTGGGATCGAGACCGGGATCGGGACTGGGATCGGGACTGGGATCGAGACCGGGATCGGGACTGGGATCGGGACTGGGATCGAGACCGGGATCGGGACTGGGATCGGGACTGGGATCGAGACCGGGATCGGGACTGGGATCGGGACTGGGATCGAGACCGGGATCGGGACTGGGATCGGGACTGGGATCGAGACCGGGATCGGGACTGGGATCGGGACTGGGATCGAGACCGGGATCGGGACTGGGATCGGGACTGGGATCGAGACCGGGATCGGGACTGGGATCGGGACTGGGATCGAGACCGGGATCGGGACTGGGATCGGGACTGGGATCAGGACTGGGATTGGGACTGGGACTGGGACGTGGACTGGGACTGGGATTGGGCCTGGGACTGGGGCTGGGACTGGGACTGGGACAGGGACGAGGACTGGGACTGGGACTAGGACTGGGACTGGTACTGGGACTGGGACATGGACTGGGACAGGGACTGGGACTGGGACTGGGACTGGGACTGGGACTGGGACAGGGACTAGGTTGAGGACTGGGACTAGGACTGGGACTGGGACTGGGACGCGGACAGGGACAGGAAATGGGACTAGGATGGGACTGCGGCTGGGACTGGGACTGGGACGGGGACGAGGACTGGGACTGGGACTAGGACTGGGATTGGGACTGGGATCGTGACTGGGATCAGGACTGGGATCCGGACTGGGCTCGCGGCTGGGATCGAGACTGGGATCAAGACAGGGATCGGCACTGGGATCGGGACTCGGATTGGGACTGGGATCAGAATTGGAATCGGGTCTGGGATCGGGACTGGGTTCGGGACTAGGATCGGGATAGGGATCGGGACTGGGATCGAGACTGGGATTAGGACTAGGATCGGGACTGGGATTAGGACAAGGATCAAGACTGGGATCGGGACTGGGATCGTGACTGGGATCGGGACTGGTATCGGGACTGGGTCGGGACTGGGATCGGGACTGGGATCGGGACTAGGATCGGGACTGGGATCGGGACTCGGATCGGGACTAGGATTGGGACTGGGATCGGACTGGGATCGGGACTGGGATCAGGACTGGGATCGAGACTGGGATCGGGACATAAGATCGAGACTGGGATCGCGATTTGGATAGGGATTGGGATCGGGACTGGGGTCGGGACTAGGATCGGGACTGTGATGGGGACTGGGATCGGGACTGGGAACGGGACTTGGATAGAGACTGGGATCGGGACTGGGATCGGGACTGGGATGGGTACTGGGACCGGGACTCGTATCGGGACAGGGATTAGGACTGGGATCGGGACTGGGACTGGGACGGGGACTGGGACTAGGATTGGGCCTGGGGCTGGGACTGGGACCAGGACTGGGACAAGGACTGGGACTGGGACCAGGACTGGGACTGGGACTGGGACTAGGGCTGGAACTGGGACTGGGACTGGGACTAGAACTGGGACTTGGACTGGGACTGGGACTAGGACTGGGACTGGTACTGGGACTGGGACATGGACTGGGACGGGGACTGGGACTGGGACTGGGACTGGGACGAGGACTGGGACTAGGACTGGGACTGGGACTGGGACTGGGACTGGGACTGGTACTGGGACAGGGACAGGGACTGGGACGGGGACTGGGACTGGGACTGGGACTGGGACGAGGACTGGGACTAGGACTGGGACTGGGACTGGGACTGGGACTGGGACTGGTACTGGGACAGGGACAGGGACTGGGACGGGGACTGGGACTGGGACTGGGACTGGGACGAGGACTGGGACTAGGACTGGGACTGGGACTGGGACTGGGACTGGGACTGGTACTGGGACAGGGACAGGGACTGGGACGGGGACTGGGACTGGGACTGGGACTGGGACGAGGACTGGGACTAGGACTGGGACTGGGACTGGGACGCGGACGGGGACAGGAAATGGGACTGGGATGGGACTGGGGCTGGGACTGGGACTGGGACGGGGACTAGGACTGGGACTGGGACTAGGACTAGGACTGGGATTGGGACTGGGATTGGGATTGGGACTAGGACTAAGAGTGGGACTGGGATTGGGACTGGGACTGGGACTGGGGCTGGGACTAGGACTGTGACTGGGACTGGGACTGGGACTGTGACTGGGATTGGGACTAGGATTAAGACTGGGACTGGTACTGGGATCGGGACTAGGATCGGGACTGGGATCGGGACTTTGATCGGGACTGGGATCGGGACTGGGATCGGGACTGGGATCGGGACTGGGATCGAGACTGGGATCGGGATTGGTATCGGAACTGGGACAAGGACTGTGATCGAGATTGGGATCAGGACTAGGATCGGGACTCGGATCGGGACTTGGATCGAGACTGGGATGGGGACTAGGATCGGGACTGTGATCGGGACTGGGATCGGGACTGGGATCAGGAGTGGGATCGAACCTGGGATCGTGAGTGGGATCGTGACTGGGATCGTGATTGGGATCGGGACTGGGATCCGGACTGGGATCCGGACTGGGATCAAGACTGAGATCGGGACTGGGATCGGGACTGGGATCGGGACTGGCATCGGAATTGGAATCGGGACTGGGATCGGGACTGGGATCGGGACTAGGATCGGGACTAGGATCGGGAAACAGGGATGGGGACTATAATCGAGACTGGAATCGGGACTCGGATCAGGACTGGGATCAGGACTGGGATCGAGACTGGGATCCGGACATGTGATCAGGACTGAGATCGAGACTAGGATCGGGACGGGGATCGGGACTGGGATGGGGACTAGGATCAGGACTGGGATCGGGACTGGGATCCGGACTGGGATCGGGACTGGGACCGGGACTGTGATCGGGACTTGGATCGGGACTGGGCTCGGGACTGGGATCGGGACTAGGATCGGGACTAGGATCGGGACTGGGGTCAGGACTACGATCGGGGCTAGGATTTGGACTTTGATTGGGACTGAGATCCGGACTGGGATCCGGACTGGGATCAAGACTGAGATCGGGACTGGGATCGGGACTGGGATCGGGACTGGGATCGGGACTGGGATCGGGACTGGGATCGGGACTGGGATCGGGACTAGGATCGGGACTGGGGTCCGGACTGAGATCGGGACTGGGATCAGGACTGGGATAGGGACTCGGATCGGGATTGTGATCGGGACTAGGATCGGGACTGGGATTGGGACTGGGATTGGGACTGGGATTTTGACTGGGACAAGGACTGGGACTGGGACTGGGACCAGGACTGGGACTGGGACTGAGACTGGGGCTGGGACTGGGACAGGGACTGTGACTAGGATTGGGACTGAAACTGGGACTGGGACTGGGACAGGGACTAGGACTGGGACTGGGACTGGGACAAGGACTTGGACTAGGACTGGGATGGGGACTCGGACTGGGACTGGGACTGGGACTGGGATTGTGACTGGGACTATGACTGGGACTCGGACTGGGACTAGGACTGGGACTGGGACTGG
>SZWC01000246.1:351830-375709 GCA_023375785.1 Penium margaritaceum | reverse complement strand
GGACTGGGATTGGGACTGGGACTGGGACTGGGACTGGGACTGGGACAGGGACTGGGACTGGGACTGGGACTGGGACTGGGACTAGGACTGGGACAGGGACAGGGACTGGGACTGGGACTAGTACCAGGACAGGGACTAGGACTGGGACTGGGACTTGGACTGGGACTAGGATTGGGACTGGGATTGGGATTGGGACTGGGACTGGGACTGGGACTGGGACTAGGACATGGATTGGGACTGGGACTAGGACTGTGACTGGGACAAGGACTGGGACTGTGACTGGGATTGGGACTAGGACTGGCATTGGGACTGGGACGGGGACTAGGGCTTGGACTCGGACTATGACTGGGACTGGGACTGGGACTGGGACTGGGACTTGGACTGTGATTGGGTCTGGGACGAGGACTGGGACGTTAGTATAAATACGTGTAAGTGCGTGTAAGTACGTGTAAGTGCGTGTAAGTGTGTGCTAGTCGAGTAAGTTTGTGTAAGTGCGTGTAAGTGCGTATAAGTTTGTGTAAATGCGTGTAAGTGTGCGTACGTACGTGTAAGTTTGTGTAAGTACGTGAAAGTGTGTGTAAGTTTGTGTAAGTGCGTGTAAGTGCATGTAAGTTCGTGTAAGTGTGTGTGAGTGCATGTAAGTGCGTGTAAGGCCGTGTAAGAGTGTGTAAGTGCGTGTTAATGCATGTAAGTGCGTGTAAGTGTGTGTAAGTGCGTGTAAGTGTGAGAAAGTGCGTGTAAGTTCCTGTAAGTTCGTGTTAGTATGTGTAAGTATGTATAAGGGCGTGTGAGTCTGTGTAAGCGTGTGTAAGTGTGTGTAAGTGCGTGTAAGTGTGTGTAAGTGCATGTAAGTTCGTGTAAGTGCGTGTAAGTGTGTGTAAGTACGTGGAAGTACGTGTAAGTGCCTATACGTGCATATAAGTGCGTGTAAGTACGTGGAAGAGCGCGTAAGTGTGTGTAAGTTCATGGAAGTGCGTGTTAGTCCGTGCAAGTGCATGTACGTTTGTGCAAGTGTGTGTAAGTGTGTGTATGTATGTGTAAGTGCGTGTAAGTATGTGTAAGTGTGTGTAGGTGAGTGTAAGTGCGTGTAAGTACGAATAAGTACGTATTAGTACGTATAAGTGTGTGTAAGTGCGTGTAAGTGTGTGTAATTGCATGTAAATGTGTGTAAGTGCATGTAAGAGTGTGTAAGTGCGTGTAAGTGCATGTATGTGCGTATAAGTACGTGTAAGTGCGTGTAAGTGCTTGTAGGTGCGTGTAAGTGCGTGTAAGTGCATGTAAGTGTGTGTAAGTGCATGTAAGTGTGTATACGTACGTGTAAGTGTGTGTAAGTGTGTGTAAGTGCGTGTTAGAACATGTAAGTGCGTATACGTATGTGTAAATACGTGTAAGTGCGTATAAGTACGTGTAAGTACGTGTAAGTACGTGTAAGTGTGTGAAAGTGGGTGTAAGTGTATGTAAGTGCGTATAAGTACGTGTAAGTACGTGTAAGTGCATGTAAGTACGTGTAATTATGTGTAAGTGCGTGTTAGTGTGTGTAAGCGCGTGCAAGTATGTGTAAGTGCGTGTAAGTGCATGTATGTGCGTGAAAGTGCATGTAAGTACGTGTAAGTGTGTGTAGGTGCGTGTAAGTGCGTGTAAGTATGTGTAAGTGTGTGCAAGTACGTGTAAGTGTGTGTTAGTGCGTGTAAGTACGTGTAAGTGCGTGTAACTGCGTGTAAGTCCATGTAAGTTGTGTAAGTACACGTACGTATGTGTAAGTAGGTGTTAGTGTGTGTAAGTGCGTGTAAGTGCGTGTAAGTGTGTGTAAGTGCATGTAAGTGCGTGTAAGTTCGTGTAAGTGTGTGTAAGTGCGTGTAAGTGGGTGTAAGTACGTATAAGTGCATGTAAGTGCGTGTAAGTGCTTGTAAGTGCGTGTAAGTGCATGTAAGTGCATGTAAGTGCGTGTAAGTATGTGTAAGTGCGTGGAAGTGCGTGTAAGTGCGTATAAGTACATGTCAGTGCGTGTCAGTGTGTGTAAGTGCTTGTAAGTTCATGTAAGTGTGGGTAAGTGCGTGTAAGTGCGTATAAGTGTGTGTAAGTGTGTGCAAGTTCATGTAAGGTCGTGTAAGTGCGTGTATGTACGTGTAAGTGTGTGTAAGTATATGTAAGTGTGTGTACGCACGTGTAAGTATGTGTAAGTGCGTGTAGGTGTGTGTGAGTTTGTGTAAGTGCGTGTAAGTGCGTGTAAGTGTGTTTAAGTGCATGTAAGTGCGTATACGTTTCTGTAAGTGCGTGTAAGTGCGTGGAAGTGTGTGTAAGTGCGTGTAAGTGCGTGTAAGTGCATGTAAGTGCCTTTTTTTTCATATAAGTACGTGTAAGTACATGTAAGTGTGTGTAAGTACGTGTAAGTGCGTGTAAGTACGTGTAAGTTAGTGTAAATCCATGTAAGTGCGTGTAAGTACGTGTAAGTGCATGTAAGTGTGTGTTAGTCGAGTAAGTTTGTGTAAGTACGTGTAAGTGCGTGTTAGTTCGTGTAACTGCATGTAAGTGCGTGTAACTGTATGTAAGTACGTGTAAGTACGTGTAAGTGCGTGTAAGTGCGTATAAGTGCGTGTAAGTATGTGTAAGTGTGTGTACGTTTGTATAAGTGTGTGTAAGTGTGTATAAGTACGTGTAAGTACGTGTAAGTATGTGTAATTATGTGTAAGTACGTGTAACTTCTTGTGAGTGCGTGTACGTGTTTGTAAGTGCATGTATGTGTGTGTAAGTTCATGTAAGTGCGTGTACGTGCGTGTAAGTGCATGTAAATACGTGTAAGTGTGTGTAAGTGTGTATACGTTTGTATAAGTGTGTGTAAGTGTGTGTAAGTGCATGTAAGTGCGTGGAAGTTCGTGTAAGTGCGTGTATGTGCGTGTATGTAAGTGTAAGTTCTTGTAAGTGCGTGTAAATGTGAATAAGTACGTGTTAGTGCGTATAAGTGTGTGTAAGTGCATGTAAGTACTTGTACGTGCGTGCAACTGCGTGTAAGTGTGTGTAAATGCGTGTAAGTGCGTGTAAGTGCGTGGAAGTTTGTCTTAGTGTGTGTAAGTAAGTGTAAGTAAGAGTAAGTGCGTGTACATTCGTGCAAGTGTGTATAAGTACGTGTAAGTGCGTGTAAATGCGTGTAAGTGCGTGTCAGTTATTTTATGGATGTGTAAGTGCGTATAAGTACGTGTATGTGTGTATAAGTTCGTGTAAGTGCGTGTAAGTGCGTGTAAGTGCATGTAAATACGTGCAAGTGCATATAAGTTTGTGTAAGTGTGTGTAAGTGCGTGTAAGTGCGAGTAAATTCGTGTAAGTGTGTGTAAGTATGTGTAAGTGCGTGTATGTTTGTCTAAATGTGTGTAAGTGCGTGTAAGTACGTGGAAGTTTGGATAAGTGCGTGTAAGTGCGTGTAAGTGTGTGTAAGTGTGTGCAAGTGCGTTAAGTTCGTGTAAGTACGTGTAAGTGTGTGTAAGTTCCTGTAAGTTTGTGTAAGTGCATGTAAGTGCATGTAAGTGCGTGTAAGTGTGTGTAAGTGCATTTAAGTACGTGTAAGTGCGTGTAAGTTCGTGGAAGTGTGTGTAAGTGTGTGTAAGTACGTGTAAGTGTGTGTACGTTTGTGTAAGTGCGTGTAAGTGCGTGTAAGTTCGTGTAATTTGGTGTAAGTGCGCGTAAGTGCGTGTAAGTACGTGTAAGTGTATGCAAGTCCGTGTAAGTGCGTGTCAGTATGCGTAAGTACATGTAAGTGTGCGTAAGTTTGTGTAAGCGTGTGTAAGCGTGTGTTAGTGCGTGTAAGTATGTGTAAGTGCGTGTAAGTACGTGTAAGTGCGTGTAAGTCTGTGTACATGCGTGTAAGTGCGTGTGAGTGCATGTAAGTATGTGTAAGTACGTGTAAGTATGTGCAAGTACGTGTAAGTGCGTGTAAGTATGTGTAAGTCCATGTAAGTGCATGTAAGTGTGTGTAAGCACATGTAAGTGCATGTAAGTGCGTGTAGGTGCGTGTAAGTTCGTGTAAGTGCGTGTAAGTATATGTAAGTGTGTGTAAGTGCATGTAAGTACGTGTAAGTTTGTGCAAGTGCCTGTAAGTGCATGTAAGTGCGTGTGAGTGTGTGTAAGTTCGTGTAAGTGCGTGTAAGTGTGTATGAGTGCATGTAAAAGCGTGTGAGTGTGTGTAAGTACGTGTAAATACGTGTAAGTGTGTATAAGTGCGTACAAGTTCGTGTAAGTACGTGTACGTGTGTGTAAGTGCGTGTAAGTTCATGTAAGTGCGTGTAAGTGTGTGTAAGTATGTGTACGTGTGTGTAAGTGCGTGTAAGTACGTGTAAGTTTGTGTAAGTGCGTGTAAGTATGTGTAAGTACGTGTTAGTGCGTGTAAGTGTGTGTCAGTGCGTGTAAGTGCATGTAAGTGCGTGTAAGTTTGTGTAAGTGTATGTAAGTGTGTGTAAGTGCGTACAAGTGTGTGTAAGTACGTGGAAGTGCGTGTAAGTACGTGTAAGTGTGTGTAAGTACGTGTAAGCGTGTGTGAGTGCATGTAAGTATGTGTAAGTGCGTGTAAGTATGTGTAAGTACGTGTAAATACGTGTAAGTGCGTGTAAGTCCGTGTAAGTGCATGTAAGTGTGTGCAAGCGCGTGTAAGTATGTGTACGTGCGTGTAGGTGCGTGTAAGTTTGTGTAAGTGCATGTAAGTGTATGTGAGTGCATGTAAAAGCGTGTAAGTGTGTGTAAGTGCATGTAAGTGCGTATAAGTTTGTGTAAGTGTGTATAAGTGCGTGTTAGTACGTGTAAGATCGTTTAAGTGCATGTAAGTGTGTGTAAGTTCATATAAGTGTGTGTTAGTGTGTGTAAGTGCGTGTTAACTCGTGTAAGTGCGTGTAAGTGCGTGGAAGTGCGTGTATGTGAGTGTAAGTGCGTATAAGTGCGTGTAAGTGTATTTAAGTACGTGTAGGTGGATATAAGTGCATGTAAGTACGTGTAAGTGCGTCTAAGTGCGTGTAAGTGTGTGTAGGTTTGTGTAAGTATGTGTAAGTGTGTACAAGTGTATGTAAGTACGTATAAGTGCATGTAAGTACGTGTAAGTGCTTGTACGTGCGTGTACGTGCGTGTAAGTACATGTATGTGCGTGTAAGTTCATGTAAGTGCGTGTAAGTGCGTGTAAGTGCGTGTAAGTGTGTGTAAATACGTGTAAGTACATGTAAGTTTGTATAAGTTTGTAGAAGTATGTGTAAGTGTGTGTAAGTGCGTGTAAGTTTGTGTAAGTGTGTGTACGTACATGTAAGTACGTGGAAGTTTGTGTAAGTGCGTGTAAGTACGTGTATGTGCGTGTAATTTTGTGGAAGTGCGTGTAAGTGCGTATAAGTGCGTGTAAGTTTGTGTAAGTACGTGTAAGTGCTTGAAAGTGCTTGTAAGTGTGTATAAGTGCGTGTAAGTGCGCGTAAGTGTGTGTATGTGCATGTAAGTTTGTGTAAGTACGTGTAAGTGTGTGTAAGTACGTATAAATCCGTGTAAGTGTGTACAAGTTCGTGTAATTACGTGTAAGTGTGTGTAAGTGCGTGTAAGTTCATGTAAGTACGTGTAAGTGTGTGTAAGTACGTGTAAGTGCGTGTAAGTGCGTGTACATGCGTGTAAGTTCGTGTAAGTGCGTGTAAGTTTGCATAAGTGCGTGTAAGTGCTTTTTAGTACGTGTAAGTGTGTGTAAGTACGTGTAAGTTTGTATAAGTACGAGTAAGTGCGTGTAAGTGCGTGTAAGTTCGTGTAAGTGCGTGTAAGTGCGTGTAAGTGCGTGTAAGTTTGTGTAAGTACATGTACGTGCGTATAAGTGCGTGTAAGTTTGTGTAAGTGCGTGCAAGTTCATGTATGTGCGTGTGAGTACGTGTAAGTACGTGTAAGTACGTGTAAGTGTATGTAAGTGTGTGTAAGTTCGTGTAAGTACAAATAAGTGCATGTTAGTGCGTGTAAGTATATGTAAGTGTGTGTAAGTGCTTGTAAGTGTGTGTAAGTGCGTATAAGTGCGTGTAAGTGCGCGTAAGTGTGTGGAAGTACGTGTACGTTTGTGTTAGTGTGTATATGTAAGTGTAAGTGTGTGTACGTTCGTGTATGTGCATGTAAGTGCGTGTAAGTGCGTGTAAGTTCTTGTAAGAACGTGTAAGTGCGTATAAGTGTGTGTATGTGTGTGTAAGCTCATGTAAGTATGTGTAAGTGCGTGTAAGTGCATGTAAATACCTGCAAGTGCATATAAGTTTGTATAAGTGCGTGTAAGTACGTGTAAGTGTATGTAAGTGTGTGTAAGTGCATGTAAGTGTGAGTAAGTATGTGCAAGTGCGTGTAAGTGCGAGAAGTGTGTGTAAGTGTATGTAAGTGCGTGTAAGTGCGTGTAAGTACATGTCAATTTGTTGAAGTATGTGTAAGTGCGTATAAGTGTGTGTATGTCCATGTAAGTGTGTGTAAGTGTGTGTAAGTGCGTGTAAATGCGTGTAAGTTTGTGTAAGTACGTGTAAGTGCATGTAAGTGTGTGGAAGTGCGTGAAAGTGCGTGTAAGTGCGTATAAGTGTGTGAAAGTGCATGTAAGTACGTGTAAGTGCGTGTAAGTGCATGGAAGATCATGTAAGTGCGTGTAAGTTCATGGAAGTGCGTGTTAGTGCATGCAAGTGTGTGTACGTTTGTGCAAGTGCGTGTATGTGTGTGTAAGTGTGTGTGAGTGCGTGTAAGTACGTGTAAGTGCGTGTAACTGGGTGTAAGTGCGTGTACGTACGAATAAGTGCATGTTAGTGCGTGTAAGTATATGTAAGTGTGTGTAAGTGCTTGTAAGTGTGTGTAAGTGCGTATAAGTGCATGTAAGTGTGTGTAAGTACGTGGAAGTGCGTGTAAGTTTGTGTTAGTGTGTATATGTAAGTGTAAGTGTGTGTACGTTCGTGTATGTGCATGTAAGTGCGTGTAAGTGCGTGTAAGTTATTGCAAGAATGTGTAAGTGCATATAAGTGTGTGTATGTGTGTGTAAGCTTGTGTAAGTACGTGTAAGTGCGTGCAAGTGCATGTAAATACGTGCAAGTGCGTATAAGTTCGTATAAGTGCGTGTAAGTACGTGTAAGTGCGAGTAAGTTCGTGTAAGTGCGTGTAAGTGTGTGTTAGTGCGTGTAAGTGCGTGTAAGTGTGTGTAAGTATGTGTAAGTACGTGTAAGCGCATGTAAGTGCGTATAGGTGCGTGGAAGTGCGTGTAAGTTTGTGTAATTGTGTGTAAGTACGTGTAAGTGCGTGTAAGTACGTGTATGTTCGTGTAAGTACGTGTAAGTAGGTGTAAGTTCGTGTAAGTTGGTGTAAGTGCATGTAAGTGCGTGTAAGTGCATGTAAGTATGTCCAAGTGCGTGTGAGTGCGTGTAATTGTGTGTATGTGCGTGTAAATGTGTGTAAGTACGTGTAAGTTCGTGTAAGTGCGTGTAAGTATGTGTAAGTGCGTGTTAGTGCGTATAAGTGTGTGTCAGTGCGTGTAAGTACATGTAAGTGCGTGTAAGTTTGTGTAAGTACGTGTAAGTGTGTGTAAGTGCGTGTAATTGTGTGTAAGTACGTGTAAGTGCGTGTAAGTGCATGTAACTGCATGTAAGTGCGTGTGAGTGCGTGTAAGTATGTGTAAGTGCGTGTAAAGTATGTGTAAGTGCATGTAAGTACGTGTAAGTGTGTGTATGTGCGTGTCAGTACGTGGAAGTGTGTGTAAGCGCGTGTAAGTACATGTAAGTGCGTGTAGGTGCGTGTAAGTTTGTGTAAGTGCGTTTGAGTGCATGTAAGTGCGTGTAAGTGCATGTTATTGCGTGTACGTTTATGTAAGTGCATGTAAGTGCATGTAAGTACGTGTAAGTGCGTGTAGGTTTGTGTACGTGCGTGTAAGTGCGTGTGAGTACATGTAAAAGCGTGTAAGTGTGTGTAAGTGTGTGTAAGTATGTGTAAGTGCGTATAAGTTTGTGTAAGTGTGTATAAGTGAGTGTTAGTGCGTGTAAGATCGTATAAGTGTATGTAAGTGCGTGTAGGTTCATACAAGTATGTGTAAGTGTGTCTAAGTGTGTATACATTCGTGTAAGTGCGTGTAAGTACGTGTAAGTACATGTTTGTGAGTGTAAGTGTGTGTAAGTTTGTGTAAGTACACATAAGTGTATATAAGTGTGTGTAAGTACGTGTAAGTACGTGTAAGTGTGTGTAACTACGTGTAAGTGTGTGTAAGTTGGTGTAAGTACGTGTAAGTATGTATAAGTGCGTGTAAGTACGTGTAAGTGCGTGTAAGTGCGTGTAAGTGCTTGTAAGTGCGTGTACCTGCGTGTAAGTGCCTGTATGTGCGTGTAAGTTCGTATAAGTGCGTGTAAGTACATGTAAGGGCGTGTAAATACGTGTAAGTGCGTGTAGGTGCATATAAGTTTATATAGGTGTGTGTAAGTGTGTGTAAGTGTGTGTATATACGTGTAAGTGCGTGTAAGTGCATGTAAGTGCGTGGATGTTTGTGTAAGTGCCTGTAAGTGTGTGTATGTGCGTATAAGTCCGTGTAAGTTTATGTAAGTACGTGTAAGTGCGTGTAAGTGCGTAGAAGTACGCGTAATTGTGTGTAAGTGCCTGTAAGTACGTGTATGTGTAAGTGTGTGTAAGTGTGTGTCCATTTGTGGACCTGTGTGTAAGTGCGTGTTAGTGCATGTAAGTGCGTGTAAGTACGTATAAGTGCGTGTAAGTGTGTGTAAGTGCATGTAAGTACGTGTAAGTGCGTGTAAGTGCGTGTACATGCGTGCAAGTATGTGTAAGTGCGATAAGTGCATGTGAGTGCGTGTAAGTGCGTGTAAGTGTGTGTAAATGCGTATAAGTGTGTGTAAATACGTGTAAGTTCGTTTAAGTGCGTATAAGTGCGTGTAAGTGCGTGGAAGTTTGTGTAAGTACGTGTATGTGTGTGTAAGTACGTGCAAGTGTGAGTAAGTGCGCGTAAGTGCGTGTAAGTACGTGTAAGTACGTGTAAGTGCGTGTAAGTGTGTGTAAGTTTGTGTAAGTGCGTGTAAGTGTGTGTAAGTACGTGTAACTGCGTGCAAGTGCGAGTAAGTACGTATATGTACGTGTAAGTACGTGTAAGTGTGCGTAAGTGTGTGTAAGTGCGTATAAGTGCGTGTAAGTGTGTGTAAGTTCGTGTAAATGCATGTAAGTGTGTGTAAATGTGTGTAAGTACGTGTAAGTGCGTGTAAGTGCGTATAAGTGTGTGTAAGTTATTTAAGTATGTGTAAGTGCATGTACGTGTGTGTAAGTTTGTGTAAGTGCGTGCAAGTACGTGTAAGTACGTGTAAGTGCGTGTAAGTATGAGTAAGTGCGTATAAGTGTGTGTAAGTGTGTGTAAGTACGTGTAAGTGCATGTAATTGCGTGTAAGTACGTATAAGTGCGTATAAGTGCGTGTAAGTTTGTGTAAATGCGTTTAAGTGCGTGTAAGTGTGTGTAAGTTTGTGTAAATGCATGTACGTGTACGTAAGTGTGTGTAAGTGCGTGTAAGTTTGTGTAAGTGCATGTAAGTACGTGTAAGTTTGTGTAAGTGGATGTAAGTGCATGTTAATGCGTGTAAGTGGGCGTAAGTGTGTGTTAGTGTATGTAAGTGTGTGAAAGTGTATGTAAGTTCCTGTAAGTTTGTGTTAGTGCATGTAAGTGCGTGTAAGTGTGTGTAAGTGTGTGTAAGCGCATGTAAGTGCGTGTAAGTGTGTGTAAATTTGTGTAAGCGTGTGTAAGTGCATGTAAGTGTGTGTAAGTACATGTAAGTGTGTGTAAGTGTGTATAAGTGCATGTAAGTACATGTAAGTGCGTGTAAGTGTGTGTAAGTGCGTGTAAGTGCATGAAAGTGCGTGGAAGTGCGTTTAAGTGCGTATACGTTCATGGAAGTGTGTGTTAGTGTGTACAAGTACGTGTAAGTTTGTGTTAGTATGTGTAAGCGTGTGTAAGTGCGTATAAGTGCGTGTAAGTACGCGTAAGTTCGGCGGAGGGTTTGTGGCCGTCCCATTGGTTGTAGACGCCTCAGCAGCTCATGACATGGGGGGCCACGTTGGCAAAACCGAAATGCTTGTCAGTGCGGAAGAGGGTGGTGCCCGAGCGCGGAACGCAGTAGCAGATGGCCATAGCCTCGTTGAGGGCAGGGATGGAGAGATGGAGGAGAAGCTGTTTGGCCCTGGCACACAGGATTTTGCGGCAGTGGCAGAGGCCTTTGTAAAAAGCGCTGAGGATCAGATGGGTGTGGAGGTGGGGGTAAGTGACGAGAAGAAGGAAGACGACGCGATTGGCTTTCTGGTCGCGTGGAAGATACCTGGAGTGGCAGCATTCGCCTTCTGTCTGTTTTTCGCCAAGTTAGTGGCGTACACTGTGCTAGACTGGCTGCCCTTCTCCTCATGCCGATTGTTCCACTTTTGATGACGATGGATGGATGTGTGATGCGCCTCTGGGTGTAGTCTAGCCTCAAGCTAGTAGCCTAGTTGGAAAACGGGGGAGAAGGGGCACACTCTTGCGGAGCGTGTTAGGAGAATGCATGTCAATTGTCTAAAATATATTGCTCTTTGAGAAACAAAACCGAATCCACTGGAGATCGAACCCAGAATCTCTGGTTCCATAGACCAGCGCCTTATCCATTGGGTCATGGAGTCACGTTCCTTTTTTATGATGTGGCCCATTTATTTGCCGAATTGACCAGTCTCCTCCAGCTTGTGATTGTTCTACATAGATCAACGGAGTGTATGTGAGCAACGCACTGCCTGGTGTGACATGTACTGTCTATGACATCGGAGGCGTCGCTCGCGGTATTCTCGCTGGCCCTTTGTCCGATCACTTGAATGCAGTCCATGACATAGTCTCAGCAGCATTCATGACAGCAGCTCTTCCCTCCCTCGCAGCTTACTACCTCCTTGGCCACATCTCTCTGACAGTCAACATCCTCCTCATCCTCGTAGGATTATGTGTGATTGGACCCTACGCTCTCATCACATGTGCTGTCTCCACTGATATAGGACAGCATTCGTCCCTTCGAGGGAATGCAAAAGCCCTTTCCACGGTCGCCGGAATCATTGATGGCACGGGGTCACTTGGTGCAGCGCTGGGTCCCTTCCTGACGGGCGTCATTGCCAACTTTCGAGGAGGGTGGGGTCCAGTGTTCGGCATGCTGATTCTTTCAACAGGGCTGTCTGTCGCATGTCTGACAAACTTGATGAGGGAAGAAGTTGCTGCTCTAAGGAAGCAATGGACGGAGGACCCAAAAGGAGGAGAGAATGAGGAGAGAGAGCGGCTGCGACATGAGCAGGATGAGCAGGAGAAGCAGTATCAAGCGGCGCAGGGGCAATTTGGCCGGACAGAGGGGGGAAGCACTCTAAAAGTGCAGGGCCATTAGCCAGGATAATTTCTCAGGTCCGTCCAGTACTGCAATGTATAAAGCTGCCAGGAGACCTCCCGTGTTCTACCAAAAGTAGACACGCAACGCGAGACAGCATGAGCGTCCTCCTACATGCCTCCATGCTGTTTGGCACCAGGAACTCTTTGGAGAGCAACGCCATGTGTTGTGATCACAGCTGCAGGTCAACGACTCCCAGCGCATCAAGTGTGTGCACACCAACGCTGCTACGATGGACAAATGTTGAAGGTAGTGGAAGGGGGAGGGGACAGCTGGGCAGAGTATCACAAGAGAGGATGCTTTCCCATGGGGCTATCCCTGAGAAGCGATCGAAGAGGTGCTCCTTACACCTGAAGTGTTGAGTCCTGCACTCCGTGTTGACAGTCTCCTGCATACTGAAGCCTGGCACTTGTGGTACTGAGCAGCTTGCAGCCTTGATGGGTCGGCTCCTTGCTCGAGCCTTTTGAAGGGCAGGTTGGCAAGACTTTGTCCAATGTAAAAGGTGGGACCGTCCACCAAAACATACATAGCTGATTGATGGAGGAGAGTGAGACGCGATGTGGGACCAAGATCCACGACTTGCAAACAGATCCAGCATACAGCCTGCTTGCGAGTGACGTATGCTGTCAGCTGAAACGAGTGTCCACTCATCCGCGTAAACTCCACGAAGAGGAAGAAGGCTGTATTTTGAGTTGACTGGCCTAACACTTGTCTTTCGTCCTCGTCAGGCATGTAGCTTCTGCAGACTGTACCACTAACATCGTGGTGAGGATTGTTGCTCCGCACTAGATCTCATCTAAATGCTACTGTAGGTTGGATGTTACAATTCTCAACAATGTGTATTGTGACCAAAGTAGAGGGAAAGTCTATGGTCAGAAGTTACATTTGTAAAAACGTGAAGATACATATGAGCATGTCAATGCATTTGTAGATATTGCTACTTCACCAACATCCATTTGGTACTCTGCAGGGCACCAGTGTTTAGAATCTGGTGACACTTAACTAAACTGGACAAACCGCTATCATTACAGGTCAATTGACGAAAAAAAATTCCAGTTCATGCTTGGCCACAACCCATGATTTCCATAACGTGGAAGAAAGCCTCAAACAATATTCTGCACCTTTCCGTATGTCTGTTTGCACCCATGATGAGATTCCGCTGTGGACCACTTGCGGAGAGTGTGGTTTCAGGGATAAGGGTTTGGGCATGCACCTCATCAACAAACCGTATCTCATAAACCCCAAGTTCCCTTATCAATCTCTGACACTAACACCAGAAATTGAACTGCTTGTACAGAGACAACACAGAAGTAGCAAAGCCAGACACGCATGACAACAAGAAGGCAATGTTCAAGCTTATTGTTCTTTTTCCTTCCCTCTAGGCAACAGGTTGCAGCGTGGCTGCAGCCATCTCCCTCATGATGGTGAAGATGGCGTTGAGAACATCCTCCAGGTCCTGCAAGCCACATGCGGAGGAGAGAGTTCTGTGTGCTGCACACTGACTGTGGCGGGAAAGGGACTAGACAGGCTCCGAGCCCAACAATGGGGGTGAGGGCAGGGGAGGGGGGGGGTGCAGGTGAGGTTTGTGGAGCAAACGGGGTTAGAGAGGCAATTGGTGTTTGTGGGGAAAATGGGGATAGTTGGTCTGTTACGCAGGCCTTACAAAACAGCAATGAAAACTCCAGACCAATTCGCATGTCTTGCAAAACGGCGATGGGAAATTGAGGCCAATGCGCATGGGGCCAGTAGGCGAGAGAATTACATCCGTCCCTCACAGCCTTCCATAGTGAAGCTTGTGGAGGAAGGGGTGGCCAAAGTGATGGGGTCGGGTCAGACACAACTTCAGTGCCACACAACTCAGCAGGCGACAAGCTGAGGGGGAGTAGGCGGTTGACGGAGGGCTCAGGGGGGTATGGACAGTAATGTCGGTTTGAGGAATTGTGGGAATGGTTTTGGAGGACACCCGAGGGGGGGGGGGTGCTGGGGAGCACACCTTGTCGGGTGTGGAAGCACCAGAAGTGAGGCAGATGCGGACTGGGCCAGGAGGCAGGAAGCTCTCCTTCTCCCTCAGTTCACCGTAGTAGAGCTTGTGGGGGATGCGGTTGCCCGGGCCGATGCGGTCGGGGCGGTCCACCCAGTAGGAGGTGATGCCCTTGTGCTCGGCGATCTCCTGCAAGTGCGACGTGTTGCTTGAGTTGAAGCCGCCCACCACGATCATCAGGTCCATGGGCTTCTCCACGAGCTCGTACATCGCGTCTTGCCGCTCCTGCAGTGCTAGAGGGGAGCAGTGAGGGGAGGAGTGAGGGAAGGAGTGATGGAAGGAGTGATGGAAGGAGTGAGGGAAGGATTGAGGGAAGGAGTGAGGGATTGTCATTCCTTGGACACGTTGGAACAAATGACATCACATGAAGTTATTGACACTCCTACAGGTGCGAGGTGTTGCTCGAGTTGAACCTGCCAACCCCGATCACAGAAACCAGTGGCGTCTCCATCAACGCGTTCATTGCGGTCATTGCCTCTCCTGCAAAACCCATGGAGGCATGACAAATGTCGCAGACATCGTACAGCTGTTGTGTAAATGTTGGTTTTGGGGCATCACTCAGGTGCCTTCTCCACCACGACTGCAGCGATCGGCGATAGCTCGTAGGTGCAACGCCTGACGCCCTGAGCTGAAGCCAACTGCCACCACTGGCATCCATCAGCCAACGTACAAATGACTGCATACATTGCATCCTTTCATTCCTACAGTTGCAAGGGCGGTAGAGGGGAAGGAGAATTACAAAATGTTTACAAATCGCCCAGCATCTTTTCACCCAGACATTTCAGATGCGTCGTATTGCCTGATTTGAACCAGCCCACCACCGCAACCGTCACATCAACTTCTCCATGTGCATGTGTCGACGGCATTTTCTGGTTCGGCACGGCCAAGAAGACAAAACCGGCATTTAGCACTCAGCAAGGACTCTCTAAAACAATCCACGTCCATGGGCTTGACCGTTCTCCTGCAGTCAAAAGGGAGAAGGATAAAATTTTGGACACTTGTGTGAAGTAAAGGAAGAACGAAGGGCAGTTTCACCATGCTCTTCAAGGTCATGGCATATCCCTACTGCTCAGCTCTAGGGATTTAGGGATGGAGGGAGGGGAGGGACGGGAGAGAGGGGTGAAGGGAGTGAGAGGAGGGTGCAAGGAGGAATGGGTGGACGATCCGAGACAATACCTGGCTTGCCAGCAGCCAAGCCCAAATGTGGGCACACACTTTGCTGTTGATCTCTCTCTCTCCCTCTCTCTCTCTCTCCCTCTCTCTCTCTCTCTCACACACACACACACATACACACACACACACACATACACACACACACACAAACACACACACACAAGCGCGCACACATGCTCACGAAAATGCACACACATAAAAGTACGCGCGCGCGCACACACACGCACACACATACACACATACACATACACACACACACGTAAACATACACACACACACACATATACACACACACATACACACACACACACAAGTACACATGCAAACGCACTTGGGTGGCGTCGCAGATGGTGTTGAAGCTCGTGAAGTGTTGGTTCACGTTGGCAGGCCCATACTTCTCCATCATCGTCCTCTCCAGCAGCTTGCCTGCCCAGCCAATGAAATTACAAAATCATAGCCAGTTCGTCTTTTCTGCTCAGCGTCGGCTTTTCCAGTGCAGGACATCTATTTTCCTTAACAGTTTGCAAAAAGCTTAAGAAACAAACTTCACCAACTGTCTCCGCCTAATCTCATCGGATCCTGGTCCTGCACGGCGGCACCTCTTCCAGTGCCTGTCCTTAAAACTGGCAGTTTTATTTTAAACGCTGTGCAAAGCGTTGAGAGAAAACAAAACCGGCTGCGCCATTACATCGTCGTCCCTGCAACACATCATATGGCGCAGTCGTCGTCCACGAAAATGGCAGGTACATCATCCATCGATAAAAGAAGACGGAAAACGCTGGCATATATTGGAAAACACTGACAGACATTGACAAACACTGGTATACATTGACAAACACTGGTAGGTATTGACAAACATTGGTATACATTGGCAAACACTGGTAGACATTGGCAAGCACTGGTAGACATTGACAAACACTGGTAGACATTGGCAGACACTGGTATACATTGGCAAACACTGGTATACATTGACAAACACACTGGCAGACGTTGACAAACACTGTTAGACATTGGAAAACACTGGTAGACATTGGCAAACACTAGTAGACATTGGCAAACACTGGTAGACATTGACAAACACTGGTAGACATTGGCAAACACTGGTATACATTGGCAAACACTGGTAGACATTGACAAACACTGGTAGACATTGACAAACACTGGTAGACATTGACAAACACTGGTAGACATTGGCAAACACTGGTAGACATTGACAAACACTGGTAGACGTTGGCAAACACAAGTAGACATTGACAAACACTGGTAGACATGGGCAAACACAGGTATACATTGGCAAACACTGGTAGACATTGACAAACACTGATAGACATTGGTAAACACTGGTATACATTGGCAAACACTGGTAGACATTGGCAAACACTGGTTTACATTGGCAAACACTGGTAGACATTGACAAACACCGGTATACATTGACAAACACTTGTATATGTTGGCAAACACTGATAGACTTTGCCAAACATTGGTATACATTGGCAAACACTGGTGGACATTGGCAAACACTGGTAGACATTGACAAACACTGGTATACATTGACAAACACTGGTAGACATTGGAAAACACTTGCTGACATTTAAAAATACTGGTAGACATTGGCAAACACTGGTAGACATTGACAAACATTGGCATACATTGGAAAACACTGGAAGACAATGGCGAACACGAGTAGACGTTGGCAAACACTGGTATACATGGACAAACACTGTTAGACATTGACAAACACTGGTAGACATTGACAAACACTGGTATACATTGGCAAACACTGGAATACATTGACAAACAATGGCAGACATTGACAAACACTGGTATACATTGGCAAACACTGGCAGACATTGGCAAACACTGGTAGACATTGGCACACACTGGTAGACATTGACAGACACTCGTAGACATTAACAAACACTGACAGACATTGGCAAACGCTAGTAGACATTGGCAAACACTGGTAAACATTGGCAAACACTGGTATACATTGACAAACACTCGTATACATTGACAAACACTGGCAGACATTGACAAACACTCGTAGACATTGACAAACACTGGTATACATTGACAAACACTGGTAGACATTGGCAAACACTGGTAAACATTGGCAAACACTGGTATACATTGGCAAACACTGGTATACGTTGACAAACACTTGTAGACATTGGCAAACACTGGTAGACATTGGCAAACACTGGTATGCTTTGACAAACACTGGTATACATTGACAAACATTGGCAGACATTAACAAATACTGGTAGACATTGACAAACACTGGTACACATTGACAAACACTGGCATACATTGGCAAACACTTGTAGGCATTGACAAACACTGGCAGACATTGGCAAACAATGGTAGACATTGGCAAACACTGGTATACATTAGCAAACACTGGTATACATTGACAAACACTTGCAGACATTGGCAAACACTGGTAGTCATTGGCAAACACTGGTAGACATTGGCAAACACCAGTAGCAATTGGCAAACACTAGTAGACATTGGCAAACACTGGTAGACATTGGCAATCACTGGAATACATTGGCAAACATTGGTATACATTGGAAAACACTAATATACATTAGCAAACACTGGTAGACATTGGCAAACACAGGTAGACATTGACAAACACTAGTACACATTGACAAACACTGGTAGACATTTACAAAAACAAGTATACATTGGCAAACACTGGTAGACATTGACAAACACTGGTAGACATTGACAAACACTGGTATACATTGGCAAAAATTGGTAGACATTGACAAACACCGGTAGACATTGACAAACAATGGTAGACATTGACAAACACTGGTAGACATTGACAAACACTGGTAGACATTGGCAAACACTGGTAGACATTGACAAACACTGGTAGTCATTGGCAAACACTGGCAGATATTGACAAGCACTGGCAGACATTGACAAACACTGGTGGACATTGGCATACAGTGGTATACATTGGCAAACACGGGTATACATTGGCAAACACTGGTAGACATTGGCAAACACTGGTAGACATTGACAAACACTGGTATAAATTGGCAAACACTGGTATACATTGGCAAATACTGGTAGACATTGGAAAACACTGGTATACATTGGCAAGCACTGGTATACATTGGCAAATACTGGAAGACATTGGAAAACACCGGTAGACATTGATAAACACTTGTATACATTGGCAAACACTGGTAGACATAGACAAACACTGGTATACATTGGCAAACACTGGTAGGCATTGGCAAACACTGGTAGACATTGGCAAACACTGGTAGACATTGACAAACACTGGTAGACATTGGCAAACACTTGTAGATATTCACAAACACTGGTATACATTGTCAATGTATAGTAGTGTTTGCCAACGTCTACCAGTGTTTGCCAATGTCTATCAGTGTTTTTCAATGTCTATCCAGTGTTTGCCAATGTCTACCAGTGTTTGCCAATGTCTCCCAGTGTTTTTCAATATCTACCAATGTTTTTCAATGTGTATTAGTGTTTGCCGTTGACTACCAGTGTTTGCCAATGTCTACCAGTTTTTGCCAATGTCTACCAGTATTTGTCAATATATACCAGTGGTTGTCGATGTCTACCATTGTTTGTCAATGTCTACCAGTGTTTCCCAATGTATACCAGTGTTTGTCAATGCCTACAAGTGTATGGCATAGTCTACCGGTGTTTTTCAATGTCTACCAGTGTTTGTCAGTGTCTACTAGTGTTTGCCAATGTCTACTAGTGTTTATCAATGTCTACCAGTGTTTGTCAATGTCTACGAGTGTTTGCCAATGTACACCAGTGATTGTCAATGTCTACCAGTGTTTGTCAATTTCTACCAGTGTTTGTCAATATCTACCAGTGTTTGCCAATGTCTACCAGTGTTTGCCAATGTATACCAGTGTTTGCCAATGTCTACCAGTGTTTGTCAATGTCTACCAGTGTTTGTCAATATCTACCAGTGTTTGCCAATGTCTACCAGTGTTTGCCAATGTATACCAGTGTTTGCCAATGTCTACCAGTGTTTGTCAATGTCTACCAGTGTTTGTCAATGTCGACCAGTGTTTGTCAATGTCTACCAGTGTTTGTCAATGTATAGCAGTGTTTGTCAATGTCTACCAGTGTTTGTCAATGTATACCAGTATTTGCCAATGTATACCAGTGTTTGTCAATGTCTACCAGTGTTTGTCAATGTATAGCAGTGTTTGTCAATGTCTACCAGTGTTTGTCAATGTATACCAGTATTTGCCAATGTATACCAGTGTTTGCAAATGTGTACCAGTGTTCGTCAATGTCTACTAGTGTTTGCCAATGTCTACCAGTGTTTGTCAATGTCTACCAGTGTTTGCCAATGTATACCAGTGTTTGTCAATGTATACCAGTGTTTGCCAATGTATACCAATGTTAACCAATGTCTACCAGTGTTTGCCAATGTCTACCAGTGTTTGTCAATGTCTACCAGTGTTTGCCAATGTCTACCAGTGCTTGTCAATGTATACCAGTGTTTTTCAATGTCTACCAGTGTTTGTCAATGTCTACCAGTGTTTGCCAATGTATACCAATGTCTGTCAATGTCTACCAGTGTTTGCCAATGTCTACCAGTGTTTGCCAATGTATACCAGTGTTTGCCAATGTATACCAGTGTTTGCCAATGTCTATCAGTGTTTGTCAATGTATACCTGTGTTTGCAAATTTGTACCAGTGTTTGCCAATGTCTACCAGTGTTTGTCAGTGTCTACCAGTGTTTGCCAATGTATACCAGTGTTTGTCAATGTCTACCAGTATTTGCCAATGTATACCAGTCATTGTCAATGTCTACCAGTGTTTGCCAATGTCTACCAGTGTTTGCCAATGTATACCAGTGTTTGCCAATGTATACCAGTGTTTGCCAATGTCTACCAGTGTTTGCTAATGTATACAAGTGTTTGCCAATGTATACCAGTGTTTTCGAATGTCTACCAGTGTTTGCCAATGTATACCAGTGTTTGTCAAAGTCTACCAGTGTTTTCCAATGTCTACCAGTGTTTGCAAATGTATACAAGAGTTTGCCAGTGTATACTAGTGTTTGCCAATGTCTACCAGTGTTTGTCTTTGTCTACAAGTGTTGTAGACATTGACAAGTGTTTATCAATGTCTACCAGTGTTTGCCCATGTCTACGAGTGTTTGTCAATGTCTACCAGTGTTTGCCAATGTCTACCAGTGTTTGTCAATGTCTACCAGTGTTTGCCAATGTCTACCAGCGTTTGTCAATGTCTACCAGTGTTTGTCAATGTCTACCAGTGTTTTCCAATGTATACAAGTGTTTGTCAATGTCTACCAGTGTTTGTAAATGTCTACCAGTGTTTGCCAATGTATACCAGTGTTTGTCAATGTCTACCAGTGTTTGTCAATGTCTACCAGTGTTTGTCAATGTCTACCTGTGTTTTCCAATGTCTACAATTTTTTTCCAATGTCTACGAGTGTTTGCCAATGTCTACCAGTGTTTGCCAATGTATATCAGTGTTTGCCAATGTATACCAGTATTTTGCAATGTCTACCAGTGTTTGCCAATGTCTACCAGTGTTTGCCAATGTCTACCAGTGTTTTCCAATGTCTACCAGTGTTTGCCAATGTCTGCCGGTGTTTGTCAAGGAATGCCAGTGTTTGTCAATGTATACCAGTGTTTGCCAATGTCTACCACTGTTTGCCAATGCTGTCAGTGTTTGTCAATGTCTACCAGTGTCTGTCAATGTATACCATTGTTTGTCAATGTCTACCAGTGTTTGTCAATGTCTGCCAATGTTTGTCAATGTATACCAGTGTTTATCAATGTATACCAGTGTTTTCCAATGTCTACCAGTGTTTGCCAATGTCTATCAGTGTTTGCCAATGTCAGCCAGTGTTTTTCAATGTCTACCAGTGTTTGTCAATGTCTAACAGTGTTTGCCAATTTCTACCAGTGTTTGCCAATATCTACCAGTGTTTGCCAATGTATTCCAGTGTTTTTCAATGTTTGCCAGTGTTTGTCAATGTATACCAGGTTTTGCCAATGTATACTAGTGTTTGTCAATGTCTACCAGTGTTTGTCAATGTATACCGGTGTTTGTCAATGTATACCAGTTTTTGCCAATGTCTACCAGTGTTTGCCAATGTATACCAGTGTTTACCAATGTATACCAGTGTTTGCCAATGTCTACCAGTGTTTGCCAATGTCTACCGGTGTTTGTCAATGTCTGCCAGTGTTTGCCATGTCTACCAGTGTTTGTCAATGTATACCAGTGTTTGGAAATGTCTACCAGTGTTTGCCAATGTCTACCAGTGTTTGCCAGTGTATACCAGTGTTTGCCTATGTCTACCAGTGTTTGCCAATGTATACCAGTGTTTGTCAATGTGTACCAGTGTTTGTCAATGTCTACCAGTGTTTGCCAATGTATACCAGTGTTTGCCAATGTCTACCAGTGTTTGCCAATGTATACCAGTGTTTGCCAATGTCTACCAGTGTTTGTCAATGTCTACTAGTGTTTGCCAATGTATACCAGTGTTTGCCAATGTCTACCAGTGTTTGTCAATGTCTACCAGTGTTTGCCAATGTCTACCAGTGTTTGTCAATGTCTACCAGTGTTTGTCAATGTATACCAATGTTTGTCAATGTCTACCAGTGTTTTCCAATATATACCAGTGTTTGCCAATGTCTACCAGTGTTTTCCAATGTCCACCAGTGTTTGTCAATGTCTACCAGTGTTTGCCAATGTATACCAGTGTTTTCCAATGTCTGCCAGTGTTTGCCAATGTATACCAGTGTTTGTCAATGTCTACCAGTGTTTGCCAATGTATAGCGGTGTTTGCCAATTTCTACCAGTGTTTCTCAATGTATACCAGTGTTTGTCAATGTATACCAGTGTTTGCCAATGTCTACCAGTGTTAGTTAATGTCTACCAGTGTTTGTCAATGTCTACTAGTGTTTGTCAATGTATACCCGTGTTTGCCAATGTCTACCAGTGTTTGCCAATGTCTACCTGTGTTTGTCAATGTCTACAAGTGTTTGCCAATGTCTACCAGTGTTTGCCAATGTCTACCAGTGTTTGCCAGTGTCTACCAGTGTTTGTCAATGTCTGCCAGTGTTTGTCAATGTATACCAATGTTTGCCAATGTATACCAGTGTTTGCCAATGTCTACCAATGTTTGTCAATGTCTACCAGTGTTTGCCAATTTCTACCAGTCTTTGCCAATGTATACCAGTGTTTGTCAATGTCTACCATTGTTTGTCAATGTATACCAGTGTTTGTCAATGTCTGTCAGTGGTTTTCAATGTATGCCAGCGTGTTCCGTCTTCTTTTACTGATGGATGATGTACCTGCCATTTCAGTGGACGACGACCGCGCCATATGATGTGTTGCAGGGACGAAGATGTAATGGCGCAGCCGGTTTTGTTTTCTCTCAACGCTTTGCACAGCGTAGAAAAAAAGTAAATCCTGCCAGTTTTAAGGATTTGCACTGGAAAAGGAGCCGCCGTGCAGGTCTAGGATCCAATGAGATTAGGTGGAGACAGATGGTGAAGTTCGTTTCTTAAGCGTTTTTGCAAACTGTTAAAGAAAAGAGATATCCTGGACTGGAAAAACAGACACTGTGCAGAAAAGATTAACTGGCTATGATTTATTAATTTGTTTTGGCTGTGCAGGCAAGCTGCTGGAGAGGACGATGATGGAGAAGCATGGGCCTGCCAAAGTGAACCAACACTTCATGAGCTTCAACACCATCTGCGATGCCACCTTAGTGCGTTTGCATGTGTACTTTTGTGTGTGTGTATGTGTGTGTGTGTGTGTGTATGTATGTGTGTGTATGTGTGTGTATGTGTGCGTGTGTGTGTGTTTGCGCACGCGTATAATTTTGTGTGTGTGCGTTTTCGTGAGCATGTGTGAGCGCTTGTGTGTGTGTGTGTTTGTGTGTGTGTGTGTGTGAGAGAGAGAGAGAGAGAGAGGGAGAGAGATAGAGAGGGAGAGAGAGATCAGCAGCAAAGTGTGTGCCCACATTTGGGCTTGGCTGCTGGCAAGCCAGGTATTGTCTCGGATCTCCCATCCATTCCTCCTTGCACCTGCCTCTCACTCCCTTCATCCCTCTCTCCTGTCCCTCCCCTCCCTCCATCCCTCAATCCCTAGAGCCGAGCAGTAGGGAGATGCCATGGCCTTGAAGAGCATGGTGAAACTGCCCTTCGTTCTTCCTTTACTTCACACAACTGTCAAAAAATTTATCCTTCTCCCTTTTGACGGCAGGAGAACGGTCAAGCCCATGGACGTGAGTTGTTTTAGAGAGTCCTTGCTCAGTGCTAAAATGCCAGTTTTGTCTTCTTGGCCGTGCCGAACCAGAAAACGCCGTCGACACAGGCACATGGAGAAGTTGATGTGACGGTTGCGGCGGTGGACTGGTTCAAATCAGGCAATACGACACATCTGAAGTGTCTGGGTGAAAAGATGCTGGGCGATTTGCAAACCTTCTTTAATGCTCCTTCCCCTCTGCCGCCCTTGCAGTTGTAGGAATGACAGGATGCAATGTATGCAGTCATTCATACGGTGGCTGATGGATGCCAGTGGTGGCAGGTGGCTTCAGCTCAGGGCGTCAGGCGTTGCACCTGCGAGCTATCGCCGATCGCTGCAATCGTGGTCGAGAAGGCACCTGAGCGATGCCCCAAAACCAACATTTACATAACAGCTGTACGATGTCTGCGACATTTGTCATGCCTCCATGGGTTTTGCAGAAGAGGCAATGACCGCAATGAACGCGTTGATGGAGACGCCACTGGTTTCTGTGATCGGGGTTGGCAGGTTCAACTCGAGCAACACCTCGTACCTGCAGGAGTATCAATAACTTCATGTGATGTCATTTGTTCCAACGTGTCCAAGGAATGACAATCCCTCACTCCTTCCCTCACTCCTTCCCTCACTCCTTCCCTCACTCCTTCCATCACTTCTTCCATCACTCCTTCCCTCACTCCTCCCCTCTAGCACCGCAGGAGCGGCAAGACGCGATGTACGCGCTCGTGGAGAAGCCCATGGACCTGATGATCGTGGTGGGCGGCTTCAACTCAAGCAACACGTCGCACTTGCAGGAGATCGCCGAGCACAAGGGCATCACCTCCTACTGGGTGGACCGCCCCGACCGCATCGGCCCGGGCAACCGCATCCTCCACAAGCTCTACTACGATGAACTGAGGGAGACGGAGAGCTTCATGCCTCCTGGCCCCGTCCGAAATCGGCCTCACTTCTGGTGCTTCCACACCCGACAAGGTGTGCTCCCCAGCACCCCCCCCCCC
>SZWC01000246.1:339746-351779 GCA_023375785.1 Penium margaritaceum | reverse complement strand
ATCGGCCTCACTTCTGGTGCTTCCACACCCGACAATGTGTGCTCCCCAGCACCCCCCCCCCCCCGGGTGTCCCCAAAATCTATTCCCACAATTCCCCGAACCGACATTACTGCCCATACCCCCCTCAGTCCTCCGTCAACCGCCTACTCCCCCCTCAGCTTGTCGCCTGCTGAGTTGTGTGGCAGTGAAGTTGTGTTTGACCCGACCACATCACCTTGGCCACCCCTTCCTCCACAAGCTTCACTATGGAAGGCTGTGAGGGACGGATGTAATTCTCTCGCCTACTGGCCCCATGCGCATCGGCCTCAATTTCCCATCGCCGTTTTGCAATACATGCGAATTGGTCTGGAGTTTTTATTGCTGTTTTGCAAGGCCTGCGTAACCAACCAACTATCCCCATTTTCCCCACAAAAACCAATTGCCTCTGTAACCCCGTTTGATCCACAAACCTCAATGCACCCCCCCCCCTCCCCTGCCCTCACCCCCATTGTTGGGCTCGGAGCCTGTCTAGCCCTTTTCCCGCCACAGTCAGTGTGCGGCACACAGAACTCTCTCCTGCGCATGTGGTTTGCAGGACCTGGAGGATGTTCTCAACGTCATCTTCGCCATCTCAACCATTGCTGTGATTGACCAGCCGTAAGAAGGAAAGAATTTCAATATGGGTGGTCAACGTTCACAACCCACAACATGAGTCACAAATGGTCAGAGGGGGAAAACATGGATTCAAAACACTATGTATCTTCCAGCAAGACCAAGGATTTTTCGGATGTATTGGCACGGTGTGGCTACCGTGCACAATGACCTACCCAAGTAGGCATACATCACTGCTCTTGACCAAAGAAGTTTAGTGAGTGTGGTCAACGTTCACAACTCATAATACAAGTAAAAAATGGACAGATGGAGAAACAATGATATGGGAATACTCGGTATCGACTAGCACGTACAAATACCTTTCGATAAGTGGTGGCACGGTGTGGCTACCATGCACAATGACCAACCAAAGTATGCTTGTGTCACTGGATATCACAATAAGAGTCTGACTGTGTGTAGTCAACTTTCCTTCTTACGGCAGGTCAATCACAGCAATGGTTGAGAGGTTATTCGAGCTCGAAGTTGCAGAATTTGAAATTCCGTCTGCGTCAAATTTGTATGATTAAACTAACTTTGTTATCATTCATACGTTTGAAAACTACCCTCCAATGGTACACGTCCTCATTTCATGCCCATTACCCATAGGAAACCTTATAATGTTATTTTGACATCATATGAACACCATGTGAGTTGGCTTAGTGCTTATAGAGTTAGATACTGGAGCGGTAGGTCCTGGGTTTGAATCCTCGTACGCGCAATATAGAATAGGCTCGCGACCTGGGGGGGGGGGACGGCCGTGTTGTGACACCTCAACTCTACCTTCAAGCCTAAGCCGTGGGCGGGGGGGTAGGGGGGGTGTCATAATGCGGTTGCAAAACTTTCCTCCAGGTCGTCCACGGAACATCCTTCTATGGGGGTGGGAGGGAGTATTCCAGTGAAGGCACCCACGCGTAACAAATCAACAAAAACCGACCTGTTGTCAACGGGAGAAACATTTTGCTATTTATTGACTAGCAAGTACAAAGACTTTCAACAAGTAGTGGAACGGTGTGGCTACCATGCACACTGACAAACCAGAATAGGCATGTGCCACTTACCATGACCAAATAATTTTACTATGTGTGGTCAGCGATGACAACCCATAATATGGGTCACAAATTGTCAGAGGGGGAAACAATGGTTTGGGAATACTAGATACCAACTAGCAAGTTCAACGACCTTCAGTCGGTAGTAGCACGGTGAGGCTACCATGCACAGTGACCGGCCAAAGTAGGCATATGTACTGCCTTTGACCAAAGAAATCCACCGTTGACAACTCATAATACGAGTCACAAATGGTCAGAGGGGGAAACAATGGTTTTGGAACACCAAGTATCAAATAGCAAGCACAAGGAGCTTCAATACGTTGTGGCACGGTGTGGATACCATGCACGATGACCAACCAAAGTAAGCATATGTCACTGACCATGACCAAATTATGTCACTAAGTGTGGTAAACTTTGACAACTCATAACACGAGTCACAAATGGTCAGGGTGGAAGATAATGGGTTGTGAATAATAGTTATCGACTAGCCAGTACAAATACCTTCAATATGTAGTGGCATAGTGTGGCTACAATGCACAGTGACCAACCAAAGTATGCATATGTCACTGACCATGAACAAAGAATTTCACTTCATGTGGTCAACATTTACAACTCACAACACGAGTCACAGATAGTCCGAGGGGGCTAACAATGGTTTGGAAATACTAGCTGTCAACACGAAAGCACAAAGACCTTCGATACGTAATGACACAGCGTTGTAACCATGTACAGTGATAAACCAAAGCAGGCATATGTCACAAACCATGACCAAACGGATGTCACAGTGTGTGGTCAACGTTGAAAACTCATAACACGAGTCACAGTTGGTTAGTGGAGGAAACCATGGGTTGGGAACACTAGTTATCAACTAGCAAGTAGAAAGATTTTCAACGAGTAGTGGCACGGTGCGGCTAGCGTGCACAGTGACCAACCAAAGGATGCACACGTCACTGACTATGACCGAACAGGTCCACTATGTATGGTCAACATTGACAACTCATAACACAAGTCACAAATGATCAGAGGGAGAGACAATGGTTTGGGAACCCTATGTATGGACTAGAATGGACAAAGAACTTCAATATGTAGTGGCACGGTGTGGCTACTATGCACACCAAACAACCAAACTAGGCATATGTCACTAACCATGATGAAATAATTTCAATATAAGTGGTCAACATTCACCAACCATAACACGAGTCACAAACGGTCAGAGGGGAAAACAATGGTCCGTGAATATCAGTTCTCAGCTAGCAAATACAGCGACCTTCAATCAGTATGAGCACGGTGTGTGTCTACCATGCACAATGACCGACCAAAGTAGGCATGTGTACTACCTTTGACCAAAGAAATCTGCTGTGTGTGGTCGGCGTTGACAACTCATAATAGGAGTCACAAATGTTCATAGGGGGAGACAATGGTTTAGGAACACCAGGTATCAACTAGCAAGCACAAGGACCTTCAATAAGTTGTGGCACGGTGTGGATGCCATGCACTATGACCAACCAAAGTAGGCATATGTCACTGACCATCACCAAATAATGTCATTTAGTGTGGTAAACTTTGACAACTCAAACCACGAGTCACAAATGGTCAGAGTGGAAGATAATGGTTTGTGAATACTAGTCATCAAGTAGCAAGTACAAATACCTTCAATATGTAGTGGCATGGCGTGGCTACCATGCACAGTGATCAACCAAAGTATGCATATGTCACTGACCATGACCAACAAATTTCACTTCATGTGGTCAGTGTTGAAAACTCACAACACGAGTCACAGATAGTCAAGAGCGGGTAACATTGGTGTGGGAACACTAGCTATTGACTATAAAGCACAAATACGTTCAATACGTATTGACACGGCGTGGTAACCATGTACAGTGACAAACCAAAGTAGGCATATGTCACCAACCATGACCAAACGAATTTCACAGTGTGTGGTCAACGTTGAAAACTCATCACACGAGTCACAAGTGGTCAGAGGGGGAAAAAATGGATTATGAAAACTAGTTATCAACTAGCAAGTACGAAAAACTTCAACAAGTAGTGGCACGGTGTGGCTAGCGTGCACAGTGACCAGCCAAAGGATGAATACGTCACTGACTATGACCGAAGAAGTCCACTACGTGTGGTCAACATTGACAACTCATAACACGAGTCACGAATGGTCAGAGGGAGAGGCAATGGTTTGGGAACCCTATGCATGGACTAGAGAGGTCAAATAAATTCAATACGTAGTGGCACGGTGTGGCTAATATGCACACCAAACATGCAAACTATGCATGTGTCACTGAACATGACTTGAGAATTTCAATATGGGTGGTCAATGTTGACCAACCATAACACGAGTCACAAACGGTCAGGGAAGGACACAATGGTTTGGGAATATCAGTTCTCAACTAGCAAGTACAGCGACCTTCAGTCAGTAGTAGCACGGTGTGGCTACCGTGCACACTGACCGACCAAATTAGGCATATGTACTGCCTCTTACCAAAGAAATCCGCTGTGTGTGGACAGCGTTGACAACTCATAATACGAATCACAAATGGTCAGAGGGGAAAACAATGGTCTGGGAACATCAGGTATCAACTAGCAAGCACAAGGACCTTCAACAAGTTGTGGCACGGTGTGGATACCATGCACGATGACCAACCAAAGTAGGCGTCTGTCACTGACCATGACCAAATAACTTCACTAAGTGTGGTATTTTTTGACAGCTCATAACACGCGTCCAAATTGGTCAGAGTGAAGACAATGTTTCGTGCATACTAGTTATCGAGTAGCAAGTACAAATACCTTCAATACGCAGTGGCACAGCGTGGCTACCATGCACAGTAACCATCCAAAGTATGCATATGTCACTGACCATGACCAACGAATTTCACTTCATGTGGTCAGCGTTGACAACTCACAACACGAGTCACAGATAGTCAAAGGGGGTTAACAATGGTTTGGGAATACTAGCTGTTAACTAGAAAGCATAAATACCTTTAACATGTAGTGACACGGCGTGGTAACCATGTGCAGTGACAAACCAAAGTAGGCATATGTCACTAACAATGACCAAACAATTTTCCTAACGTGTGGTCAATATTGAAAACTCATAACACGAGTCACAAATGGTCAGAGTGGGAAACAATGGGTTGGGAACACTAGTTGTCAACTAGCATGTACGAAGAACTTCAACAAGTAGTGGCACGGTGTGGCTAGCGTGCACAGTGACCAGCCAACGGATGAATACGTCACTGACTATGACTGAAGAAATCCAGTATGCGTGGTCAACAATGACAACTCATAACACGAGTCAAGAATGGTCAGAGGGAGAGACAATGGTTTGGGAACCCTATGAATGGTCTATAAATGACAAATAACTTCAATACGTAGTGGCACGATGTGGTTACTATGTACACCAAACATCCAAACAAGGCATATGTCACTGACCATGACCAAAGAATTTCAATATGGGTGGTCAACGTTCACCAACCATAACACGAGTCACAAACGGTCAGATGGGGAAACAATGGTCCGGGAATATTAGTTCTAAACTAGCAAGTACAACGTTCGTCAATCAGTAGTAGCACGGTGTGGCTACCATGCACAATGACCGACCAAAGTAGGCATATGTACAGCCTTTGACCAAAGAAATCTGCTGTGTGTGTTCAACATTCAACTCATAATACCAGTCATAAATAGTCAGAGGGGGAAACAATTGTTTGGGAACACCAGGTATCAACTAGCAAGCACAATGACCTTCAACACGTTGTGGCACGGTCTGGATACCTGGCACGATGACCAACCAAGGTATGCATATGTCACTGACCATAACCAAAGAATGTCACCATGTGTGGTAAACTTTGACAGCTCATAACACGAGTCACAAATGGTCATAGTGGAAGATAATGGTTTCTAAATACTAGTTATCAACTAGCAAGTACAAATACCTTCAATATGTAGTGGCACAGTGTGGCTACAATGCACAGTGACCAACCAAAGTATGCATATTTCACTGACCATGACCAAAGAATTTCACTTCATGTGGTCAATGTTGACAACTCACAACACGAGTCAAAGATATTCAAAGGGGCTAACAATGGTTTGGGAACACTAGCTGTCAACAAGAAAGCACAAAGACCTTTCATACGTAATGACACGGCGTGGTAACCATGTACAGTGACAAACCAAAGTAGGCATATGTCACAAACCATGACCAAACAGATTTCACAGTGTGTGGTCAACGTTGAAAACTCATAACACGAGTCACAAATGATGAGAGGGAGAGACAATGGTTTGGGAACACTAGCTGTCAACAAGAAAGCACAAAGACCTTTCATACGTAATGACACGGCGTGGTAACCATGTACAGTGACAAACCAAAGTAGGCATATGTCACAAACCATGACCAAACAGATTTCACAGTGTGTGGTCAACGTTGAAAACTCATAACACGAGTCACAAATGGTCAGTGGGGGAAACCATGGGTCGGGAACACTAGTTATCAAATAGCAAGTAGAAAGATTTTCAACAAGTAGTGGCACAGTGTGGCTAGCGTGCACAGTGACCAACCAAATGATGCACACGTCACTGACTATGACCGAAGAAGTCCACTATGTATGGTCAACATTAAAAACTCATAACACGAGTCACAAATGATGAGAGGGAGAGACAATGGTTTGGGAACCCTATGCATCGACTAGAAAGGACAAAGAAATTCAATATGTAGTGGCACGGTGTGGCTACTATGCACACCAAACAACCAAACTAGGCACATGTCACCGACCATGATGAAAGAATTTCAATATGGGTGGTCAACATTCACCAACCATAACACGAGTCACAAACGGTCAGAGGGGGAAACAATGGTCTGTGAATATCAGTTATCAGCTAGCAGGTATAGCGCCCTTCAATCAGTATAAGCATGGTATGGCTAGCATGCACAATGACCGACCAAGGTAGGCATATGTACTACATTTGACCAAAGAAATCCGCTGTGTGTGGTCAGCGTTGACAACTCATAATAGGAGTCACAAATGGTCAGAGGGGGAGACAATGGTTTGGGAACACCAGGTATCAACTAGCAAGCACAATGACCTTCAACCTGTTGTGGCACGGTGTGGATACCATGCACGATGACCAACCAAAGTATGCATATGTCACTGACCATGACCAAATAATGTCACTAAGTGTGGTAAACGTTGACAACTCATAACACGAGTCACAAATGGTCAGGGTGGAAGATAATGGTTTGTGAATACTAGTTATGGACTAGCAAGTACAAATACCTACAATATGTAGTGGCACAGCGTGGCTACCATGCACAGTGACCAACCAAAATTGTATTCCGATTTAGTTCTACTGAATACGACGTGTTCTGCCCCCTCACATCCGTGATCCTTGTGCTCCACACTCTTCACCATTGGTGTCTCTTGGCTACCCCAAACCTTGGTAGCGTGATCCAGTGAGAGCTAGGCATCCTTGAGGGTGCCTCCACACCCAGTAGAGCCAACAAAGGGTTATGGGCCCACGTGCCTAGAAGGACCCTAGCTCCTCAACCTTCACGTTACCGCTGCGCGCCATGGCAACGACTGAGGAAGAGAGCATCGGCGCCGTCTCCAAGTTTGATGGAAACGGCTTCCCCTTGTGGAGGTGGCAGTTTGAGGTCTACCTCGATGACAAGGGCCTGCTTGAGCTGGTCAACGGTGAAGAGACCGCGCCTCCGGATACCGCGATGCCGGAGGAAGTGGACAAGTACAAGAAGCGCAACAAGAAGGAGCTTGCACTGTTGGTATTAGCGCTTGCTCCGCCGCAGCGCGCACTGATTCAAGGATGCACGGAGGCCGCGGAGGCTTGGAAGAAACTCTGCACCATCTACCAGTCCACCAACCTCGCTAACCAACTCTTCGTCTTCAAGAGGCTCGTCACCCTCCGAGCCAACAAAGGCGACGACATCATGGAGATCCTGCAGCAGATTGAGTCCGTTACTGCCGAGTGCGTAGCCACCGGATCGAAGGTTGACCCTCAGCTGCAAGCCATGATCCTCCTTCTGGCCTTGCCGGACAGTTGGAGTCCCATGATCACCGTCGTAGGTGGCTGGTCCGCCGATGAGCTGAAGTACCCGAAGGTGGCTAAATACGTCCGCAATGAATGGATGCGGCGTGGTGGGAGAGAGAGTGGGGCAACATCAAGTTCCGCCTATGCCTTCCGCCGTCAAGGTGGAGGGGGAGGCAGGAAGGGGAAGGGTGCTAACCAGGGCACCAAGAGAGGTGACAACAAAGGGGAGTGCTGCAATTGTGGCAAACAGGGCCACTACGCACGCGATTGCCCCAACAAGAAGTCGGACCAGACCAGGAAGGGCGGGAAGAAGGACACCCAAGCCATGATGGCCAGGGAGTCTACCGACTTGACAGATCCGGAAGTCACTGTGATCGACTCCGGATCAGGCCGCCACACACAATGCAACCGGGCGGCATTCGTCACCTACGGCGCCACCGAGCGGCGCATGACTATGGCCAACGGCAAAACAGAGTTGGCCGCGGGCGAAGGGAATGTTCGCATTGAGTCGGTGGTGAATGGTAAAGTCATTCCGTGCACCATCTACGACGTGCTCCACATGCCCAACTTTGGGGCAAACCTGCTGCCAGTGAGCCGCCTTACCGACAAGGGGCTCGAGATGCTCTTCAATAAGAAAGAGGCTATCATTCGGAAGGAGGGAGATGGCGAGGTGATTGTGCGTGGCAAGAGGGAGGAGGACCTGTACCTTCTTTGCACCAAGGTCCTTGCCGATGCGGTAAGGACTGACGCCGTCAACCTCGTGACAAAGGATGAAGGAAATCTGGACCTATGGCACCGCCGCCTATGTCACATCGCTCCATCAACTGTGAGGGACATGGCGCAAAAGGAAGTGGTGCGGGGCCTTGAGGTCAAGGGCCTCGATACAGCCAAGAATGCCGTGTGCGAGCCATGCGTGGTGGGCAAGGCGACACGGCAGCCGTTTGACGGCAAAGGGACGCGTGCATCGACGAAGCTGGAAGTGGTCCACACTGACGCGTGTGGACCATTCGAGAGCTCCATCGGGGACGCTCGCTACTTCGTCACCTTCATTGACGACCACAGCCGCAAGCTCTATCTCTACATCATCAAGAGGAAGAATGATTTCCTGACTTGTATGCAGGAGTTTGTGGCGGCAGTGGAGCGGCAAACAGGCTTGAAGGTGCAGGCATTCCGGAGCGACAACGGCGGCGAGTATGAGGGCTGCTCGGCATGGATGAAGAGCAAGGGGATTGCGTGGCAGAAAACTACGCCACATTCTCCGCAGCAGAACGGCGTCACCGAAAGGGCGAACCGCACCATCCTCAACATGGTCCGGTCCATGTTGAGCGATGCCGGCCTCGCACAGCGGTACTGGGGCGAGGCGGCACGGACAGCGGCGTACATCATGAACCTGACGCCGACGAAGCCGCTAAAAGACGTGGAGTCCAAGGTGTGGAAGACACCATAAGAAGTGTGGAGCGGGAGGAAGCCAACTGTGGCACACCTCTGCACGTTTGGTTGTGTTGCACATGCTGTTGTGCAGGCACGGGAGGGGCGGGGCAAGCTGGACCCGCGGACTCGCCGGTGCATCTTCGTCGGGTACGAGAGCGGGAGCAAGGCGTACCGACTCTTCGACTCGCGGAGGCAGCAGATCGTGAAGAGTCACGACGTCACATTCGATGAGGCCAGCCGTTGGACGGACAAGGACGCGGGTCTGTCCAAGCGAGGGGAGTGGCTGCCACTCCTCAAGGGGGAGACGCCGGAGGACGCAAAAGAGGGTGACGTCCCATCGGCTCCAGCCGGCAAGAACCATCAGTGCGATGTGGGAGCGGTTGATTTGCATTCAGCCGAGTCGGACAATGAGTCCGAAGCGCCGGCAGCAGTGGAGCTGAACGAAGATGTGGGGAGTGAGCCCGCATCTCCACGGTCCCTGGGAGAGGGGGAGCAGGCCAGCGGTGCAAGTGGCACCGCGAGGGGGCAGCAGCAACAGCAGCAACGGCAGCAGTAGCAGCAGCCTCAACAGTAGCAGTCCCGAAGAAGCGGATGCGCAAGGAGGACGGCAAAGAGGTACGATGCCGCAGAGGGCATCTGGACTAGGCTCGCTCGAACGTTCTTTGCGCAAGAGGAGCCCGAGACCGTCAAGGAGGCATTGCAGCGGAAGGATGGGGCTGAGTGGGAGGGAGCCATAAAATTTGAGCTCGCCTCCCATTAAGAGAATGGCACTTGGCAGCTGATTGACAGGCCTGATGGCGCAAAAATCATCGGCTCCAAGTGGATCTTCAAGAAGAAGCTCACCAAAGAGGGGAAGGTGGAGCGGTACAAGGCGCGGCTGGTCGCGAAGGGGTACGCCCAACGAAAGGGTGAACACTACGATGAAACCTTCGCACCGGTGGTGAAGTTCGCCTCCATCCGTTCCATCCTCTCGGTGGCGGCGGCGTGCGACTACGAAGGCCACCAAATGGATGTGAAAACTGCGTTTCTCAACGGCGACCTGGCCAAGGAGGTCCTCATGGAGGTGCCGGAGGGGGTGGACGCGCCGCCAGGGAAGGTGTGCCGGCTTCGCAAGGCGCTCTATGGACTGAAGCAAGCGCCACTCATGTGGTACCTGAAAATGGACGGCTTCATGGCCGAACTTGGCTTCAAGCGCTGCGAGGTGGATCACAGCGTGTACGTGCGGAAGCAACCAGGGTTGCACCAGATCGTGGCACTCTACGTCGTTGATCTCATCCTCGTGTCATCGGACATGGAGGAGTTGGTGAACCTGAAGCGGCAGCTGGGCGGTCGGTTCAAAATGACCGACATGGGCGAGCTCGAGTACTACCTCGGCGTCGCCATCAAGAGGGACCGCAAGGCACGCACGCTCGAGATGGGACAGGCAAAGTACGTGCAAGAGGTGCTCCGCCGCTACAACATGGAGGAGTGCAACCCCATCGGCACACCCATGACCACCACGTGTGAGCTGAGCTTGAGCATGGGCCCGAGCACGGACGAGGAGAAGGAGGAGATGGCAGGTGTGCCATACCAGTCCGCAGTGGGGAGCATCATGTACGCCATGGTGGCGACGCGGCCCAACCTGGCCTTTGCGGAGGGCCAAGTGAGCCGCTACGTTGCTGACCCCGGGCCGCTGCATTGGCAAGCAGTGAAGCGGATCCTCCGCTGTCTCAAGGCGACAAAACAGTCACGGCTCGTGTTTGGAGGGGGAGCGCGTGACGACTCCCTCGAGTTGGTCAGCTACTCGGATGCCGACTGGGCTGGTGATGTGGATGACAGAAAATCAACGTCCGGGTACGTGTTTGTGCTTGGTGGTGCAGCGGTTTCATGGGCAAGAAGGAAGCAGGACTGCGTGGCGCTATCCAGCACCGAAGCGGAGTACATCGCGCTCGCGGAAGCCGCAAAGGAGGCGGTGTGGCTGAGGCGGCTGCTAAAGGAGATCGGCGTGCCGCAAAGGAAGCCGACGGTACTCAACGTTGACAACATGAGTGCCATCAGCCTCACCCAGAACCCAGTGCTGCACACGAGGACCAAGCACATCGAGATCCGTCATCACTACGCGCGTGACTTGGTGGCAAAGGGAGATGCGGCTATTGTGCATTGTGGCACTAAGCGCATGCTCGCCGATACCATGACCAAGGCACAGCCCAAGGACAGGCACGACGCAAGCTGCATGGAGCTCGGTCTGCACCGTGAGGATTAAAATGTTACAGGTCCCAAGGACGGGGCATCAAGGCTGCGGTACAAGGGGGAGATTGTTGACATGGTGTGCCCCTTGCCATGAGTGCCATTGATCGTACTCCCTGGTTCGACCACTGAGGAATGGTCGAACACATGATCTGACTTTAGATTTGGGTTCCTTGGATTTTTCCATGCAGGATCG
Source organism: Penium margaritaceum (assembly GCA_023375785.1). NCBI lineage: Eukaryota > Viridiplantae > Streptophyta > Zygnematophyceae > Desmidiales > Peniaceae > Penium > Penium margaritaceum. The sequence goes on along the minus strand of SZWC01000246.1, from coordinate 340,202 downwards.
AGCTTTGAATCGCTCGATTTGCGTGAGTATTCAGAAAGTTAGCCTAGGCCGACAATCGGGTGTTGGGCGTGTGGAATCTGGTACCCGACATAGGTGGCGGGATAATCCACCGCCAGTGATCCTAGTTCGTCTCCAATGGGCTCCAAAGGCACATGGGCCATGAAGGAATGAATGTGGATGGTCCCCTGGACCAAGGCAAGCCCCTCCCCACGTTGGGATGACAGGAAGGACGCTTCAAAGGCCACCGTCGAAGCGCCTCCCTTCACTCCCGTTCGTGGGCATGGTGGGCGGCTCGGCTCCACCAAGGGTTACTTCGACGGCCGTAGCAGGGGCTCTACTGCTCCGATTTGGGCGTGCTTGGATGCGTTGGAAAGCTAAGATCACAGGCTATAAGAATCTGATGTAATCTCACTATGCTAAGTAACAAAATCGTGTTTCGATTCAGTTCTACTGAAT
>SZWC01000246.1:300157-322396 GCA_023375785.1 Penium margaritaceum | reverse complement strand
GTGCCACTACGTATTGAAGTTATTTGTCCTTTCTAGTCCATGCATAGGGTTCCCAAACCATTGTCTCTCCCTCTGACCATTTGTGACTCGTGTTATGAGTTGTCAATGTTGACCACGCATACTAGATTTCCTCGGTCATGTTTAGTGACGTATTCATCATTTGGTTGGTCACTGTGCACGCTAGCCAAACCGTTCCACTACTTGTTGAAGTTCTTCGTACTTGCTAGTTGACAACTAGTGTTTTCAACCCATTGTTTCCCCCTCTGACCATTTGTGACTCGTGTTATGAGTTTTCAATATTGACCACACACTGTGAAATTTGTTTGGTCATGGTTAGTGACATATGCCTACTTTGGTTTGTCACAATACATGGTTACCACGCTGTGTCACTACGTATTGAAGGTATTTGTGCTTTCTAGTCAATAGCTAGTGTTCCCAAACCAATGTTACCCCCTTTTGACTATTTGTGACTCGTGTTGTGAGTTTTCAACGCTGACCACATGAAGTGAATATTGTTGGTCATGGTCAGTGACATATGCATACTTTGGTTGGTCACTATGCATGGTAGCTACGCTGTGCCACTACATATTGAAGGTATTTGTACTTGCTACTTGATGACTAGTATTCACAAACCATTGTCTTCCACTCTGACCATTTGTGACTCGTGTTATGAGTTGTCAAAGTATACCACACTTAGTGACATTATTTGGTCATGGTCAGTGACATATGCCTACTTTGGTTGGTTGTCGTGCATTGTATCCACACTGTGCCACAACTTATTGAAGGTCCTTGTGCTTGCTAGTTGATACCTGGTATTCCTAAACCATTGTCTCCCCCTCTGACCATTTGTGACTCCTATTATGAGTTGTCAACGCTGACCACACACAGCAGATTTCTTTGGTCGAAGGTAGTACATATGCCTACCTTGGTAAGTCATTGTGCATGGTAGACACACACCGTGCTTATACGGATTGAAGGTTGCTGTACTTGCTAGTTGAGAACTGATATTCACGTACCATTTTTTCCCCCTCTGATCGTTTGTGACTCGTGTTATGGTTGGTGAATGTTGACCACTTATATTGAAATTATTTCACCATGGTCAGTGACATATGCCTAGTTTGGTTGTTTGGTGTGCATAGTAGCCACACCGTGCCACTACGTATTGAAGTTCTTTGTCCTTTCTAGTCGATACATAGGATTCGCAAACCATTGTCTCTCCCTCTGACCATTTGTGACTCGTGTTATGAGTTTTCAATATTGACCACACACTGTGAAATTAGTTTGGTCATGGTTAGTGACATATGCCTACTTTGGTTTGTCAATGTACATGGTTACCACACCGTGTCACTACGTATTGAAGGTATTTGTGCTTTGTAGTCAATAGCTAGTGTTCCCAAACCAATGTTACCCCCCTTTGACTATATGTGACTCGTGTTGTGAGTTTTCAACGCTGACCACATGAAGTGAAAGTCGTTGGTCATGGTCAGTGACATGTGCATACTTTGGTTGGTAACTGTTCATGGTAGCCACGCTGTGCCATTACGTAATGAAGGTATTTGTACTTGCTACTCGAAGCCTAGTATTCACGAGCCATTGTCTTCCACTCTGACCATTTGTGACTCGTGTTATGAGTTGTCAAAGTTTACCACACTTAGTGACATTACTTGGTCATGGTCAGTGACATATGCCTACTTTGGTTGGTCATCGTGCATGGTATCCACACCATGCCACAACTTATTGGAGGCCCTTGTACTTTCTAGTTGATACCTGGTGTTCCCAAACCATTGTCTCCCCCTCTGACCATGTTTGACTCCTATTATGAGTTGTCAACGCTGACCACACACAACACATTTCTTGGGTCAAAGGTAGTACATATACCTACTTTTGTCGGTCATTGTGCATGGTAGCCACACTGTGCTTATACTGATTGAAGGTTGCTGTACTTGCTAGTTGAGACCTGATATTCACAGACCATTGTTTCCCCCTCTGACCGTTTGTGACTCGTGTTATGGTTGGTCAACGTTGACCACCCATATTGAAATTCTATGGTCATGGTCAGTGACATATGCCTAGTTTGGATGTTTGGTGTGCATATTAGCCACACCGTGCCACTACGTATTGAAGTCATTTGTCCTTTCTAGTCCATGCATAGGGTTCCCATTCCATTGTCTCTCCCTCTGACCATTTGTGACTCGTGTTATGAGTTGTCAATGTTGACCACACATAGTGGACTTCTTCGGTCATAGTGAGTGATGTATTCATCCTTTGGTTGGTCACTACGCACGCTAGCCACACCGTGCCACTACTTGTTGAAGTTCTTCGTACTTGCTAGTTGATAACTAGTATTCATAACCCATTGTTTCCCCCTCTGACCATTTGTGACTCGTGTGATGAGTTTTCAACGTTGACCACACACTATGAAATCCGTTTGGTCATGGTTAGTGACATATGCCTACTTTGGTTTGTCACAATACATGGTTACCACGCTGTGTCACTACGTATTGAAGGTATTTGTGCTTTCTACTCAATAGCTAGTGTTCCCAAAGCAATGTTACCCCCTTTTAACTATTTGTGACTCGTGTTGTGAGTTTTCAACGCTGACCACATGAAATGAAAATTGTTGGTCATGGTCAGTGACATATGCATACTTTGGTTGGTCACTGTGCATGGTAGCCACGCTGTGCCACTACATATTGAAGGTATTTGTACTTGCTACTTGATGACTAGTATTCACAAACCATTGTCTTCCACTCTGACCATTTGTGACTCGTGTTATGAGTTGTCAAAGTATACCACATTTAGTGACATTCTTTTGTCATGGTCAGTGACATATGCCTACTTTGGTTGGTCGTCGTGCATGGTATCCACACTGTGCCGCAACTTATTGAAGGTCTTTGTGCTTGCTAGTTGATACCCGGTATTCCTAAACCATTGTCTCCCCCTCTGACCATTTATGACTCCTATTATGAGTTGTCAACGCTGACCACACACAGCATATTTCTTTGGTCAAAGGTAGTACATATGCCTACCTTGGTAAGTCATTGTGCATGGTAGACACACACCGTGCTTATAATGATTGAAGGTCGCTGTACTTGCTAGTTGAGAACTGATATTCACATACCATTTTTTCCACCTCTGATCGTTTGTGACTCGTGTTATGGTTGGTGAATGTTGACCACTTATATTGAAATTATTTCATCATGGTCAGTGACATGTGCCTAGTTTGGTTGTTTGGTGTGCATAGTAGCTATACCGTGCCACTACGTATTGAAGTTATTTGTCCTTTCTAGTCGATACATAGGGTTCGCAAACCATTGTCTCTCCCTCTGACCATTTGTGACTCGTGTTATGAGTTTTCAATATTGACCACACACTGTGAAATTCGTTTGGTCATGGTTAGTGACATATGCCTACTTTGGTTTGTCACTGTACATGGTTACCACACCGTGTCACTACGTATTGAAGGTATTTGTGCTTTGCAGTCAATAGCTAGTGTTCCCAACCAATGTTACCCCCCTTTGACTATCTGTGATTCGTGTTGTGAGTTTTCAACGCTGACTACATGAAGTAAAATTCGTTGGTCATGGTCAGTGACATATGCATACTTTGGTTGGTCACTGTTCATGGTAGCCACGCTGTGCCATTACGTATTGAAGGTATTTGTACTTGCTACTCGATGCCTAGTATTCACGAACCATTGTCTTCGACTCCGACCATTTGTGACTCGTGTTATGAGTTGTCAAAGTTTACCACAATTAGTGACATTATTTGGTCATGGTCAGTGACATATGCCTACTTTGGTTGGTCGTCGTGCATGGTATCCACACCAGGCCACAAGTTATTGGAGGTCCTTGTGCTTGCTAGTTGATACCTGGTGTTCCCAAACCATTGTCTCCCCCGCTGACCATGTTTGACTCCTATTATGAGTTGTCAACGCTGACCACACACAGCACATTTCTTGGGTCAAAGGTAGTACATATGCCTACTTTTGTCGGTCATTGTGCATGGTAGCCACACCATACTTATACTGATTGAAGGCCGCTGTACTTGCTAGTTGAGAGCTGATATTCACAGACCATTGTTTCCCACTCTGACCGTTTGTGACTCGTGTTATGGTTGGTCAACGTTGACCACCCATATTGAAATTCTATGGTCATGGTCAGTGACATATGCCTAGTTTGGATGTTTGGTGTGCATATTAGCCACACCTTGCCACTACGTATTGAAGTCATTTGTCCTTTCTAGTCCATGCATAGGGTTCCCAGACCATTGTCTCTCCCTCTGACCATTTGTGACTCGTGTTATGAGTTGTCAATGTTGACAACACATAGTGGACTTCTTCGGTCATAGTCAGTGACGTATTCATCCTTTGGTTGGTCACTGTGAACGCTAGCCTCACCGTGCCACTACTTGTTGAAGTTCTTTGTACTTGCTAGTTGATAACTAGTATTCATAACCCATTGTTTCCCCCTCTGACCATTTGTGACTCGTGTGATAAGTTTTCAACGTTGACCACACACTGTGAAATTCGTTTGGTCATGGTTAGTGACATATGCCTACTTTGGTTTGTCACAATACATGGTTACCACACTGTATCACTTTGAATTGAAGGTATTTGTGCTTTCTAGTCAATAGCTAGTGTTCCCAAACCAATGTTTACCCCTTTTGACTATCTGTGACTCGTGTTGTGCGTTTTCAACGCTGAACGCATGAAGTGAAAATTGTTGGTCATGGGTTGTGACATATGCATACTTTGGTTTGTCACTATGCATGGTAGCCACGCTCTGCCACTACGTATTGAAAGTATTTGTGCTTGCTACTTGATGACTAGTATTCACAAACCATTGTCTTCCACTCTGACCATTTGTGACTCGTGTTATGAGTTGTAAAAGTTTACCACACTTTGTGACATTATTTGGTCATGGTCAGTGACATATGCCTACTTTGGTTGGTCGTCGTGCATGGTATACACACCATGCCACAACGGATTGAAGGTCCTTGTGCTTGCTAGTTGATACCTGGTATTCCTAAACCATTGTCTGCTCCTCTAACCATTTGTGACTCCTATTATGAGTTGTCAACGCTGACCACACATAGCAGATTTCTTTGGTCAAAGGTAGTACATATGCGTACCTTGGTAAGTCATTGTGCATGGTAGACACACACCGTGCTTATACTGATTGAAGGTCGCTGTACTTGCTAGTTGAGAACTGATATTCACAGACCATTGTTTCCCCCTCTGACCGTTTGTGACTCGTGTTATGGTTGGTGAGTGTTGACCACTTATATTGAAATTCTTTCATCATGGTCAGTGACATATGCCTAGTTTGGTTGTTTGGTGTGCATGGTAGCCACACCGTGCCCCTACGTGTTGAAGTTCTTTCTCCTTTCTAGTCGATACATAGGGTTCCCAAACCATTGTCTCTCCCTCCGACCATTTGTGACTCGTGTTATGAGTTGTCGGTGTTGACCATACATAGTGGACTTCTTCGTTCATAGTCAGTGACGTGTGCATCCGTTGGTTGGTCACTGAGCACGCTAGCCACACCGTGCCACTACTTGTTGAAAATCTTTCTACTTGCTAGTTGATAACTAGTGTTCCCAACCCATGGTTTCCCCCACTGACCATTTGTGACTCGTGTTATGTGTTTTTAACGTTGACCACACACTGTGAAATCCGTTTGGCTATGGTTTGTGACATATGCCTACTTTGGGTTGTCACTGTACATGGTTACCACGTCGTGTCGTTACGTGTCGAAGGTCTTTGTGCTTTCTTGTTGGCAGCTAGTGTTCTCAAACCATTGTTAGCCTCCTCTGACTATCTGTGACTCGTGTTGTGAGTTGTAAATGTTGACCACATGAAGTGAAATTCTTTGTTCATGGTCAGTGACATATGCATACTTTGGTTGGTCACTGTGCATTGTAGCCACACTGTGCCACTACATATTGAAGGTATTTGTACTTGCTAGTCGATAACTAGTATTCACAAACCATTATCTTCCACCCTGACCATTTGTGACTCGTGTTATGAGTTGTCAAAGTTTACCACACTTAGTGACATTATTTGGTCATGGTCAGTGACATATGCCTACTTTGGTTGGTCATCGTGCATGGTATCCACACCGTGCCACAACGTATTGAAGCTCCTTGTGCTTGCTATNTTAGCCCCCTCTGACTATCTGTGACTCGTGTTGTGAGTTGTAAATGTTGACCACATGAAGTGAAATTCTTTGTTCATGGTCAGTGACATATGCATACTTTGGTTGGTCACTGTGCATTGTAGCCACACTGTGCCACTACATATTGAAGGTATTTGTACTTGCTGGTCAATAACTAGTATTCACAAACCATAATCTTCCACCCTGACCATTTGTGACTCGTGTTATGAGTTGTCAAAGTTTACCACACTTAGTGACATTATATGGTCATGGTCAGTGACATATGCCTACTTTGGTTGGTCATTGTGCATGGTATCCACACCGTGCCACAACGCATTGAAGCTCCTTGTGCTTGCTATTTGATACTTGGTGTTCCCAAACCATTGTTTCCCCCTCTGACCATATGTGATTCGTATTATGAGTTGTCAACGTTGACCACACACAGCGGATATCTTTGGTCGAAGGTAGTACATATGCCTACTTTGGTCGGTCATTGTGCATGGTAGCCACACCGTGCTACTACTGACTGAAGGTCCTTGTACTTGCTAGTTGATAACTGATATTCCCATAGCATTATGTCCTCCCCTGACCGTTTGTGACTCGTGTTATGGTTTGTCAACGTTGACCACCCATATTGAAATTCTCTGGTCATGGTCAGTGACATATGCCTAGTTTGGTAGTTTGGTGTGCATATTAGCCACACCGTGCCACTACGTATTGAAGTTCGTTGTCCTTTCTAGTCGATACATAAGGTTCCCAAACCATTGTGTCTCCCTCCGATCATTTTTTACTCGTGTTATGAGTTGTCAGTGTTGACCACACATAGTGGACTTCTTCAGTCATAGTCAGTGACATATGCATCCTTTGGTTGGTCACTGTGCACGCTAGCCACACCGTGCAACTACTTGTTGAAAATCTTTCTACTTGCTAGTTGATAACTAGTGTTCATAACCCATTGTTTCCCCCTCTGACCATTTGTGATTCGTATTATGAGTTGTCAACGCTTTCCACACACAGCGGATTTCTTTGGTAAGAGGCAGTACGTATGCCTACTTTGGTCGGTCAGTGTGCATGGTAGCCACACCGTGCTACTACTGACTGAAGCTCGCTGTACTTGCTAGTTGAGAACTGATATCCCCAAACCATTGTTTCCTTCCCTGACTGTTTGTGACTCGTGTTATGGTTGGTCAAAGTTGACCACCCATATTGAAATTCTCTGGTCATGGTCAGTGACAAATGCCTATTTTGGATGTTTGGTGTGCATATTAGCCACACCGTGCCACTACGTGTTGAAGTTATTTGTCCTTTCTTGTCCATGCATAGGGTTCCCAAACCATTGTCTCTCCCTCTGACCATTCGTTACTCGTGTTATGAGTTGTCAATGTTGACCACACATAGTGGACATCTTCGGTCATAGTCAGTGACATATTCATCCTTTGGTTGGTCATTGTACACGCTAGCCACACCGTGCCACTACTTGTTGAAGTTCTTCGTACTTGCTAGTTGATAACTAGTGTTCATAACCCATTGTTTCCCCCTCTGACCATTTGTGACTCGTGTGATGAGTTTTCAATGTTGACCACACGCTGTTAAATTCGTTTGGTCATGGCTAGTGACATATGCCTACTTTGGTTTGTCACTGTACATGGTTACCATGCCGTGTCACTACGTATTGAAGATATTTGTGCTTTCTAGTCAATATCTAGTGTTCCCAAACCAATGTTACCCCCCTTTGACTATCTGTGACTCGTGTTGTGCATTTTCAACACTAACCACATGAAGTGAAATTTGTTGGTCATGGTCAGTGACATATGCATACTTTGGTTGGTCACTGTGCATGGTAGCCACGCTGTGCCACTACACATTGAAGGTATTTGTACTTGCTACTTGATGACTATTATTCACAAACCATTTTCTTCCACTCTGCCCATTTGTGACTCGTGTTATGAGTTGTCAAAGTTTTCCACACTTAGTGACATTTTTTGGTCATGGTCAGTGACATATGCCTACTTTGGTTGGTCATCCTGCATGGTATCCACACCATGCCACAACTTATTGAAGGTCCTTGTGCTTGCTAGTTGATACCTGATGTTCCTAAACCATTGTCTCCCCCTCTGACCATTTGGGACTCCTATTATGAGTTGTCATCCCTGACCACACACAGCAGATTTCTTTGGTCAAAGGTAGTCCATATACCTACTTTGGTCGGTCATTGTGCATGGTAGACACACCCTGTGCTTATACAGATTGAAGGTCGCTGTACTTGCTAGTTGAGAACTGATATTCACATACCATTGTTTCCCCCTCTGACCGTTTGTGACTCGTGTTATGGTTGGTGAATGTTGACCACTTATATTGAAATTGTTTCATCATGGTCAGTAACATATGCCTAGTTTGGTTGTTTGGTGTGCATAGTAGCCACACTGTGCCACTACCTATTGAAGTTCTTTGTCTGTTCTAGTCCATACATGGGTTTCCCAAACCATTGTCTCTCCCTCTGATCATTTGTGACTCGTGTTATGAGTTGTCAATGTTGACCATACATAGTGGACTTCTTCGGTCATAGTCAGTGACGTGTGCATTCTTTGGTTGGTCTCTATGCACGGTAGCCACACCGTGCCACTACTTGTTGAAAATCTTTGTACTTGCTAGTTGATAACTAGTGTTCCCAACCCATGGTTTCCCCCGCTGACCATTTGTGACTCGTGTTATGAGTTTTCAACGTTGACCACACACTGTGAAATCCGTTTGGTCATGGTTTGTGACATATGCCTACATTGGTTTGTCACTGTACATGGTTACCACGCCGTGTCATTATGTATAGAAGGTCTTTGTGCTTTCTTGTTGACAGATAGTGTTCCCAAACCATTGTTAGCACCCTCTGACTATCTGTGACTCGTGTTGTGAGTCGTAAATGTTTACCACATGAACTGAAATTCTTTGTTCATGGTCAGTGACATATGCATACTTTGGTTTATCACTGTGCATTGTAGCCACACTGTGCCACTATATATTCAAGGTATTTGTACTTGCTAGCCGATAACTAGTATTCACAAACCATTATCTTCCACCCTGACCATTTGTGACTCGCGTTATGAGTTGTCAAAGTTTACCACACTTAGTGACATTATTTGGTCATGGTCAGTGACATATGCCTACTTTGGTTGGTCATCGTGCATGGTATCCACACCGTGCCACAACGTATTGAAGCTCCTTGTGCTTGCTATTTTATACTTTGTGTTCCGAAACCATTGGTTCCCCCTTCTGACCATTTGTGACTCGTATTATGAGTTGTCAACGTTGACCACACACAGCGGGTTTATTTGGTCAAAGGCAGTACGTATGCCTACTTTGGTCGGTCATTGTGCATGGTAGCCATAACGTGCTACTACTGACTGAAGGTCGTTGTACTTGCTAATTGAGAGCTGATATTCCCATAGTATTGTTTCCTCCCCTGACCGTTTGTGACTCATGTTATGGTTGGTCAACGTTGAACACCCATGTTGAAATTCTCTGGTCATGGTCAGTGACATATGCCTAGTTTGGTTGTTTGGTGTGCATATTAGCCACATCCTGCCACTACGTATTGAAGTTCTTTGTCCTTTCTAGTCGATACATAGGGTTCCCAAACCATTGTCTCTCCATATGACCATTTCAGACTCGTGTAGTGAGTTGTCAATGTTGACCACACATAGTGGACTTCTTCGGTCATAGTCAGTGACATATGCATCCTTTGGCTGGTCACTGTGTACGCTAGCCACACCGTGCCACTACTTGTTAAAAATATTTCTACTTGCTAGTTGATAACTAGTGTTCCCAACCCATGGTTTTCCCCACTGACCATTTGTGACTCGTGTTATGCGTTTTCAACGTTGACCACACACAGTGAAATCCGTTTGGTCATGGTTAGTGACATATGCCTACTTTGAATTGTCCCTATACATGATTACCACACCGTGTCACTGCGTATCGAAGGTCTTTGTGCTTTATAGTTGATAGCTAGTGTTCCCAGACCGTTGTTAGCCCCTTTGAATATCTTTGACTTGTGTTGTGAGTTGTCAACATTGACCACATGAAGTGAAATTCGTTGGTCATGGTCAGTGACATATGCATACTTTGGTTGGTCACTGTTCATGGTAGCCATGCTGTGCCACTACACATTGAAGGTATTTGTACTTGCTACTCGATAACTAGTATTCACAAACAATTATCTTCCACCCTAACCATTTGTGACTCGTGTTACGAGTCGTCAAAGTTTACCACACTTGGTGACATTATTTGGTCATGGTCAGTGACATATGCCTACTTTGGTTGGTTATCGTGCATGGTATCCACACCGTGCCACATCTTATTGAAGGTCCTCGTGCTTGCTAGTTGATACCTGGTGTGCCCAAACCATTGTCTCCCCCTCTGACCATTTGTGACTCCTATTATGAGTTGTCAACACACAGATTTCTTTGGTCAAAGGTAGTACATATGCCTACTTTGGTTTGTCATTGTGCATGGTAGCCACACTGTGCTTATACTGATTGAAGGTCCCTCTATTTGCTAGTCGATAACTGATATTCACAGACCACTGTTTTCCCCTCTGACCGTTTGTGACTCGTGTTATGGTTGGTGAATGTTGACCACCCATATTGAAATTCTTTCATCATGGTTGGTGACATATGCCTAGTTTGGTTGTTTAGTGTGCACAGTAGCCACACCGTGCCACTACATATTGAAGTTCTTTGTCCTTTCTAGTCGATACACAGGGTTCCCAAACCATTGTCTCTCCCTCTGACCATTTGTGACTCGTGTTATGAGTTGTCAATGTTGACCATATATAGTGGACGTCCTCGGTCATAGTCAGTGACGTGTGCATCCTTTGGTTGGTCACTGTGCACGCTAGCTACACCATGCCACTACTTGTTGAAAATCTGTCTACTTGCAAGTTGATAACTAGCGTTCCCAACCCATAGTTTCCCCCACTGACCATTTGTGACTCGTGTTATGAGTTTTCAACGTTGACCACACACTGTAAAATCCGTTTGGTCATGGTTTGTGACATATGCCTACTTTGGTTTGTCACTGTACATGGTTACCACGCCGTGTCATTACGTATCAAAGGTCTTTGTGCTTTCTTGTTGACAGCTAGTGTTCCCAAACCATTGTTAGCTCCCTCTGACTATCTATGACTCGTGTTGTGAGTTGTAAATGTTGACCACATGAAGTGAAATTATTTGTTCATGGTCAGTGACATATGCATACTTTGGTTAGTCACTGTGCATTGTAGCCACACTGTGCCACTACATATTGAAGGTATTTGTACTTGCTAGTCGATAACTAGTATTCACAAACCATTATCTTCCACCCTGACCATTTGTGACTCGTGTTATGAGTTGTCTGAGTTCACCACACTTAGTGACATTATATGGTCATGATCAGTGACATATGCCTACTTTGGTTGGTCATCGTGCATGGTATCCACACCGTGCCGCAATGTATTGAAGCTCCTTGTGCTTGCTAATTGATACTTGGTGTTCCCAACCCATTGTTTCCCCCTCTGACCATATGTGACTCATATTATGAGTTGTCAACGTTGACCACACACAGCGGATATCTTTGGTCAAAGGCAGTACATATGCCTACTTTGGTCGGTCATTGTGCATGGTAGCCACACCGTGCTACTACTGACTGAAGGCCCTTGTACTTCCTAGTTGATAACTGATATTCCCATAGCATTATTTCCTCCCCTGACCGTTTGTGACGTGTTATGGTTGGACAACGTTGACCACCCATATTGAAATTCTCTGGTCATGGTCAGTGACATATGCCTAGTTTGGTAGTTTGGTGTGCATATTAGCCACACCGTGCCACTACGTATTGAAGTTCGTTTTCCTTTCTAGTCTATACATAAGGTTCCCAAACCATTGTCTCTCTCTCTGACCATTTTTGACTCGTGTTATGAGTTTTCAATGTTGACCACACATAGTGGACTTCTTCGGTCATAGTCAGTGACATATGCACCCTTTGGTTGGTCACTGTGCATGCTAGCCACACCGTGCCACTACTTGTTGAAAATCTTTCTACTTGCTACTTGATAACTACTGTTCCCAACCCATGGTTTCCTCCACTGACAATTTGTGACTCCTGTTATGAGTTTTCAACGTTGACCACACACTGTGAAATCCGTTTGGTCATGGTTAGTGACATATGCCTACTTTGGTTTGTCCCTGTACATGGTTACCACACCGTGTCACTACGTATTGAAGGTCTTTGTGCCTTCTTGTTCATAGACAGTGTTCCCAAACTGTTGTTAGCCCCTCTGAGTATCTGTGACTTGTGTTGTGAGTTGTCAACATTGACCACATGAAGTGAAATTCTATGGTCATGGTCAGTGAAATATGCATACTTTGGTTGGTCACTGTGCATTGTAGCCACATTATGCCACTACATATTGAAGGTATTTGTACTTGCTAGTCGATAACTAGTATTTAGAAACCATTATCTTCCACTCTGACCATTTGTGACTCGTGTTATGAGCTGTCAAAGTTTACCACACATGGTGACATTCTTTGGTCATGGTCAGTGACATATGCATACTTTGGTTGGTCACTGTGCATTGTAGCCACATTATGCCACTACATATTGAAGGTATTTGTACTTGCTAGTCGATAACTAGTATTTAGAAACCATTATCTTCCACTCTGACCATTTGTGACTCGTGTTATGAGCTGTCAAAGTTTACCACACATGGTGACATTCTTTGGTCATGGTCAGTGACATATGCATACCATGGTTGGTCATCGTGCATGGTATCCACACCGTGCCACAACGTGTTGAAGGTCGTTGTGCTTGCTAGTTGATACCTGGTGTTCCCAAACAATTGTTTGCCCCTCTGACTATTTGTGACTCGTATTATGAGTTGTCAGCGTTGAACACACACAGCGGATTTCTTTGGTCAAAGGCTGTACATATGCCTACTTTGGTCGGTCATTCTGCATGGTAGCCACACCGTGCTACTACTGATTGACGATTGTTGTACTTGCTAGTTGAGAACTAATATTCCCGGACCATTGTTTCCCCCTCTGAACGTTTTTGACTCGTGTTATGGTTGGTGAACGTTGACCACCCATATTGAACTTCTTTGGTCATGGTCAGTGACGTATGCCTTGTTTGGTTGTTTGGTGTACATAGTAGCCACACCGTGCCCCTACATATTGAAGTTATTTGTCATTTCTAGTCCATTCATAGGGTTCCCAAACCATTGTCTCCCCCTCTGACCATTCGTGACTCGTGTTATGAGTTGTCAATGTTGACCACGCATACTGAATTTCTTCGGTCATAGTCAGTGACGTATTCATCCTTTGGTTGGTCACTGTGCACGCTAGCCACACCGTGCCACTACTTGTTGAAGTTCTTCATACTTGCTAGTTGACAACTAGTGTTCCCAACCCATTGTTTCCCACTCTGACCATTTGCGACTCGTGTTATGAGTTTTCAGTATTGACCACAAGCTATGAAATTCGTTTGGTCATTGTTAGTGACATATGCCTACTTTGGTTGGTCACTGTACATGGTTACCACGCCGTGCCACTGCATATTAAAGGTATTTGTGCTTTATAGTTAACAGCTAGTGGTCCCAAACCATTGTTACCCCCCTTTGTCTATCTGTGACTCGTGTTGTGAGTTGTCAACGCTGACCACATGAAGTGAAATTCGTTGGTCATGGTCAGTGACATATGCATACTTTGGTTGGTCACTGTGCATGGTAGCCATGCTGTGCCACTACATATTGAAGGTATTTGTACTCGCTACTCGATAACTAGTATCCACGAACCATTGTCTTCCAATCTGACCAATTTGGACTCGCGTTATGAGCTGTCAAAGTATACCACACATAGTGACAATATTTGGTCATGGTCAGTGACATACGCCTACTTTGGTTGGTCATCGTGCATGGTATCCACACCGTGCCACAACTTGTTGAAGGTCCTTGTGCTTGCTAGTTGATGCCTGATGTTCCCAGACTATTGTTTCCCCCTCTGACCATTTGTGATTCGTATTATGAGTTGCCAACGCTGTCCATACACAACGGATTTCTTTGGTCAGAGGCAGTAAGTATGCCTACTTTGGTCGGTCAGTGTGCATGGTAGCCACATCGTGCTACTACTGACTGAAGCTCGCTGTACTTGCTAGTTGAGAAATGATATTCCCAAACCATTGTTTCCTCCCCTGACTGTTTGTGACTCGTGTTATGGTTGGTCAACGTTGACCACTCATATTGAAATTCGCTGGTCATGGTCATTGACATATGCCTATTTTGGATGTTTGGTGTGCATATTAGCCACACCGTGCCACTACGTTTTGAAGTTATTTTTCCTTTCTAGTCCATGCATAGGGTTCCCAAACCATTGTCTCTCCCTCTGAGCATTCGTGACTTGTGTTATGAGTTTTCAATGTTGACCACACATAGTGGACTTCTTCGGTCATAGTCAGTGACGTATTCATCCTTTGGTTGGTCACTGTGCATGCTAGCAACACGGTGCCACTACTTTTTGAAGTTCTTCGTACTTGCTAGTTGATAACTACTGTTCATAACCCATTGTTTCCCCCTCTGACCATTTGTGACTCGTGTGATGAGTTTTCAATGTTGACCACACATTGTAATATTCGTTTGGTCATGGTTAGTGACATCTGCCTACTTTGGTTTGTCACTATACATGGTTACCACGCTGTGTCACTACATATTAAAGGTATTTGTGCTTTCTAGTTAATGGCTAGTGTTCCCAAACCAATGTTACCCCCCTTTGACTATCTGTGACTCGTGTTGTGGGTTTTCAATGCTGACCACATGAAGTTAAATTCGTTGGTCATGGTCAGTGACATATGCATACTTTGGTCGGTCACTGTGCATGGTAGCCACGCTGTGCCACTGCGTGTTAAAGGTATTTGTACTTGCTACTTGATGACTAGTATTCACAAACCATTGTCTTCCACTGTGACCATTTGTGACTCGTGTTATGAGTTGTCAAAGTTTACCACACTTAGTGACATTATTTGGTCATGGTAAGTGACATATGCATACTTTGGCTGGTCATCGTGCATGGTATCCACACCGTGCCACAACTTATTGAAGGTCCTTGTGCTTGCTAGTTGATACCTGGTGTTCCCAAACCATTGTCTCCCCCTCTGACCATTTGTGACTCCTATTATGAGTTGTCAACGCTGACCACACACAGCGGATTTCTTTGGTCAAAGGCAGTACATATGCCTACTTTGGTCGGTCATTGTGCATGGTNCTGACCATTTGTGACTCGTGTTATGAGTTGTCAAAGTTTACCACACTTAGTGACATTATTTGGTCATGGTCATTGACATATGCCTACTTTGGTTGGTCATCGTGCATGGTATCCACACCGTGCCACAACTTATTGAAGGTCCTTGTGCTTGCTAGTTGATACCTGGTGTTCTCAAACCATTGTCTCCCCCTCTGACCATTTGTGACTCCTATTATGAGTTGTCAACGCTGACCACACACAGCAGATTTCCTTGGTCAAAGGTAGTACATATGCGTACTTTTGTCGGTCATTGTGCATGGTAGCCACCCCGTGCTTATACTGTTTGAAGGTTGCTGTACTTGCTATTTGAGAACTGATATTCACACACCATTGTTTCCCCCTCTGACCGTTTGTGACTCGTGTTATGGTTGGTGAATGTTGACCACCCATATTGAAATTCTCTGGTCATAGTCAGTGACATATGCCTAGTTTGGTAGTTTGGTGTGCATATTAGCCACACTGTGCCACTACGTATTGAAGTTATTTGGCATTTCTATTCGATACATAGGGTTCCCAAACCATTGTCTCTCCCTCTGACCATTTGTGACTCGTGTTATGAGTTGTCAATGTTGACCATACATAGTGGACTTCTTCGGTCATAGTCAGTGACGTGTGCATCATTTGGTTGGTCAGTGTGCATGCTAGCCACACTGTGCCACTAATTGTTGAAAATCGTTCTATTTGCTGGTTGATAACTAGTATTCCCAACCCATGGTTTCCCCCACTGACCAGTTGTGACTCGTGTTATGAGTTTTCAACATTGACCACACACTGTGAAATCCGGTTGGTTTGTGACATATGCCTACTTTGGTTTATCTCTGTACATGGTTACCACGCAGTGTCATTACGTATCGAAGGTCTTTGTTCTTTCTTGTTGACAGCTAGTGTTCCCAAACCATTGTTAGCCCCCTCAGACTATCTGTGACTCGTGTTGTGAGTTGTAAATGTTGACCACATGAAGTGAAATTGTTTGTTCATGGTCAGTGACATATGCATGCTTTGGTTGGTCACTGTGCATTGTAGCCACACTGTGCCACTACATATTGAAGGTATTTGTACTTGCTAGTCGATAACTATTATTCACAACCCATTATCTTCCACCCTGACCATTTGCGACTCGTGTTATGAGTTGTCAAAGTTTACCACACTTAGTGACATTATTTGGTCATGGTCAGTGACATATGCCTACTTTGGTTGGTTATCGTTCATGGTATCCACACCGTGCCACATCTTATGGAAGGTCCTTGTGCTTGCTAGTTGATACCTAGTTTGGTTGTTTGGTGTGCACAGTAGCCACACCGTGCCACTAGATATTTAAGTTCTTTGTCCTTTCTAGTCGATACATAGGGTTCCCAAACCATTGTCTCTCCCTCTGACCATTTGTGACTCGTGTTATGAGTTGTCAATGTTGACCATACATAGTGGACTTCCTCGGTCATAGTCAGTGACGTGTGCATCCTTTGGTTGGTCACTGTGCACGCTAGCCACACCGTGCCGCTACTTGTTGAAAATCTTTCTACTTGCTAGTTGATAACTAGTGTTCCCAACCCATGGTTTCCCCCACTGACCATTTGTGACTTGTGTTCTGAGTTTTCAACGTTGACCACACACTGTGAAATCCGTTTGGTCATGGTTTGTGACATATGTCTACTTTGGTTTCTCACTGTACATGGTTACCACGCCGTGTCATTACGTATCGAAGGTCTTTGTGCTTTCTTGTTGACAGCTAGTGTTCCCGAACCATTGTTAGCCCCCTCTGACTATCAGTGACGCGTGTTGTGAGTTGTAACTGTTGACCACATAAAGTGAAATTCTTTGTTCATGGTCAGTGACATATGCATACTTTGGTTGGTCACAGTGCATTGTAGCCACACTGTGCCACTACATATTGAAGGTATTTGTACTTGCTAGTCGATAACTAGTACTCACAAACCATTATCTTCCACCCTGCCCATTTGTGACTCGTGTTGTGAGTTGTGGAAGTTTACCACACTTAGTGATATTATTTGGTCATGGTCAGTGACATATGCCTACCTTGGTTGGTCATCGTGCATGGTATCCACACCGTGCCACAACGTATTGAAGCTCCTTGTATTTGCTATTTGCTACTTGATGTTCCCAACCCATTGTTTCCCCGTCTGACCACTTGTGACTCTTGTTATGAGTTGTCAACGTTGACCACACACAGTGGATTTCTTTGGTCAAAGGCAGTACATATGCCTACTTTGGTCGGTCATTATGCATGGTAGCCACACCGTGCTACTACTGACTGAAGGTCGTTGTACTTGCTAGTTGAGAACTGATATTCCCATAGCATTGCTTCCTCCCTGACCGTTTGTGACTCGTGTTTTGGTTGGTCAACGTTGACCACCCATATTGAAATTCTCTGGTCATTGTCAGTGACATATGCCTAGTTTGGTTGTTTGGCATGCATATTAGCCACACCGTGCCACTACGTATCGAAGCTCTTTGTCCTCTCTAGTTGATACATAGGGTTCCCAAACCATTGTCTCTCCCTCTGACCATTTGTGACTCGTGTTATGAGTTGTCAATGTTGACCACACATAGTGGACTTCTTCGGTCATAGTCAGTGACATATGCCTAGTTTGGTTGTTTGGCATGCATATTAGCCACACCGTGCCACTACGTATCGAAGCTCTTTGTCCTCTCTAGTTGATACATAGGGTTCCCAAACCATTGTCTCTCCCTCTGACCATTTGTGACTCGTGTTATGAGTTGTCAATGTTGACCACACATAGTGGACTTCTTCGGTCATAGTCAGTGACATATGCATCCTTTGGTTGGTCACTGTGCATGCGAGCAACACCGTGCCACTACTTGTTGAAAATCTTTCTACTTGCTAGTTGCTAACTAGTGTTCCCAACCCATGGTTTCCCCCACTAACGAGTTGTGACTCGTGTTATGAGTTTTCAAGGTTGACCACACACTGTGAAATCCGTTTGGTCATGGTTAGTGATATATGCCTACTTTGGTTTGTCCATGTACATTGTTACCACGCCGTGTCACTATGTATCAAAGGTCTTTGTGCTTTCTAGTTGATAGCTAGTGTTCCCAAACCGTTGTTAGCCCCTCTGAATATCTGTGACTCGTGTTGTGAGTTGTCAACATTGACCACGTGAAGTGAAATTCTTTGGTCATGGTCAGTGAAATATGCATACTTTGGTTGGTCACTGTGCATTGTAGTCACACTGTGCCACTACATATTGAAGGTATTTGTACTTGCTAGTCGATAACAAGTATTTAGAAACCATTGTCTTCCACTCTGACCGTTTGTGACTCGTGGTATGAGCTGTCAAAGTTTACCACACATGATTACATTCTTTGGTCATGGTCAGTGACATATGCATACCTTGGTCATCGTGCATGGTATCCACACCGTGCCACAACGTGTTGAAGGTCATTGTGCTTGCTAGTTGATACCTGGTGTTCCCAAACAATTGTCTCCCCCTCTGACTATTTGTGACTCGTATTATGAGTTGTCAGCGTTGAACACACACAGCGGATTTCTTTGGTCAAAGGCTGTACATATGCCTACTTTGGTCGGTCATTGTTCATGGTAGCCACACCGTGCTACTACTGATTGACGGGTGTTGTACTTGCTAGTTGAGAACTAATATTCCCGGACCATTGTTTTCCCCTCTGACCGTTTGTGACTCGTGTTATGGTTGGTGAACGTTGACCACCCATATTGAAATTCGTTGGTCATGGTCAGTGACATATGCCTTGTTTGGTTGTTTGGTGTACATAGCAGCCACACCGTGCCACTACGTATTGAAGTTATTTGTCATTTCTAGTCCATTCATCGGGTTCCCAAACCATTGTCTCTCCCTCTGACCATTCGTGACTCGTGTTATGAGTTGTCAATGTTGACCACGCATACTGGATTTCTTGGATCATAATCTGCAACGTATTCATCCTTTGGTTGGTCACCGTGCACGCAAGCCACATCGTGCCACTACTTGTTGAAGTTCTTCGTATTTGCTAGTTGACAACTAGTGTTCCCAACCCATTGTTTCCCACTCTTACCATTTGTGACTCGTGTTATGAGTTTTCAATATTTACCACACGCTATGAAATTCGTTTGGTCATTGTTAGTAACATATGCCTACTTTGGTTTGTCACTGTGCATGGTAGCCACGTTGTGCCACTACATATTGAAGGTTTTTGTACTTGCTACTAGATAACTAGTATCCACGAACCATTGTCTTCCACTCTGACCAATTTGGACTCGTGTTATGAGCTGTCAGAGTATATTACACTAAGTGACATTATTTGGTCATGGTCAGTGACATACGCCTACTTTGGTTGGTCATCGTGCATGGTATACACACCGTGCCACAACTTGTTGAAGGTCCTCGTGCTTGCTAGTTGATACCTGATGTTCCCAGACCATTGTTTCCCCCTCTGACCATTTGTGATTCGTATTATGAGTTGTCAACACTGTCCACACACAGCGGATTTCTTTGGTCAGAGGCAGTACATATGCCTACTTTGGTCGGTCAGTGTGCATGGTAGCCACACCGTGCTACTACTGACTAAAGGTCGCCATACTTGCTAGTTGAGAACTGATATTCCCAAACCATTGTTTCATCCCCTGACCGTTTGTGACTCGTGTTATGGTTGGTCAACGTTGACCACCCATATTGAAATTCTCTGGTCATGGTCAGTGACATATGCCTAGTCTGGATGTTTGGTGTGCATATTAGCCACACCGTGCCACTATGTATTGAAGTTATTTGTCCTGTCTAGTCCATGCATAGGGTTCCCAAACCATTGTCTCTCCCTCTGACCATTCGTGACTCGTGTTATGAGTTGTCAATGTTGACCACACATAGTGGACTTCTTCGGTCATATTCAGTGACGTATTCATCCTTTGGTTGGTCACTGTGCACGCTAGCCACACCGTGCCACTACTTATTGAAGTTCTTCGTACTTGCTAGTTGATAACTAGTGTTCATAACCCATTGTTTCACCCTCTGACCATTTGTGACTCGTGTGATGAGTTTTCAACGTTGACCACACACTGTGAAATTCGTTTGGTCATGGTCTGTGACATATGCCTACTTTGGTCTGTTACTGTACATGGTTACCACGCCGTGTCACTACGTATTGATGGTATTTGTGCTTTCTGGTCAATAGCTAGTGTTCTCAAACCAATGTTACCCCCTTTTGACTATCTGTGACTCGTGTTGTGAGTTTTCAACGCTGACCACGTGAAATGAAATTTGTTGGTCATGGTTAGTGACATATGCATACTTTGGTTGGTCACCGTGCATGGAAGCCACGATGTGCCACAACATATTGAAGGTATTTGTACTTGCTACTTGATGACTAGTATTCGCAAACCATTGTCTTCTACTCTGACCATTTGTGACTCGTGTTATGAGTTGTCGAAGTTTACCACACGTAGTGACATTATTTGGTCATGGTCAGTGACATATGCCTACTTTGGTTGGTCATCGTGCATGGTATCCACACCGTGCCACAACTTATTGAAGGTCCTTGTGCTAGTTGATACCTGTTGTTCCTAAACCATTGTCTCCCCCTCTGACCATTTGTGACTCCTATTATGAGTTGTCAACGCTGACCACACACAACAGATTTCTTTGGTCAAAGGTAGTACATATGCCTACGTTGGTCGGTCATTGTGCATGGTAGACATACACCGTGCTTATACTGATTGAAGGTCGCTGTACTTGCTAGTTGAGAACTGATATTCACAGACCATTGTTTCCCCCTCTGACCGTTTGTGACTGGTGTTGTGATTGGTGAATGTTAACCACTTATATTGAAATTCTTTCATCATGGTCAGTGACATATGCCTAGTTTGGTTGTTTGGTGTGCATAGTAGCCACACCGTGCCACTACGTATTGAAGTTCTTTGTCCGTTCTAGTCCATACACAGGGTTCCCAAACCATTGTCTCCCCCTCAGATCATTTGTGACTCGTGTTATGAGATGTCAATGTTGACCATACATTGTGGACTTCTTCGGTCATAGTCAGTGACGTGTGCATCCTTTGGTTGGTCACTGTGCACGCTAGCCACACCGTGCCACTACTTGCTGAAAATCTTTCTACTTGCTAGTTGATGACTAGTGTTTCCAACCCATGGTTTCCCCCACTGACCATTTGTGACTCGTGTTATGAGTTTTCAACGTTGACCACACACTGTCAAATCCGTTTGGTTATGGTTTGTGACATATGCCTACTTTGGTTCGTCACTGTACATGGCTACCACGTCGTGTCGTTATGTGTCGAATGTCTTTGTGCTTTCTTGTTGGCAGCTAGTGTTCTCAAACCATTGTTAGCCCCCTCTGACTATCTCTGACTCGTGTTGTGAGTTGTAAATGTTGACCACATGAAGTGAAATTCTTTGTTCATGGTCAGTGACATATGCATACGTTGGTTGGTCACTGTGCATTGTAGCCACACTATGCCACTACATATTGAAGTTATTTGTACTTGCTAGTCGATAACTAGTATTCACAACCCATTCTCTTCCACCCTGACCATTTGTGACTCGTGTTATGAGTTGTAAAAGTTTACCACACTTAGAAACATTATTTGGTCATGGTCAGTGACATTTGCCTACTTTGGTTGGTCATCGTGCATGGTATCCACACCGTGCCACAACGTATTGAAGCTCCTTGTGCTTGCTATTTGATACTTGGTGTTCCCAAACCATTGTTTCCCCCTCTGACCATTTGTGACTCGTATTATGAGTTGTCAACGTTGAC
>SZWC01000246.1:265257-291383 GCA_023375785.1 Penium margaritaceum | reverse complement strand
CCTTGTGCTTGCTATTTGATACTTGGTGTTCCCAAACCATTTTTTCCCCCTCTTACCATTTGTGACTCGTATTATGAGTTGTCAACGTTGACCACACACAGCGGATTTCTTTGGTCAAAGGCAGTACATATGCCTACTTTGGTCGGTCATTGTGCATGGTAGCCACACCGTGCTACTACTGACTGAAGGTCCGTGTACTTGCTAGTTGAGAACTGATATTCCCATAGCATTATTTCCTCCCCTGACCGTTTGTGACTCGTGTTATGGTTGGTCAACGTTGACCACACATATTGAAATTCGCTGGTCATGGTCAGTGACATATGCCTAGTTTGGTAGTTTGGTGTGCATATTAGCCACACCGTGCCACTACGTATTGAAGTTCTTTGTCCTTTCTAGTCAATACATAGGGTTCCCAAACCATTGTCTCTCCCTTTGACCATTTTTGACTCGTGTTATGAGTTGTCAATGTTGACCACACATAGTGGACTTCTTCGGTCATGGTCAGTGACATATGCATCCTTTGGTTGGTCACTGTGCATGCTAGCCACACCGTGCCACTACTTGATGAAAATCTTTCTACTTGCTAGTTGATAACTAGTGTTCCCAACCCATGGTTTCCCCCACTGACGATTTGTGACTCGTGTTATGAGTTTTCAACGTTGACCACACACTGTGAAATCCGTTTGGTCATGGTTAGTGACATATGCCTACTTTGGTTTGTCCCTGTACATGGTTACCACGCCATGTCACTACGTATCAAAGGTCTTTGTGCTTTCTAGTTGATAGCTAGTGTTCCCAAACCGTTGTTAGCCCCTCTGAATATCTGTGACTCGTGTTGTGAGTTGTCAACATTGACCACATGAAGTGAAATTCTTTGGTCATGGTCAGTGAAACATGCATACTTTGGTTTGTCACTGTGCATTGTAGCCACACTGTGCCACTACATATTGAAGGTATTTGTACTTGCTAGTCGATAATTAGTATTTAGAAACCATTATCTTCCACTCTGACCATTTGTGACTCGTGTTATGAGCTGTCAAATATTACCACACATGGTGACATTCTTTGGTCATGGTCAGTGACATCTGCATACCTTGGTTGGTCATCGTGCATGGTATCCACACCGTGGCACAACGTGTTGAAGGTCATTGTGCTTGCTAGTTGATACTTGGTGTTCCCAGACAATTGTTTCCCCCTCTGACTATTTGTGACTCGTATTATGAGTTAACGTTGAACACACACAGCGGATTTCTTTGGTTAAAGGCTTTACATATGCCTACTTTGGTCGGTCATTGTGCATGGTAGCCAGACCGTGCTGTCAGGAATGCTGTCCTGGCGTGCCCTGAACTGCCCAAGTGTCCACGGCTACTTAGTGCAAAGAAACTTGCAAGGGAGGTGTGTGCTTTGGGTCGCCACAACACCAAGTGTAGAATTCTGGCAGAATACAAATTGCGGAAAACTGAGAAGGGTTGCGAATCATTAATCGTTGGTTATTTTGGTGAGATTACATCCTATTCTTATAGCCTGTGATCTAAGCTTTCCAACGCATCCAAGCACGCCCAAAACGGAGCAGTAGAGCCCCTGCTACGACCGTTAGAGTAAGCCATGGTGGAGCCGAGCCGCCCACCATACCCACGAACGGGAATGACGGGAGGCGCTTCGACGGTGGCCTGTCGAAGCGCCCTTTCTGTTATCCCAACGTGGGGGGAGGCTCGCCCTGGTCCAGAAGACCATCCACATCCCTTTTGTTCATGGCCCATGTGCCCTTGGAGCATATTGAAGTCGAACTAGGATCACTGGTGGTGGAATTAATCCGTCACCAATGACGGAACCCAGATTCCACCCACCTACCACCCGAACTTCGGATGGGGCTATCTTTCTGAATACTCAACCAAATCGAGCAACTGAAATCTCGAAACTGCATGGCAAAATTCAAGGAGTCCAATTCTGTAATCAGATCAGACATCCAACCACTCTCTAGTGGTCGAACCAGGAAAACGGCAAACGACATCCATGGCAGGGGCACTTTTTAACAATCTCCCCCGTGCACCTTCCATGCCGGATGCCTCATGCTCACTCTCACCCGTCCGCGTCTGCGCCTTCAAGCCCTTTGCAACTTGTCAATCCAAGCCCTACAAGGCTGATGACATGCCGATCCTGGGGCTGCGCCTTGGTCAAGCAATCCGCGAGCATGTGCTTTGTGCTGCAATGTTGCAGCACAACCTGTCCCTTCTCCACCATGTCGCGCGCGTAGTGGTAGCGCACGTCGATGTGCTTTGTCCTCCTGTGCTGCGTCGGATTGTTGGTCAACGAGATGGAGCCGGTGTTGTCCTCTTGAACCACTGTAGGCTCCTGCTGCGGCACACCCAGCTCCCTCAGCAATCTGCGGAGCCACACGGCTTCCTTGACCGCCTCGGCCAGAGCGACGTACTCCGCCTCCACTGTGGAGGTGGCAACGTAGTTCTGCTTTCTGCTGCACCACGAGACCGCTGCACCTGCGAGGAAGAACACATAGCCAGAAGTGGACTTTCTCTTGTCCACATCGCCGGCGTAGTCTGCATCAGTGTAGCAGACCGCAAGGGGTCTGACCTCCCCTTTCCGTCGTACTTCAGGCGGGCATGCCACGTTGCCTGCAAGTACCGGAGGATGCGCTTCGCCGCCTGCCAGTGTAGTGGCCCAGGGTTTGCCACATACCTGCTCACCTGGCCCACCGCGTAGGCCAAGTCCGGACGAGTCGCCACCATGGCATACATGAGGCTGCCCACCACAGATTGGTAGGGCACCTCCGCCATGTCCTCCTTCTCCTCTTTAGTTTGCGGCGCCATCGCCGCACTCAGCTCACAGCTTGTGGAGAACGGACTGCCCACTGGTTTNTGCCGCGTTGCCTGCAAGTACCGGAGGATGCGCTTCGCCGCCTGCCAGTGTAGTGGCCCAGGGTTTGCCACATACCTGCTCACCTGGCCCACCGCGTAGGCCAAGTCCGGACGAGTCGCCACCATGGCATACATGAGGCTGCCCACCACATATTGGTAGGGCACCTCCGCCATGTCCTCCTTCTCCTCTTTAGTTTGCGGCGCCATCGCCGCACTCAGCTCATAGCTTGTGGAGAACGGACTGCCCACTGGTCTGTAGTCCTCCATGCCGTACCGCTTCAGGACCTCGGCCACGTACTTGGCCTGCCCAAGCTCAAGCGTGCGCGGCCTCCGGTTCCGCGTGATGCTCACCCTGAGGTAATACTCCAACTCCCCCATGTCCGTCATCTTAAATCTGCAGCTCAGCTGCTCCTTGAGCTGCTGCAAAGCCGCCAGATCTGATGAACACAAGATCAGGTCATCCACGTAGAGTGCGACAATCTGATGGAGTCCCTTGCTGCACCGCACGTACACGCTGTGGTCTGACTCACAGCGCTTGAAGCCGAGCTCCGCCATGTAGCCGTCCATCTGTTGGTACCAGCACCTGGGTGCCTGTTTTAGCCCGTGTAAGGCCTTCCGCAGCTTGCACACCTTGCCCTCCGGCGCATCCACCCCCTCCGGCACCTCAAGGTAGATTTCCTTGTTGATGATGCCGTTCAGGAATGCCGTCTTGACATCCATTTGGTGGATCTCCATGTCCTTTGCGGCTGCTACAGCGATGATCGTCCGGATGCTTGTGAACTTGGCGACGGGTGCGAACGTCTCATCGTAGTGTTCGCCTTTCCGACGACGGCGACCGCTGCGCGTACCCCTTCGCCACTAGCCCCGCCTTGTATTTCTCCACCTTGCTGTCCTTGGTGAGCTTCACCTTGAACACCCACTTGGAGCTGATCACCTTCGCCCCCTTAGGCCAATCCACCAACTGCCAAGTGCCGTTCTCAGCAAGGGACGCAAGTTCAGATTTTATTGCTTCGTCCCACTGCTGCCCGTCAGGCCGTGCAAGTGCCTCTTGCACGGTTGTTGGCTCCTTTGCGGCTGCCATCATGCACCGCGCCATGCCGACCCAGCGGCCCATGATTGTGTCATACCGTTTTGCCGCATTCCGCCGCCTCCGACTGCGACGCGACGACCTTGGCGACGCTGGCTGCTGGTCTTGCTGCTGCTCTGCTGCAACGTTGTCCTCGGCTTCAGGCTCCCCCGCGTCGGTTGCTGCGTCCTGCGCTCCAGCGGCACCTGCACCTGCTGCATTGCCCTGCTGCGCTCCAGCACCGTCATCCTCCGAGGACCCATCATCGACCTCTGCAGCCGCCGGCTCCTCCTCACGCTCAAGGAGTTGGAACCACTCCCCCCGCTTTGGAGAGTGCGCTGCGTCAATGTTGTTGCTGCTGCTGTAGTAGCTCTGCTGCTCATCAAACATGACGTCGCAGCTGGTGATGACGTCCTGGGTCCGTGGATCAAAGAGGCGGTACGCCTTTAGTGCACTCTCCTATCCGACAAACGCGTACGCCTTTGCACGCGGGTCCAGTTTGGAGTCCTTTCTTTGCGCGGCCTGCACCAACGCGTGCGCCTTGTACCCGAACGCCTTCAGGTGTGCCACGCTTGGTTTGCGCCCGCTCCAAGCCTCTTGCGGCGTCTTCCAGCCGCCTTTCCCTTTCAGCACTGCTGTTGGAGTGAGGTTGGTGATGTAGCACGCCGTACTCACGGCCTCGACCCACAGGCTCCGTGGCAACTTTGCGTCTACGAGCATTGTCCGCGCCATGGTGAGTAGCGTCTGGTTCGCACGCTCCGCCACACCATTTGACTGAGGCGTGTACGGAGTGGTCGGCTGCCACTCAATGCCCTGCTCCTTTAGCCACCCTCCGCAGCCCACGTACTCGCCGCCATTGTCGCTGCGTAGCGCTCTGACCTTACGGCCAGTCTGCCTTTCCACTGCTGCGACGTACTTCTTCAGCCGGTCCAGCACATCGCTCTTCCTCTTTATGAAGTAGACGTAGAGTTTTCTGCTACAGTCGTCGATGAAGGTGACGAAGTACCGCGCGCCCCCAGTGGACGGCGTCTTGATCGGTCCGCACACATCACTGTGCACGACCTCGAGCAGGTTCTCGGACCGCCGCTGTCCGTCCTCAAACGGCTTGCGCTTCGCCTTGCCCACGATGCAAGGCTCGCACTTGTGCTCTGCGGAATCTGCTGCTGTGTCTGCTGCACCGGTGATGTTCAGGCCGCAAACCATGTCGCGCTTCGCCGTCTCTTACACGACTGCGGGCGACGAGTGCCCTAGTCGCCGATGCCACAGCTGCAGGTCTGCTCCCCCGCCTTTTGCGAGGTTGACGACGCGTGCTGGCGGGTCTGCTGCGTCTGCTGCCGAGGGGATGATCTTGGTCTTGACGATGTAGAGGCCTCCCTCGCGCTTTGCCTCGAGCACAACATCGCCGCCGCCATCCATCCGCACGACTGCACCTTTCCTGCGGAAAAGGACTTCATACCCCTTGTCTGTCAAGTGGCTCACACTCAAGATGTCAGCCAGGCCGGGGACATGTTGCACATTTTGGATAACACATTGCGCCTTTTTACCACCAACCACCACCTCTACGTCCACATCACCTTGGCCGGCCGCAGGTTCGACCTTGTCGTTGGCGGTCACCATGGACTTGGTAGACTTGGTGTAGTTAATGAACCCCACCTTCTCGACTTTGGTATGCTCCTCCGCACCTGAGTCGAGGCACCGCCGGTTGGCGCCCTTCAGGTCGTGGTTCTTCGTACCATTGGGGAGCGCCTTCTTGCCTTTGGCACCTTTGCCGCCGGACTGCGCCTCCTCCGGACACTCCTTGGCCCAATGGCCCTCCTTGCCACAGTTATGGCATGCACCCTTCTTGGCGCCCTTCCTGCCGCCGCCCTTACCGCCGCCTCGCTTGCCGCTGCTGCTGCCACCCTGCGTTCTCGTGATCAGGGCAGTTGAGGATGATGAGGTCTCGCCACCGCTCCGACGGTGCACCTCGTTGCGGATGTACTCGGCGAGTGTGCCGTAGGTGAGTTTATTCTCCTCCCAACCTCCCAGCACGGTGATGAGAGGACCCCAACTGTCGGGTAGAGCCATGAGGAGCGCCATTGCCTGCATCTTCGTTGCACCGTTAACAGTCCCTTCATTGCGAAGATCTTGTTCGCTAGGGGTGTTGATTGGTGAATGGAGCAGAGCTTCTTCCACGCGTCAGCTGCCAGGTCGCAGCCGTGGATGTAGCCCCACTAAGATTCATGCAGCGCCGACAATAGGAGCATCAGCGCCTCCGTGTTCTTCTTCGCGAAGGTCTTCTTCTCCTCGTCAGTTGCGCTCGCATCTTGAACCTCCGTTCCCTTCATGAGCTCCAGCAGTCCCTTGTGCGCGAGGTAGATCTCAAAATGCCACCGCCACAGCCCAAAGCCTGGGCCGCCCATGTACTTTTGGATGGGCGAGGACTCTGTCTTCTGCGCCATGTTGAACTTCTGCAATGGACAGTCTCAACGTGCGACGGCGAGGTCGCCGGGGGCAACACTCCCGTGCGTTTGCGGAAGCCGTGAACGTTAGTAGGCAGGTCAGGCTTGTGGGCCCATAACCCTTTGTCAGGAATGCTGTCCTGGCGTGCCCTGAACTGCCCAAGTGTCCACGACTACTTAGTGCAAAGAAACTTCCAAGGGAGGTGTGTGCTTTGGGTCGCCACAACACCAAGTGCAGAATTCTGGCAGAATACAGATTACGGAAAACTGAGAAGGGTTGCAAATCATTAATCGTTAGTTCTTTCAGTGAGATTACATCAGATTCTTATAGCTTGTGATCTAAGCTTTCCAACGCATCCAAGCACGCCCAAAACGGAGCAGTAGAGCCCTTGCTACGACCGTTAGAGAAAGCCATGGTGGAGCCGAGCCGCCCACCATACCCACGAACGGGAATGACGGGAGGCGCTTCGACGGTGGCCTCTCGAAGCGCCCTTCCTGTCATCCCAACGTGGGGAGAGGCTCACCCTGGTCCAGAAGACCATCCACATCCCTTTTGTTCATGGCTCATGTGCCCTTGGAGCATATTGAAGTCGAACTAGGATCACTGGTGGTGGAATTAATCCGTCACCAATGACGGAACCCATATTCCACCCACCTACCACCCGAACTTCGGATGGGGCTATCTTTCTGAATTCTGAACCAAATCGAGCATCTGAAAGCTCGAAACTGCATGGCAAAATGCAAGGAGTCCAAATATGTAATCAGATCAGACATCCAACCACTCTCTAGTGGTAGAACCAGGAAAACGGCAAACGGCATCCATGGCAGGGGCACTTTTTAACACGTGCTACTACTGATTGACGGGCGTTGTACTTGCTAGTTGAGAACTAATATTCTCAGACCATTGTTTCCCCCTCTGACCGTTTGTGACTCGTGTTATGGTTGGTGAACGTTGACCAACCATATTGAAATGATATGGTCATGGTCAGTGACATATGCCTTATTTGGTTGTTTGGTGTACATAGTAGCCACACCGTGCCTCTACGTATTGAAGATATTTGTCATTTCTAGTCCATTCATAGGGTTCCCAAACCATTGTCTCTCCCTCTGACCATTCGTGACTTGTGTTATGAGTTATCAATGTTGACCACGCATACTGGATTTCATCGGTCATAGTCAGTGACGTATTCATCCTTTGGCTGGTCACTGTGCACGCTAGCCACACCGTGCCACTTCTTGTTGAAGTTCTTCGTACTTGCTAGTTGACAACTAGTGTGCCCAACCCATTGTTTTCCACTCTGACCATTTGTGACTCGTCTTATGAGTTTTCAATATTGACCACACGCTATGAAATTCGTGTGGTCATTGTTAGTGACATATGCCTACTTTGGTTTGTCACTGTACATGGTTACCACGCCGTGTTACTACATGTTAAAGGTATTTGTGCTTTCTAGTTATCAGCTAGTGTTCCCAAACCATTGTTAACCCCCTTTGACTATCTGTGACTCATGTTGTGAGTTATCAACGCTGACCACATGAAGTGAAATTCGTTGGTCATGGTCAGTGACATATGCATACGTTGGTTGGTCACTGTGCATGGTAGCCACGCTGTGCCGCTACATATTGAAGGTATTTGTACTTGCTACTCGATAACTAGTATCCACGAACCCATGTCTTTCACTCTGACCAATTTGGACTTGTGTTATGAGCTGTCAAAGTATACCACACTTAGTGACATTATTTGGTCATGGTCAGTGACATACGCCTACTTTGGTTGGTCATCGTGCATGGTATCCACACCGTGCCACAACTTGTTGAAGGTCCTGGTGCATGCTAGTTGATACCTGATGTTCCCAGGCCATTGTTTCCCCCTCTGACCATTTGTGATTCGTATTATGAGTTGTCAACGCTGTCTACACACAGCGGATTTCTTTGGTCAGAGGCAGTACATATGCCTAGTTTGGTCGGTCAGTGTGCATGGTAGCCACATCGTGCTACTACTGACTGAAGGTCGCTGTACTTGCTAGTTGAGAACTGATATTCCCAAACCATTGTTTCCTCCCCTGACCGTTTGTGACTCGTGTTATGGTTGGTCAACGTTGACCACCCATATTGAAATTATCTGGTCATGGTCAGTGACATATGCCTAGTTTGGATGTTTGGTGTGCATATTAGCCACACCGTGCCACTGCGTATTGAAGTTATTTGTCCTTTCTAGTCCATGCATAGGGTTCCCAAACCATTGTCTCTCCCTTTAGCCATTCGTGACTCGTGTTATGAGTTGTCAATGTTGACCACACATAGTGGAGTTCTTCGGTCATAGTCGGTGACGTATTCATCCTTTGGTTGGTCACTGTGCACGCTAGCCACACCGTGCCACTACTTGTTGAAGTTCTTTGTACTTGCTAGTTGATAACTAGTGTTCATAACCCATTGTTTCCCCCTCTGACCATTTGTGACTCGTGTGATGAGTTTTCAACGTTGACCACACACTGTGAAATTTGTTTGGTCATGGTTAGTGACATATGCCTACTTTGGTTTGTCACTGTACATGGTTACCACGCCGTGTCACTACGTATTGAAGGTATTTGTGCTTTCTAGTCAATAGCTAGTGTTCCCAAACCAATGTTACCCCCCTTTGACTATCTGTGACTCGTGTTGTGAGTTTTCAACGCTGACCACATGAAGTGAAATTCGTTGGTCATGGTCAGTGACATATGCATACTTTGGTTGGTCACTGTGCATGGTAGNGTACTTGCTAGTTGATAACTAGTGTTCCTAACCCATTGTTTCCCCCTCTGACCATTTGTGACTCGTGTGATGAGTTTTCAACGTTGACCACACACTGTGAAATTTGTTTGGTCATGGTTAGTGACATATGCCTACTTTGGTTTGTCACTGTACATGGTTACCACGCCGTGTCACTACGTATTGAAGGTATTTGTGCTTTCTAGTCAATAGCTAGTGTTCCCAAACCAATGTTACCCCCTTTTGACTATCTGTGACTCGTGTTGTGAGTTTTCAACGCTGACCACATGAAGTGAAATTTGTTGGTCATGGCCAGTGACATATGCATACTTTGGTTGGTCAGTGTGCATGGTAGCCACGCTGTGCCACTACATTTTGAAGGTATTTGTACCTGCTACTTGATGACTAGTATTCACAAACCATTGTCTTCCACTCTGACTATTTGTGACTCGTTTTATGAGTTGTCAAAGTCTACCACACTTAGTGACATTATTTGGTCATGGTGAGTGACATATGCCTACTTTGGTTGGTCATCTTGCATGGTATCCACACCGTGCCACAACTTAGTGAAGGTCCTTGTGCTTGCTAGTTGATACCTGGTGTTCCTAAACCATTGTCTCCCCCTCTGACCATTTGTGACTCCTATTATGAGCTGTCAACGCTGACCACACACAGCAGATTTCTTTGGTCAAAGGTTGTACATATGCCTACTCTGGTCGGTCATTGTGCATGGTAGACACACACCGTGCTTATACTGGTTGAAGGTCGCTGTACTTCCTAGTTGAGAACTGATATTCACAGACCATTGTTTCCCCCTCTGACCGTTTGTGACTCGTGTTATGGTTGGTGAATGTCGACCACTTATATTGAAATTCTTTCATCATGGTCAGTGACATATGCCTAGTTTGGTTGTCTGGTGTGCATAGTAGCCACACCGTGCCACTACGTATTGAAGTTCTTTGTCCGTTCTAGTCCATACGTAGGGTTCCAAAACCATTGTCTCTCCCTCTGATCATGTGTGACTCGTGTTATGAGTTGTCAATGTTCATAGTCAGTGACATATGCATCCTTTGGTTGGTCACTGTGCACGCTAGCCACACCGTGCCACTACTTGTTGAAAATCTTTCTACTTGCTAGTTGATAACTATTGTTCCCAACCAATGGTTTCCCCCACTGACCGTATTATGAGTTTTCAACATTGACCACACACTGTGAAATCCGTTTGGTTATGGTTTGTGACATATGCCTACTTTGGTTTGTCACTGAACATGGTTACCACGTCGTGTCGTTACGTGTCGAAGGTCTTTGTGCTTTCTTGTTGGCAGCTAGTGTTCTCAAACCACCGTTAGCCCCCTCTGACTATCTGTGACTCGTGTTGTGAGTTGTAAATGTTGACCATATGAAGTGAAATTCTTTGTTCATGGTCACTGTGCAATGTAGCCACAATGTGCCACTACATAATGAAGGTATTTGTACTTGCTAGTCGATAACTAGTATTCACAGACCATTATCTTCCACCCTGACCATTTGTGACTCGTGTTA
This sequence comes from Penium margaritaceum, assembly GCA_023375785.1. Taxonomy (NCBI): domain Eukaryota; kingdom Viridiplantae; phylum Streptophyta; class Zygnematophyceae; order Desmidiales; family Peniaceae; genus Penium; species Penium margaritaceum. Next base: position 280,713 of record SZWC01000246.1, on the reverse strand, counting down.
TGAGTTGTCAAAGTTTACCACACTTAGTGACATTATTTGGTCATGGTCAGTGACATATGCCTACTTTGGTTGGTCATCGTGCATGGTATCCACACCGTGCCACAACTTATTGGAGGTCCTTGTGCTTGCTAGTTGATACCTGGTGTTCTCAAAACCATTGTCTCCCCCTCTGACCATTTGTGACTCGTGTTATGAGTTGTCAAAGTTTACCACACTTAGTGACATTATTTGGTCATGGTCAGTGACATATGCCTACTTTGGTTGGTCATCGTGCATGGTATCCACACCGTGCCACAACTTATTGGAGGTCCTTGTGCTTGCTAGTTGATACCTGGTGTTCTCAAAACCATTGTCTCCCCCTCTGACCATTTCTCACTCCTATTATGAGTTAGCAATGCTGACCACACACAGCGGATTTCTTTGGTCAAAGTTAGTACATATGCCTACTTTGGTCGGTCATTGTGCATGGTAGCCACACCGTGCTTATACTAATTGAAGGTCTATGTACTTGCCAGTTGAGAACTGATATTCCCAGACCATTGTTTCCCCCTCTCATCATTTGTGACTCGTGTTATGGTTGGTGAATGTTGACCACCCATATTTAAATTCTTTGGTCATGGCCAGTGATATATGCCTAGTTTGGTTGTTTGGTGTGCATAGCAGCCACACCGCGCCACTACGTATTGAAGTTCCTTGTCCTTTCTAGTTGATACATAGGGTTCCCAAACCATTGTCTCTCCCTCTGACCATTTATGACTCGTGATATGAGTTGTCAATGTTGACCACACATAGTGGACTTCTCGGTGATAGTCAGTGACATATGCATCCTTTGGTTGGTCACTGTGCACGCTAGCCATACCGTGCCACTACTTGTTGAAAATATGTCTACTTGCTAGTTGATAACTAGTATTCCCAACCCATGGTTTCCCCCACTGACCATTTGTGACTCGTGTTATGAGTTTTCAACGTTGACCACACACTATGAAACCCGTTTCGTCATGGTTAGTGACATATGCCTACTTTTCTTTGTCACTATACATGGTTACCATGCCGTGTCACTACATATTAAAGGTATATGTGCTTTATAGTTAATAGCTAGTGTTCCCAAACCAATGTTACCCCCCTTTGACTATCTGTGACTCATGTTGTGAGTTTTCAACGCTGACCACATGAAGTGAAATTCGTTGGTCATGGTAAGTGACATATGCATACTTTGGTTGGTCAATGTGCATGGTAGCCACGCTGTGCCACTACGTATTGAAGGTATTTGTACTTGCTACTCGATGACTAGTATTCACAAACCATTGTCTTTCACTCTGACCATTTGTGACTCGTGTTATGAGTTGTCAAAGTTTACCACACTTAGTGACATTATTTGGTCATGGTCAGTGACATAGGCCTACTTTGGTTGGTCATCGTGCATGGTATCCACACCGTGCCACAACTTGTTGGAGGTCCTTGTGCTTGCTAGTTGATACCTGGTGTTCCCAAACCATTGTCTCCCCATCTGACCATTTGTGACTCCTATTATGAGTTGTCAATGCTGACCACACACAGCAGATTTCTTGGGTCAAAGGTAGTACATATGCCTACTTTTGTCGGTCATTGTGCATGGTAGCCACACCGTGCTTATACTGATTGAAGGTCGCTGTACTTGCTAGTTGAGAACTGATATTCACATACCATTGTTTCCCCCTCCGACCGTTTGTGACTCGTGTTATGGTTGGTGAATGTTGACCACTTATATTGAAATTCTTTCATCATGGTCAGTGACACATGCCTAGTTTGGTTGTTTGGTGTGCATACTAGCCAGACCGTGCCACTACGTACTGAAGTTATTTGTCCTTTCTAATCGATACATAGGGTTCCCAAACCATTGTCTCTCCCTCTGACCATTTGTGATTCGTGTTATGAGTTGTCAATGTTGACCATACATAGTGGACTTCTTCAGACATAGTCAGTGACGTGTGCATCATTTGGTTGGTCAGTGTGCACGCTAGCTACACCGTGCCACTACTTGTTGAAAATCTTTCTTCTTGCTAGCTGATAACTAGTGTTCCCAACCCATGGTTTCCCCCACTGACCAGTTGTGCCTCCTGTTATGAGTTTTCAACGTTGACCACACACTGTAAAATCCGTCTGGTCATGGTTTGTGACATATGCCTACTTTGGTTTGTCACTGTACATGGTTACCACGCCGTGTCATTACGTATTGAAGGTCTTTGTGCTTTCTTGTTGACAGCTAGTGTTCCCAAACCATTGTTAGCCCCCTCATACTATCTGTGACTCGTGTTGTGAGTTGTAAATGTTGACAACATGAAGTGAAATTCTTTGTTCATGGTCAGTGACATATGCATATATTGGTTCGTCACTGTGCATGGTAGCCACGCTGTGCCACTACATATTGAAGGTATTTGTACTTGCTAGTCGATGACTAGTATTCACAAACCATTATCTTCCACCCTGACCATTTGTGACTCGTGTTATGAGTTGTCAAAGTTTTCCACACTTAGTGACATTATTTGGTCATGGTCAGTGACATATGCCTACTTTGGTTGGTCACCGTGCATGGTATCCACACTGTGCCACAATTTATTGGAGGTCCTTGTGCTTGCTAATTGATACCTGGTGTTCTCAAAACCATTGTCTCCCCCTCTGACCATTTGTGACTCCTATTGTGAGTTGTCAACGCTGACCACACACAGCGGATCTCTTTGGTCAAAGGTAGTACATATGCCTACTTTGGTTGGTCATTGTGCATGTTAGCCACACCGTGCTTATACTAATTGGAGGTCGCTGTACTTGCTAGTTGAGAACTGATATTCATAGACCATTGTTCCCCCCTCCGACCGTTTGTAATTCCTGTTATGGTTGGTGAATGTTGACCACCCATATTGAAATTCTTTCATCATGGTCGGTGACATATGCCTAGTTTGGTTGTTTGGTGTGCATAGTAGCCACACCGTGCAACTACGTATTGAAGTTCTTTGTCCTTTCTAGTCGATACATATGGTTCCCAAACCATTGTCTCTCCCTCTGACCATTTGTGACTCGTGTAATGAGTTGTCAATGTTGACCATACATAGTGGACCTCTTCGGTCATAGTCAGTGACGTGTGCATCCTTTGGTTGGTCACTGTGCACGCTAGCCACACCGTGCCACTACTTGTTGAAAAACTTTCTACTTGCTAGTTGATAACTAGTGTTCCCAACCCATGGTTTCCCCCACTGACCATTTGTGACTCATGTTATGAGTTTTCAACATTGACCACACACTGTGAAATCCGTATGGTCATGGTTTGTGACATATGCCTACATTGGTTTGTCACTATACATGGTTTCCATGCCGTGTCATTATGTATCGAAGCTCATTGTGCTTTCTTGTTGACAGCTAGTGTTCCCAAACCATTGTTAGCAGCCTCTGACTATCTGTGACTCTTGTTGTGAGTCGTAAATGTTGACCACATGAAGTGAAATTCTTTGTTCATAGTCCGTGACATATGCATACTTTGGTTGATCACTGTGCATTGTAGCCACACTGTGCCACTACATATTGAAGGTATTTGTACTTGCTAGCCAATAACTAGTATTCAAAAACCATTATCTTCCACCCTGACCATTTGTGACTCGCGTTATGAGTTGTCAAAGTTTTCCACACTTAGTGACATTATTTGGTCATGGTCAGTGACATATGCCTACTTTGGTAGGTCATCGTGCATGGTATCCACACCGTGCCACAACGTATTGAAGCTCCTTGTGCTTGCTATTTGGTACTTGGTGTTCCGAAACCATTGTTTCCCCCTTCTGACCATTTGTGACTCGTATTATGAGTTGTCAATGTTGACCACACAAAGCGGATTTATTTGGTCAAAGGCAGTACATATGCCTACTTTGGTCGGTCATTGTGCATGGTAGCCATACCGTGCTACTACTGACTGAAGTTCGTTGTACTTGCTAGTTGAGAACTGATATTCCCATAGTATTGTTTCCTCCCCTGACCGTTTGTGACTCGTGTTATGGTTGGTCAACGTTGACCACCCATGTTGAAATTCTCTGGTCATGGTCAGTGACATATGCCTAGTTTGGTTGTTTGGTGCGCATATTAGCCACACCGTGCCACTACGTATTGAAGTTCTTTGTCCTTTCTAGTCGATACATAGGGTTCCCAAACCATTGTCTCTCCCTATGACCATTTGAGACTCGTATATTAGTTGTCAATGTTGACCACACATTGTGGACTTCTTCGGTCATAGTCAGTGACATATGCATCCTTTGGTTGGTCACTGTGCACACTAGCCACACCGTGCCACTACTTCTTAAAAATATTTCTACTTGCTAGTTGATAACTAGTGTTCCCAACCCATGGTTTTCCCCACTGACCATTTGTGACTCGTGTTATGTGTTTTGAACGTTGACCACACACTGTGAAATCCGTTTGGTCATGGTTAGTGACATATGCCTACTTTGGTTTGTCCCTGTACGTGGTTACCACACCGTTTCACTGCGTATCGAACGTCTTTGTGCTGTGTAGTTGATAGCTAGTGTTCCCAAACCGCTATTAGCCCCTTTGAATATCCGTGACTAGTGTTGTGAGTTGTCAACATTGACCACATGAAGTGAATTTCGTTGGTCATGGTCAGTGACATATGCATACTTTGGTTGGTCACTGTGCATGGTAGCCATGCTGTGCTTCTACAAATTGAAGGTATTTGTACTTGCTACTCGATAACTAGTATTCACAAACCATCATCTTCCACCCTGACCATTTGTGACTCGTCTTATGAGTTGTCAAAGTTTACCATACTTAGTGACATTATTTGGTCATGGTCAGTGACATATGCTTACTTTTGGTTGGTCATCGTGCATGGTATCCACACCGTGCGACATCTTATTGAAGGTCCATGTGCTTGCTAGTTTATACCTGGTATTCCCAGACCATTGCCTCCCCCTCCGACCATTTGTGACTCCTATTATGAGTTGTCAACGCTGACAACACACACCGGATTGCTTTGGTCAAAGGTAGTACATATGCCTACTTTGGTTGGTCATTGTGCATGGTAGCCACACCGTGCTTATACTGATTAAGGGTCGCCGTACTTGCTAGTTGAGAACTGATATTCACAGACCACTGTTTCCCCCTCTTACTGTTTTTGACTCGTGTTATGGTTGGTGAATGTTGACCACCCATATTGAAATTCTTTCATCATGGTCGGTGACATATGCCTAGTTTGGTTGTTTGGTGTGCACAGTAGCCACACCGTGCCACTACATATTGAAGTTCTTTGTGCTTTCTAGTCGATACATAGGATTCCCAAACCATTGTCTCTCCCTCTGACCATTTGTGACTCGTGTAATGAGTTGTCAATGTCGACCATACATAGTAGACTTCCTCGGTCATAGTCAGTGATATATGCATCCTTTGGTTGGTCACTGTGCACGCTAGCCACACCGTGCTTATACTGATTGAAGGTCTATGTACTTGCTAGTTGAGAACTGATATTCCCAGACCATTGTCTCCCCCTCTGACCATTTGTGACTCGTGTTATGGTTGGTGAATGTTGACCACCCATATTGAAATTCTTTCATCATGGTCGGTGACATATGCCTAGTTTGGTTGTTTGGTGTGCACAGTAGCCACACCGTGCCACTACATATTGAAGTTCTTTGTCCTTTCTAGTCGATACATAGGGTTCCCAAACCATTGTCTCTCCCTCTCACCATTTGTGACTCGTGTTATGAGTTGTCAATGTCGACCATACATAGTAGACTTCCTCGGTCATAGTCAGTGACGTGTGCATCCTTTGGTTGGTCACTGTGCACGCTAGCCACACCGTGCCACTACTTGATGGAAAGATTTCCACTTGCTAGTTGATAACTAGTGTTCCCAACCCATGGTTTCCCCCACTGACCATTTGTGACTCGTGTTATGAGTTTTGAACGTTGACCACACATTGTAAAATCCGTTTGGTCATGGTTTGTGACATATGCCTACTTTGTTTTGTCACTGTACATGGTTACCACGCCGTGTCATTGCGTATCGAAGGTCTTTGTGCTTTCTTGTTGACAGCTAGTGTTCCCAAACCATTGTTAGCCCCCTCAGACTATCGTTGACTCGTGTTGTGAGTTGTAAATGTTGACCACATGAAGTGAAATTCTTTGTTCATGGTCAGTGACAAATGCATACTTTGGTTGGTCACTTTGCATTGTAGCCACACTGTGCCCCTACATATTGAAGGTATTTGTACTTGCTAGTCGATAACTAGTATTCACAACCCATTATTTTCCACCCCGATCATTTGTGACTCGTGTTATGAGATGTCTACGTTTACCACACTTAGTGACATTATCTGGTCATGGTCAGTGACATATGCCTACTTCGGTTGGTCATCGTGCATGGTACCACACTGTGCCACAATGTATTGAAGCTCCTTGTGCTTGCTATTTGATACTTGGTGTTCCCAAACCATTGTTTCCCTCTCTGACCATATGTGACTCGTATTATGAGTTGTCAACGTTGACCACACACAGCGGATATCTTTGGTCAAAGACAGTACATATGCCTAATTTGGTCGATCATTGTGCATGCTAGCCACACCGTGCTACTGCTGACTGAACGTCCTTGTACTTGCTAGTTGAGAACTGATATTCCCATAGCATTATTTCCTCCCCTGACCGTTTGTGACTCGTGTTATGGTTGGTCAACGTTGACCACCCATATTGAAATTCTCTGGTCATGGTCAGTGACATATGCCTAGTTTGGTAGTTTGGTGTGCATATTAGCCACACCGTGCCACTACGTATCGAAGTTCTTTGTCCTTTCTAGTCGATACATAGGGTTCCCAAACCATTGTCTTTCCCTTTGACCATTTTTGACTCGTGTTATAAGTTGTTGATGTTGATCACACATAGTGGACTTCTTCGGTCATAGTCAGTGATATATGCATCCTTTGGTTGGTCACTGTGCACGCTAGCCACACCGTGCCACTACTTGTTGAAAATCTTTCTACTTGCTAGTTGATAACTAGTGTTCCCAGCCCATGGTTTCCCCCACTGACGATTTGTGACTCGTGTTATGAGTTTTCAACGTTGACCACACACTGTGAAATCCGTTTGGTCATGGTTAGTGTCATATGCCTACTTTGGGTTGTCCCTGTACATGGTTACCACGCCGTGTCACTACATATCGAAGGTCTTTGTGCTTTCTAGTTGAAAGCTAGTGTTCCCAAACCGTTGTTAGCCCCTCTGAATAATTGTGACTCGTGTTGTGAGTTATCAACATTGACCACATGAAGTGAAATTCTTTGGTCATGGTCAGTGAAATATGCATACTTTGGTTGGTCACTGTGCATTGTAGCCACACTGTGCCACTACATATTGAAGGTATTTGTACTTGCTAGTTAAAGTTGAACACACACAGCGGATTTATTTGGTCAAAGGCTGTACATATGCCTACTTTGGTCGGTCATTGCGCATGGTAGCCCCACCGTGCTACTATTGATTGACGGGCGTTGTACTTGCTAGTTGAGAACTAATATTCCCGGACCATTTTTCCCCCTCTGACCGTTTGTGACTCGTGTTATGGTTGGTGACCGTTGACCACCCATATTGAAATTCTTTGGTCATGGTCAGTGACATATGCCTTGTTTGGTTGTTACATAGTAGCCACACCGTGCCACTACGTATTGAAGTTATTTGTCATTTATAGTCCATTCATAGGGTTGCCAAACCATTGTCTCTCCCTATGACCATTCGTGACTCGTGTTATGAGTTGTCAATGTTGACCACACATACTAGATTTCTTCGGTCATAGTCAGTGACGTATTCATCCTTTGGTTGGTCACAGTGTACGCTAGCTACACCGTGCCACTACTTGTTGAAGTTCATCGCACTTCCTAGTTGACAACTAGTGTTCCCAACCCATTGTTTCCCACTCTGACCATTTGTGACTCGTGTTATGAGTTTTCAATATTGACCACACGCTATGAAATTCGTTTGGTCATTGTTAGTGACATATGCCTACTTTGGTTTGTCACTGTACATGGTTACCACGCCGTATCACTACATATTAAAGCTATTTGTGCTCTCTAGTTAAGAGCTAGTGTTCCCAAACCATTGTTACCCCCCTTTGACTATCTGTGACTCGTGATGTGAGTTGTCAATGCTGACCACATGAAGTGAAATTCGTTGGTCATGGTCAGTGACATATGCATAGTTTGGTTGGTCACTGTGCATGGTAGCCACGCTGTGCCACTACATGTTGAAGGTATTTGTACTTGCTACTCGATAACTAGTATCCACGAACCATTGTCTTCTACTCTGACCAGTTTGGACTCGTGTTATGAGCTGTCAAAGTATACCACACTTAGTGACATTATTTGGTCATGGTCAGTGACATACGTCTACTTTAGTTGGTCATTGTTCATGGTATCCACACCGTGCCACAACTTGTTGAAGGTCATTGTGCTTGCTAGTTGATACCTGATGTTCCCAGACCATTGTTTCCCCCCTCTGACCATTTGTGATTCGTATTATGAGTTGTCAACGCTGTCCACACACAGCGGATTTCTTTGGTCAGAGGCAGTACATACGCCTCCTTTGGTCGGTCAGTGTCCATGGTAGCCACACTGTGCTACTACTGACTGAAGATCGCTGTACTTGCTAGTTGAGAACTGATATTCCCAAACCATTGTTTCCTCCCCTGACCATTTGTGACTCGTGTTATGGTTGGTCAACGTTGACCACCCATATTGAAATTCTCTGGTCATGGTCAGTGACATATGCCTTGTTTGGATGTTTGGTGTGCATATTAGCCACACCGTGCCACTACGTATTGAAGTTTTTTGTCCTTTCTAGTCCATGCATAGGGTTCCCAAACCATTGTCTCTCCCTCTGACCATTCGTGAATCGTGTTATGAGTTGTCAGTGTTGACCACACATAGTGGACTTCTTCGGTCATAGTCAGTGACGTATAAATCCTTTGGTTGGTCACTGTGCACGCTAGCCACACCGTGCCACTACTTGTTGAAGTTATTCGTACTTTCCAGTTGATAACTAGTGTTCATGACCCATTGTTTCCCCCTCTGACCATTTGTGACTCGTATGATGAGTTTTCAACATTGACCACACACTATGAAATCCGTTTAGTCATGGTTAGTGACATATGCCTACTTTGGTTTGTCCGTGTGCATGGTTACCACACTGTGCCACTACATATTGAATGTATTTGTGCTTTCTAGTCAATAGCTAGTGTTCCCAAACCATTGTTAACCCCCTTTGACTATATGTTACTCGTGTTGTGAGCTGTCAACGCTGACCACATGAAGTGAATTTGTTGGTCATGGTCAGTGGCACATGCATACTTTGGTTGGTCACTATACATGGTAGCCACGCTGTGCCACTACATATTGAATGTATTTGTACTTGCTACTCGATAACTAGTATTCACAAATCATTGTCTTCCACTCTGACCATTCGTGACTCGTGTTATGAATCGTCAAAGTTTACCACACTTAGTGACATTATTTGGTCATGGTCAGTAACATATGCCTAATTTGGTTGGTCATCGTGCATGGTGTCCACACCGTGCCACAACGTATTGAAGGTCCTTGTGCTTGCTAGTTAATGCCTGGTGTTCCCAAACCATTTTCTCCCCCTCTGAACATTTGTGAATCCTATTATGAGTTGTCAACGTTGACCACACACAGCGGATTTCTTTGGTCAAAGGCAGTACATGTGCCTACTTTGGTCCGTCGTTGTGCATGGTAGCCACACCGTGCTTATACTGATTGAAGGTCTTTGTACTTGCTAGTTGAGATCTGATATTCCCAGACCATTGTTTCCCCCTCTCGCCATTTGTGACTTGTGTTATGGTTGGTGAATGTTGACCACCCATACTGAAATTCTTTGGTCATGGTCAGTGACATATGCCTAGTTTGGTTGTTTGGTGTGCATAGTAGCCACACCGCGCCACTACGTATTGAAGTTCTTTGTCGTTTCAAGTCGATACATGGGGTTCCCAAACCATTGTCTCTCCCTCTGACCATTTGTGACTCGTGTTATGAGTTGTCAATGTTGACCACACATGGTGGACTTCTTCGGTCATAGTCAGTGACATATGCATCCTTTGGTTGGTCACTGTGCACGCTAGCCACACCGTGCCACTACTTGTTGAAAATATTTCTACTTGCTAGTTGATAACTAGTGTTCCCAACTCATGGTTTCCCCCACTGACCATTTGTGACTCGTGTTATGAGTTGTCAATGTTGACCACACATGGTGGACTTCTTCGGTCATAGTCAGTGACATATGCATCCTTTGGTTGGTCACTGTGCACGCTAGCCACACCGTGCCACTACTTGTTGAAAATATTTCTACTTGCTAGTTGATAACTAGTGTTCCCAACTCATGGTTTCCCCCACTGACCATTTGTGACTCGTGTGATGAGTTTTCAATGTTGACCACACACTGTGAAATCCGTTTCGTCATGGTTAGTGACATATGCCTACTTTTCTTTGTCACTGTACATGGTTACCACGCCGTGTCACTACATATTAAAGGTATTTGTGCTTTCTAGTTAATAGCTAGTGTTCCCAAACCAATGTTACCCCCCTTTGACTATCTGTGACTCGTGTTGTGAGTTTTCAACGCTGACCACATGAAGTGAAATTCGTTGGTCATGGTCAGTGACATGCATACTTTGGTTGGTCACTGTGCATGGTAGCCACGCTGTGCCACTACATATTGAAGGTATTTGTACTTGCTACTCGATGACTAGTATTTGACAAACCATTGTCTTCCACTCTGACCATTTGTGACTCGTGTTATGAGTTGTCAAAGTTTACCACACTTAGTGACATTATTTGGTCCTTGTCAGTGACATTTGCCTACTTTGGTTGGTCATCGTGCATGGTATCCACACCGTGCCACAACTTATTGAAGGTCCTTGTGCTTGCTAGTTGATACCTGGTGTTCCCAAACCATTGTCCTCCCCTCTGACCATCTATGACTCCTATTATGAGTTGTCAACGCTGACCCCACACAGCAGATATCTTGGGTCAAAGGTAGTACATATGCCGACTTTTGTCGGTCATTGTGCATGGTATCCACACCATGCTTTTACTGATTGAATGTCACTATACTTGCTAGTTGAGAACTGATATTCAAAGACCATTGTTTCCCCCTCTGACCGTTTGTGACTCGTGTTATGGTTGGTGAATGTTGACCACTTATATTGAAATTATTTCATCATGGCCAGTGACATATGCCTAGTTTGGTTGTTTGGTGTGCATACTAGCCACATCGTGCCACTACGTATTGAAGTTATTTGTCCTTTCTAGTTGACACATAGGGTTCCCAAACCATTGTCGCTCCCTCGGACCATTTGTGACTCGTGTTATGAGTTGTCAATGTTGACCATACATAGTGGACTTCTTCAGTCATAATCAGTGACGTGTGCATCATTTGGTTGGTCAGTGTGCACGCTAGCCACACCGTTCCACTACTTGTTGAAAATCTGTATTATTGCTAGTTGATAACTAGTGTTCCCAACCCATGGTTTCCCCCACTGACCAGTCGTGACTCGTGTTAAGATATTTCAACGTTAACCACACACTGTGAAATCCGTCTGGTCATGGTTTGTGACATGTGCTTACTTTGGTTTGTCACTGTACATGGTTACCACGCCGTGTCATTACGTATCGAAGGTCTTTGTGCTTTCTTGTTGACAGCTAGTGTTCCCAAACCATTGTTAGCCCCCTCGGACTATCTGTGACTCGTGTTGTGAGTTGTATATGTTGACCACATGAAGTGAAATTATTTTTTCATGGTCAGTGAGATATGCATACTTTGGTCGGTCACTGTGCATTGTAGCCACACTGTGCCGCTACATATTGAATGTATTTGTACTTGCTAGTCCATAACTAGTATTCACGACCCATTATCTTCCACCCTGACCATTTGTGACTCGTGTTCTGAGTTGTCAATGTTTACCACACTTAGTGACATTATTTGGTCATGGTCAGTGACACATGCCTACTTTGGTTGGTCATCGTGCATGGTATCCACACCGTGCCACAACGTATTGAAGCTCCTTGTGCTTGCTATTTGATACTTGGTGTTCCCAAACCATTGTTTCCCCCTCTGACCATTTGTGACTTGTATTATGGGTTGTCAACGTTGACCACACACGGTGGATTTCTTTGGTGAAAGGCAGTACATATGCCTACTTTGGTCGGTCATTGTGCATGGTAGCCTCACCGTGCTACTACTGACTGAATGTCGTTGTCCTTGCTAGTTGGTATCTAGTATTCCCAAACCATTGTTTCCCCCTCTGACAATTCGTGACCCATATTATGGGTTGTGAACATTGACCACACATAGTAAACTTTTTTGGTCATGGTAAGTGGCACATGCCTAATCTGGTTGGTCATTGTGCATGGTAGCCACACCGTTCCACTACTTGTTGAAAGTATTTGTACTTGCTAGTCTATAAATAGCAAAAGGTTTCTCCCTTTGACACCAGGTCGGTTTTTGTTGATTTGTTACGCATAGGTGCCTTCACTGGAATACTCCCTCCCACCCCCTAGAGGGATGTTCTGTGGACGACCTGGAGAACAGATTTGCGACCGCATTATGACACCCCCCCTACACCCCCCCCCCCCACGGCTGAGGCTTGAAGGTAGAGTTGAGGTATCACAACACGGCCCCCCCCCCCAGGTCGAGAGCGTATTGTATATTGCGCGTAGGAGGATTCAAACCCAGGACCTACCGCTCCAGAATCTAACTGTATCAGCACTAAGCCAACTCACATGGTGTTCGTATGATGTCCAAATAACATTATAAGGGTTCCTATGGGTAAAGGGCATAAAACAAGGGGGTGTACGATTGGAGGGTAGTTTTCAAAAGTATGAATGATAACAAAGTTAGTTTAATCATAAGAATTTGACGCAGACAAATTTCAAATTTTGCAACTTCGAGCTTGAATAATCTCTCAACCATTGCTCCGATCAACCAGTCGTAAGAAGGAAAGTTCACTACACAGTGAAACTCTTATTATGAAATTCAGTGACACAAGCATACTTTGGTTGGTCATTGTGCATGGTAGCCACACCGTGCCACCACGTATCGAAGGTATTTGTACTTGCTAGTCGATACCGATTATTCCCAAACCATTGTTTCTCCCTCTGCCCGTTTTTGACTTGTATTATGAGCTGTGAACGTTCACCACACACACTAAACTTCTTTGTTCATGAGCAGTGATGTATGCCTACTTGGATAGGTCATTGTGCACGGTAGCCAGACCGTGCCAATACATCCAAAAAATCTTTGTACTTGCTAGAAGATACATAGTGTTTTGAAACTATGTTTCCCCTCTCTGACCATTTGTGACTCGTGTTATGGGTTGTGCACGCTGACCACCCATATTGAAATCATTTGGTCATGGTTAGTGACACATGCCTAGTTTGGGTTGTCACTGTACGTGGTTACCACGCCGTGTCACTGCGTATCGAAGGTCTTTGTGCTTTCTAGTTGGTAGCTAGAGTTCCCAAACCATTGTTACCCCCCTCTGACTACCAGTGACTCGTGTTGTGAGTTGTCAACGCTGACCACATGAAGTGAAATTCATTGGTCATGGTCAGTGACATATGCATGCTTTGGTTGGTCACTGTGCATGGTAGCCATGCTGCGCCACTACATATTGAAGGTATTTGTACTTGCTAGTCGATAATTAGTAGTCACAAACCATTATCTTCCACCCTGACCATTTGTGACTCGTGTTATGAGTTGTCAAAGTTTACCACACTTAGTGACATTACTTGGTCATGGTCAGTGACATATGCCTACTTTGGTTGGTCATCATGCGTGGTATCCACACCGTGCCACAACTTATTGCAGGTCATTGTGCTTGCTAGTTGATACCTGGTGTTCCCAAAACCATAGTCTCCCTCTCTGACCATTTGTGACTCCTATTCTGAGTTGTCAACGCTGACCACACACAGCGGATTTCTTTAGTCAAATGTAGTACATATGCCTACTTTGGTCGGTCATTGTGCATGGTAGCCACACCGTGCGTATACTGATTGAAGGTCGCTGTACTTGCTAATTGAGAACTGATATTCACAGACCATTCTTTCCCCCTCTGACCGTTTGTGACTCGTGTTATGGTTGGTGAATGTTGACCACCCATAATGAAATTCTTTCATCATGGTCGGTTACATATGCCTAGTTTGGTTGTTTGGTGTGCATAGTAGCCACACCGTGCCACTACGTATTCAAGTTCTTTGTCCTTTCTAGTCGATACATATGGTTCCCAAACCATTGCCTCTCCCTCTGACCATTTGTCACTCGTGTTATGAATTGTTAATGTTGACCATACATAGTGGACTTCTTCGGTCATAGTCTGTGAAGTGTGCATCCTTTGGTTGGACACTGTGCACGCTAGCCAGACCGTGCTGTTGGAGTGATGCTCCTCACCATGGCAGGAGTGACTCCAAAAAGGAACACCGAAAAGACAAGCCTTAGTGGCTTAGTGGTTAATGGTGTCCACCTCTAGAGGCAAGGGCCCGGGTTCAAGTCCCACAAGATGAAATTATGCCCTGCCTCAAGGGAGGTGGAATATAGATGCCAGGAAGCTAGCTCAACCTCTAGAGTTCCTCTTTAAGTTTCTAGAAGGCCAGGTGAGGGTACAGGAAGGTGGCACACCTTCTAGAACGGGTGACTTGTCCTACAAGGCATCTAGAGGTGTCTTGGTCTTCTGGACACCTTCCCTCCTACTAGAAGCAAGCTGAGGAATCTAGGAAGGGGCAGGAGCTTCTAGAGGAGGGAAGGGATGCCTTCCTAGGTGGGAAAAGGACAGCCTACCAAGGAGCACTCTAGAAGCCATAGAATCTGCTAGGAAGCTCCAAATCTGGCATGCTTTGGTGTTCTGGAAAACTTAGAACAGTGGCTATAAAATGCCACTGCTTGTGAGCCTTGATCAAGTGTTAATTCCCATCCAATTGAGGCCAAAACTATTGCCTCACTCTCTGACCATATTTTGCCATCCTTGGAACCAGTTGCCTCCATGGTTTCAGTCTCTCCAAAAACAGTTGGTGGTGTTAAACAGCCACTGCAAGGGACCCTCCAGGGTGCTCACTCACCCTCAGGCCAACAAAGGGTTATGGGCCCACACCTCTAAGGGGTTCAAAGCCAGCTTGATTTCACGCTTCCAACAGCAAGACATGGCAACCAGCGAGCAAGAGAGCAGCCGCGCTGTCCTTAAGTTTGATGGGACAGGCTTTGCCTTGTGGAGGTGGCAGTTTGAGGTCTTCCTCGACGACAAGGGACTGCTTGAGCTCGTAAAAGGCGATGAGACTGCTCCGCCGGAGACTGCAACGGCTGAGGTGAAGGAGGCATACAAGAAGCGCAACAAAAAGGCGTTGGCGCTCCTTGTGTCCGCGTTATGCCCACCACAACTTGG
>SZWC01000246.1:253648-264617 GCA_023375785.1 Penium margaritaceum | reverse complement strand
CACAACAGAATGGCGTCGCAGAGAGAGCGAATCGCACAATCCTTAACATGGTGCGATCCATGTTGAGCGACGCCGGCCTTACACAACGGTATTGGACGGAGGCGGCAAGGACAGCAGCGTACATCATGAATCTCATGCCGACCAAGCCGCTGAAGGACAAGGAGAGCAAGGTGTGGAAGACGCCACAAGAGGTGTGGAGCGGGAGGAAGCCGGCGGTGGGTCACCTCCGCACGTTTGGTTGTATTGCACATGCAATGGTGCAGGCACGTGAGGGACGGAGCAAGCTAGACCCGCGTACCCGCCGGTGTATTCTCCTTGGATATGAGAGCGGAAGCAAGGCGTACCGGCTCTTTCACCCAAGGAGGCAGCAGATTGTGCGGAGTCGCGACGTCACGTTCGACGAGAAAAGCCGTTGGACAGACAAGGAGGCAGGTCTCTCCAAGAGGGGGGAGTGGATGCCACTCCTTGAGTGGGAGATGCCGGAGGACGTGAATGAGGGTGACGTCCTCGCAGCAGCACCAGCCAGAGAGGATCGCCCTAGCGATGGGCGACCGGCAGAATTTGTTCCGGACAGTTCGGATGAAGAATCGGAAGCACCGGAGATGGACGAGGAGGCATGGAGTCGACAGATGTCTCCAAGGTCTCCAAGAGAGGGGGAGCAGGCGCTTGGAGAGGATGGCGCCAAAAGGGGACAGCAACAACAACAACCTCCTCAACAGCCCCGCACGAGTAACCGTGTGCGAAGAAGGACAAAAAGGTATGATGCCGACAAGGGCATTTGGACTGGGTTTGCACAAGCCTTCTTCACGCAAGAGGAGCCCCAATTTGTAAAGGAGGCACTGCAGCGGAAGGATGGGGCTGAGTGGGAGGGAGCAATAAAATCTGAGCTTGCCTCCCACGAGGAGAACGGCACTTGGGAGCTGGTTGACCGGCCAGAGGGCGAGAAAATCATCGGCTCCAAGTGGATCTTCCGGAAGAAGCTCACGAAGGAGGGGAAGGTGGAGCGGTACAAGGCACGGCTGGTGGCGAAAGGATATGCCCAGAGAAAAGGGGAGCACTACGACGAGACCTTTGCACCAATTGCCAAGTTTGCCTCCATCCGTACTATCCTCTCGGTGGCAGCGGCACGCGACTACGAAATCCACCAAATGGACATGAAAACCGCGTTCCTCAATGGCGACCTGGACTAGGAAGTCTACATGGAGGTGCCAGAGGGGGTGGATGCGCCGCAAGGGAAGGTGTGTCGGCTTCGCAAGGCGCTCTATGGACTGAAGCAAGCTCCGCTCATGTGGTACCTCAAGATGGATTGTTTCATGGGTGAGCTTGGCTTCAAGCGCTGCGAGGCTGATCATAGTGTGTACGTGCATAATCAGCCAGGACTCCACCACATTGTCGTACTCTACGTGGATGACCTCATCCTTGTGTCTTCGGATGAGGGGGAGCTCAAGAGCCTGAAGCAACAGCTTGGTGGCCGGTTCAAGATGACAGACATGGGCGAGCTTGAGTACTACCTGGGCATCGCCATCAAGAGGGACCGCAGAGCACGCACGCTGGAGATGGGTCAAGAAAAAAATGTGCAGGAGGTGCTCCGCCGCTACAACATAGAGTGCAACCCCATCGGCACACCTATGACAACAACATGTGAGCTGAGCTCGAGCATGGGCCCGAGCACGGAGGACGAGAAGGCCGAGATGGCTGGAGTACCATACCAGTACGCAGTTGGCAGCATAATGTATGCCATGGTGGCGACGCGGCCTGACCTTGCCTTTGCTGAAGGACAAGTGAGCCACTATGTTGCTGATCCGGGGCCGCTACATTGGCAAGCGGTGAAGAGAATCCTCCGCTATTTGAAGGCAACGACACATTCGCGACTTGTGTTTGGAGGGGGAGCGCAGACTGACTCCCTCGAGTTGGTTGGCTACTCTGATGCTGACTAGGCAGGTGACGTTGATGACCGCAAGTCAACATCAGGCTATGTTTTTGTGCTTGGTGGCGCAGCGGTGTCTTGGGCAAGCCGGAAGCAGGACAGTGTGGCTCTATTTAGCACTGAGGCGGAGTATATTGCGCTCGCGGAAGCTGCAAAGGAGGCACTATGGCTGTGGCGATTGCTCAAGGAGATTGGAGTGCCGCAAAAAAAGCCAACAGCACTCAATGTTGACAACATGAGTGCCATCAGCCTGACCAAGAACCCTGTGCTACACCGGAGGACCAAGCACATAGAGATCCGGCATCACTTTGCACGAGACCTCGCTGCAAAGGGTGATGTGGTGCTTGTGCACTGCGGCACAAAGCACATGCTTGCTGATGCCATGACAAAGGCGCAACCCAAGGACAGGAATGATGCTACTTGTACTGAGCTTGGGCTTTTCCAAGCCTCTTGAGTTGTAGGCTGAGCATGGACAACTGCCATGGGTGATGCGCAAGGGGGAGATTGTTGGAGTGATGCTCCTCACCATGGCAGGAGTGACTCCAAAAAGGAACACCGAAAAGACAAGCCTTAGTGGCTTAGTGGTTAATGGTGTCCACCTCTAGAGGCAAGGGCCCGGGTTCAAGTCCCACAAGATGAAATTATGCCCTGCCTCAAGGAGGTGGAAAATAGATGCCAGGAAGCTAGATCAACCTCTAGAGTTCCTCTTTAAGTTTCTAGAAGGCCAGGTGAGGGTCCAGGAAGGTGGCACACCTTCTAGAAGGGGTGATTTGTCCTACAAGGCATCTAGAGGTGTCTTGGTCTTCTGGACACCTTCCCTCCTACTAGAAGCAAGCTGAGGAATCTAGGAAGGGGCAGAAGCTTCTAGAGGAGGGAAGGGATGCCTTCCTAGGTGGGAAAAGGACAGCCTACCAAGGAGCACTCTAGAAGCCATAGAATCTGCTAGGAAGCTCCAAATCTGGCATGCTTTGGTGTTCTGGAAAACTTAGATCAGTGGCTATAAAAAGCCACTGCTTGTGAGCCTTGATCAAGTGTTCATTCCCATCCAATTGAGGCCAAAACTATTGCCTCACTCTCTGACCAGATTTTGCCATCCTTGGAACCAGTTGCCTCCATAGTTTCAGTCTCTCCAAAAACAGTTGGTGGTGTGAAACAGCCACTGCTAGGAACCCTCCAGGGTGCTCACTCACCCTCAGGCCAACACGTGCCACTACTTGTTGAAAATCTTTCTACTTGCTAGTTGATAACTAGTGTTCCCAACCCATGGTTTCCCCCACTGACCATTTGTGATTCGTGTTATGAGTTTTCAACGTTGACCACACACTGTGAAATTCGTTTGGTCATGGTTTGTGACATATGCCTACATTGGTTTGTCACTGTACATGGTTACCACGCCGTGTCATTACGTATCGAAGGTCTTTGTGCTTTCTTGTTGACAGCTAGTGTTCCCAAACCATTGTTAGCACCCTCTGACTATCTGTGACTCGTGTTGTGAGTCGTAAATGTTGACCACCTGAAGTGAAATTCTTTGTTCATGGTCAGTGACATATGCATACTTTGGTTGATCACTGTGCATTGTAGCCACACTGTGCCACTACATATTGAGGGTGTTTGTACTTGCTAGCCAATAACTAGTATTCAAAAACCATTATCTTCTAGTTTGTAGTTGCCTCTAGTTGTTGAAAATCTTTCTACTTGCTAGTTGATAACTAGTGTTCCCAACCCATCGTTTCCCCCACTGACCATTTGTGACTCGTGTTATGAGTTTTCAACGTTGACCACACACTGTGAAATCTGTTTGGTTATGGTTTGTGACATATGCCTACTTTGGGTTGTCACTGTACATGGTTACCACGAAGTGTCGTTACGTGTCGAAGGTCTCTGTGCTTTCTTGTTGGCAGCTACTGTTCTCAAACCATTGTTAGCCCCCTCTGACTATCTGTGACTCGTGTTGTGAGTTGTAAATGTTGACCACACGAAGTGAAATTCTTTCTTCATGATCAGTGACATATGCATACTTTGGTTGGTCACTGTGAATCGTAGCCACACTGTGCTACTACATATTGAAGGTATTTGTACTTGCTTGTCAATAACTAGTATTCAGAAACCATTATCTTCCACCCTGACCATTTGTGACTCGTGTTATGAGTTGTCAAAGCTTACCACACTTAGTTACATTATTTGGTCATGGTCAGTGACATATGCCTACTTTGGTTTGTAATCGTGCATGGTATCCACACCGTGCCACAACGTATTGAAGCTCCTTGTGCTTGCTATTTGATACTTGGTGTTCCCAAACCATTGTTTCCCCCTCTGACCATTTGTGACTCGTGTTATGAGTTGTCAAAGCTTACCACACTTAGTTACATTATTTGGTCATGGTCAGTGACATATGCCTACTTTGGTTGGTCATCGTGCATGGTATCCACACCGTGCCACAACGTATTGAAGCTCCTTGTGCTTGCTATTTGATACTTGGTGTTCCCAAACCATTGTTTCCCCCTCTGACCATTTGTGACTCGTATTATGAGTTGTCAACTTTGACCACACAAAGCGGATTTCTTTGGTCAAAGGTAGTACATATGCCTACTTTGGTCGGTCATTGTGCATGGTAGCCACACCGTGCTACTACTGACTGAATGTCATTGTACTTGCTACTTGAGAACTGATATTTCCAAAGAAAATTTCCTCCCCTGACCGTTTGTGACTCGTGTCATGGTTGGCCAACGTTGACCACCCATATTGAAATTCTCTGGTCATGGTCAGTGACATATGCCTAGTTTGGTTGCTTGGTGTGCATATTAGCCACACCGTGCCACTACGTATTGAAGTTCTTTGTCCTTTCTAGTAGATACAAAGGGTTCCCAAACCATTGTCTCTCCCTCTGACCATTTGTGCCTCGTGTTATGAGTTGTCAATGTTGACCACACATAGTGGACTTCTTCGGTCATGGTCAGTGACATTTGCATCCTTTGGTTGGTCACTGTGCACGCTAGCCACACCGTGCCACTACTTGTTGGAAATATTTTTACTTGCTAGTTGATAACTAGTGTTTTCAACCCATGGTTTCCCCCACTAACCATTTGTGATTCGTGTTATGAGTTTTCAACGTTGACCACACACTGTGAAATCCGTTTGGTCATGGTTAGTGACATATGCCTACTTTGGTTTGTCCCTGTACATGGTTACCACGTGGTGTGACTACATATTGAAGGTATTTGTGCTTTCTAGTCAATAGCTAGTGTTCCCAAACCATTGTTACCCCCCTTTGACTATCTGCGACTCGTGTTGTGAGCTTTCAACGCTCACCACATGAAGTGAAATTCGTTGGTCATGGTCAGTGAAACATGCATACTTTGGTTGGTCACTATACATGGTAGCCACGCTGTGCCACTACATGTTGAATGTATTTGTACTTGCTACGCAATAACTAGTAATCAAAAATCATTGTCTTCCACTCTGACAATTCGTGACTTGTGTTATGAATCGTCAAAGTTTACCACACTTAGTGACATTTTTTGGTCATGGTCAGTGACATATGCCTACTTTGGTTGGTCATCGTGCATGGTATCCACACCGTGCCACAACGTATTGAATGTCCTTGTGCTTGCTAGTTAATAGCTGGTGTTCCCAAACCATTGTCTCCCCCACTGACGATTTGTGAATCCTATTATGAGTTGTCAACGTTGACCACACACAGCGGATTTCTTTGGTCAAAGGCAGTACATATGCCTACTTTGGTCGGTCATTGTGCATGGTAGCCACACCGTGCTTATACTGATTGAAGGTCTCTGTACTTGCTAGTTGAGAACTGATATTCCCAGACCATTGTTTCCCCCTCTCACCATTTGTGACTCGTGTTATGGTTGGTGAATGTTGACCACCCATATTGAAATTCTTTCGTCATGGTAAGTGACATATGCCTAGTTTGGTTGTTTGGTGTGCATAGTAGCCACACCGCGCCACTACGTATTGAAGTTGTTTGTCGTTTCTAGTTGATACATTGGGTTCCCAAACCATTCTCTCCCTCTGACCATTTGTGACTCTTGTTATGAGTTTTCAATCTTGACCACACATAGTGGACTTCTTCGGTCATAGTCAGTGACATATGCATCCTTTGGAAGGTCACTGTGCACGCTAGCCACACCGTGCCACTACTTGTTGAAAATGTTTCTACTTGCTAGTTGATAACTAGTGTTCCAAACCCATGGTTTCCCCCACTGACCATTTGTGACTCGGGTTATGAGTTTTCAACGTTGACCACACACTGTGAAATTCGTTTGGTCATGGTTAGTGACATAGTAACGACTAATTTGGTTGGTCATCGTGCATGGTCTCCACACCGTGCCACAACGTATTGAAGCCCCTTGTGCATGCTATGTGATACCTGGTGTTCCCAAACCATTGTTTCCCCCTCTGACCATTTGTGACTCGTATTATGAATTGTAAACGTTGACCACACACAGCGGATTTCTTTGGTCAAAGGCAGTACATATTCCTCCTTTGGTCGCTCATGGTGCATGGTAGCCACACCGTGCTACTACTGACTGAAAGTCGTTGTACTTGGTAGTTGAGAACCGGTATTCCCATAGCATTGTTTCCTGTCCTGACCGTTTGTGACTGGTGTTATGGTTGGTCAACGGTGACCACCCATATTGAAATTCCATGGTCATGATCAGTGACATATGCCTAGTTTGGTTGTTTTGTGTGCATATAAGCCACACCGTGCCACTACGTATTGAAGTTCTTTGTCCTTTCTAGTCAATACATAGGCTTCCCAAACCATTGTCTCTCCCTCTGACCATTTGTGACTCGTGTTATGAGTTGTCAATGTTGACCACACATAGTGGACGTATTCGGCCGTAGTCAGTGACGTATGCATCCTTTGGTTGGTCACTGTGCACGCTAGCCATACGGTGCCACTGCTTGTTGAAGGTCTTTGTACTTGCTAGTTGATAACTAGTGTTCCCAATCCATTGTTTTCCCCTCTGACCATTTGTGACTCATGTTATGCGTTTTCAACATTGACCACATGACATGAAATTTGTTGGTCATGGTTGGTGACATATGCATACTTTGGTTGGTTACTGAGCATTGGAGCCACATTGTGCCACTACATATTGAAGGTATTTGTACTTGCTAGTCGAAACCTAGTAGTCACAAACGATTACCTACCACCCTGACCATTTGTGACTCGTGTTATGAGTTGTCAATGTTTACCACACTTAGTGACATTATTTGGGCATGATCAGTGACATATGCCTACTTTGGTTGGTCATCGTGCATGGTCTCCACACCGTGCCACAGCGTATTGAAGCCCCTTGTGCTTGATTTTTGATACTTGGTGTTCCCAAACCATTTTTCCCCCTCTGACCATTTGTGACTTGTATTATGAGTTGTCAACGTTGACCACACACAGCGGATTTCTTTGGTCAAAGGCAGTACATATGCGTACTTTGGTCGGTTATTGTGCATGGTAGCCACACCGTGCTACTACTGACTGAAGGTCGTTGTACTTGGTAGTTGAGAACAAATATTCCCATAGCATTGTTTCCTCTCCTGACCGTTTGTGACTCGTGTTATGGTTGGTCAACGTTGACCACCCATATTGAATTTCTCTGGTCATGATCAGTGACATATGCCTAGTTTGGTTGTTTGGTGTGCATATAAGCCACACTGTGCCACTGCGTATTGAAGTTCTTCGTCCTTTTTAGTCAATACATAGGCTTCCTAAATCATTGTCTCTCCCTCTGACCATTTGTGACTCGTGTTATGAGTTTTCAATGTTGACCACACATAGTGGACTTATTCGGTCATAGTCAGTGACATATGCATCATTTGGTTGGTCACTGTGCACGCTAGCCATACCGTGCCACTGCTTGTTGAAGGTCTTTGTACTTGCTAGTTGATAACTGATGTTCTCAACCCATTGTTTTCCCCTCTGACCATTTGTGACTCGTGTTATGCGTTTTCAATGTTGACCACATGAAATGAAATTTGTTGGTCATGGTTAGTGACATATGCATACTTCTGTTGGTCACTGTGCATTGAAGCCACATTGTGCCACTACATATTGAAGGTATTTGTACTTGCTAGAAGATAACTAGTATGCACAAACAATTATTTTCCACCCTGACCATTTGTGACTCGTGTTATAAGTTTTCAAAGTTTACCACACTTTGTGACATTATTTGCTCATGGTCAGTGACATATGCCTACTTTGGTTGGTCATCGTGCATGGTCTCCACACCGTGCCACGACGTATTGAAGCCCCTTGTGCTTGGTATGTGATACTTGGTGTTCCCAAACCATTGTTTCCCCCTCTGACCATTTGTGGCTCGTATTATGAGTTGTAAACGTTCACCTCACACAGCGGATTTCTTTGGTCAAAGGCAAAACATATGCCTACTTTGGTTGGTCATTGTGCTTGGTCGCCACACCGTGCTACTACTGACAGAAGGTCGTTGTACTTGGTAGTTGGTATCTAGTATTCCCAATCCATTGTTTCCCCGTATGACAATTCGGGACCCATATTATGGCTTGTCAACGTTGACCACACATAGTAAAATTATTTGGTCATGGTAAGTGGCACATGCGTAATCTGGTTGGTCATTGTGCATGGTAGCCACACCGTTCCACTACTTGTTGAAAGTATTTGCACTTGCTAGTCAATAAATAGCAAAGGGTTTCTCCCTTTGACACCAGGTCGGTTTTTGTTTATTTGTTATGCGTAGGTGCCTTCACTGGAATACTCCCTCCCACCCCCCCTGGAGGGATGTTCCGTGGACGACCTGGAGGACATATTTGCAACCGCATTATGACACCCCCCTATCCCCCCCACTGCTTAGGCTTGAAGGTATAGTTGAGGTATCACAATACGGCCGCCCCCACCCCCCCCCAGGTCGTGAGCCTATTGTATATTGCGCGTACGAGGATTCAAACCTAGGACCTATCGCTCCAGAATCTAACTCTATAAGCACTAAGCCAACTTTCATGGTGTTCATATGATGTCCAAATGACATTATAAGGGTTCCTATGGGTAAAGGGCATAAAATAAGGGGGTGTAAGATTAGAGGGTAGTTTTCAAAATTATGAATGATAACAAACTTAGTTTATTCATAAAAATTTAACGCAGACGATATTTCAAATTTTGCAACTTCGACCTTGAATAACCTCTCAACCATTGCTCCGATTGACCAGCCGTAAGAATGAAAGTTGACAACACACAGTGAAACTCTTTTATGATATTCAGTGATACAATAATACTTTGGTTGGTCATTGTGCATGGTAGCCACACCGTGCCACCACTTATCAAAGGTCTTTGTACTTGCTAGTCGATACCAAGTATTCCCAAACCATTGTTTCTCCCTCTGCCCATATTTTACTTGTATGTTGAGTTGTGAACGTTGACCACACACACTAAACTTCTTTGTTCATGAGCAGTGATGTATGCCTACTTGGGTAGGTCATTGTGCATGGTAGCCACACCGTGCTACTACTGACTGAAGGTCGATGTACTTGGTAGTTGAGAACCGATATTTCCATAGCATTGTTTCCTATCCTGACCGTTTGTAACTCGTGTTATGGCTGGTCAACGTTTACCACCCATATTGAAAATATCTGGTCATGATCAATGACATATGCCTAGTTTGGTTGTTTGGTGTGCATATAAGCCACACCGTGCCACTGCGTATTGAAGTTCTTTGTCCTTTCTAGTCAATACATATGCTTCCCAAATTGTTGTCTCTCCCTCTGACCATTTGTGACTCGTGTTATGAGTTGTCAATGTTGACCACACATAGTGGACATATTCGGTCGTAGTCAGTGACATATGTATCCTTTGGTTGGTCACTGTGCACGCTAGCCATACCGTGCCACTGCTTGTTGAAGGTCTTTGTACTTGCTAGTTGATAACTGATATTCTCAACCCATTGTTTTCCCCTCTGACCATTTGTGACCCGTGTTATGCGTTTTCAACGTTGACCACATGAAGTGAAATTTGTTGGCCATGGTCAGTGATGTATGCATACTTTGGTTGGTCACTGTGCATTGAAGCCACATTGTGCCACTACATATTGAAGGTATTTGTACTTGCTAGTCGATAACTAGTATGCACAAACCATTATCTTCCACCCTGACCATTTGTGACTCGTGTTATGAGTTGTCAANCACCGTGCCACAACGTATTGAAGCCCCTTGTGCTTGCTATGTGATACTTGGTGTTCCCAAACCATTGTTTCCCCCTCTGACCATTTGTGACTCGTATTATGAGTGGTAAATGTTGACCACACACAGCGGATTTCTTTGGTCAAAGGCAGTACATATGCCTACTTTGGTCGGTCATTGTGCATGGTAGCCACACCGTGCTACTACTGACTGAAGGTCGTTGTACTTGGTAGTTGAGAACCGATATTCCCATAGCATTGTTTCCTCTCCTCACCGTTTGTGACTGGTGTTATGGTTGGTCAACGTTGACCACCCATATTGAATTTCTCTGGTCATGATCAGTGACATTTGCCTAGTTTGGTTGTTTGGTGTGCATATAAGCCACACCGTGCCACTGCGTATTGAAGTTCTTTGTCCTTTCTAGTCAATACATAGGCTTCCTAAATCATTGTCTCTCCCTCTGACCATTTGTGACTCGTGTTATGAGTTTTCAATGTTGACCACACATAGTGGACTTATTCGGTCGTAGTCAGTGACATATGCATCCTTTGGTTGGTCACTGTGCACGCTAGCCATACCGTGCCACTGCTTGTTGAAAGTCATTGTACTTGCTAGTTGATAACTAGTCTTCCCAACCCATTTTTCTCCCATCTGACCATTTGTGACTCGTGTTATGCGTTTTCAACGTTGACCACATGAAGTGAAATTTGTTGGTCATGGTTAGTGACATATGCATACTTTGGTTGGTTACTGTGCATCGAAGCCACGTTGTGCCACTACATGTTGAAGGTAGTTGTACTTGCTAGTCGATACCTAGTATTCACAAACCATTATCTACCACCCTGACCATTTGTGACTCGTGTTATGAGTTGTCAA
>SZWC01000246.1:231256-253576 GCA_023375785.1 Penium margaritaceum | reverse complement strand
AACGTTGACCACACACAGCGGATTTCTTTGGTCAAAGGCAGTACATATGCCTACTTTGGTCCGTCATTGTGCATGGTAGCCACACCGTGCTACTACTGGCTGAAGGTCGTTATACTTGGTAGTTGAGAACCGATATTCCCATAGCATTGTTTCCTGTCCTGACCGTTTGTGACTCGTGTTATGGTTGGTCAACGTTGACCACCCATATTGAAATTCTCTGGTCATGATCAGTGACATATGCCTTGTTTGGTTGTTTGGTGTGCATATTAGCCACACCGTGCCACTGCGTATTGAAGTTCTTTGTTTTTTCTAGTCAATACATAGGCTTCCCAAATCATTGTCTCTCCTTCTGACCATTTGTGACTTGTGTTATAAATTGTCAATGTTGACCACACATAGTGGACTTATTCGGTCGTAGTCAGTGACGTATGCATCCTTTGGTTGGTCACTGTGCACGCTAGCCATATGGTGCCTCTGCTTGTTGAAGGTGTTTGTACTTGCTAGTTGATAACTGATGTTCCAAACCCATTGTTTTCCCCTCTGACCATTTGTAACTCGTGATATGCGTTTTCAACGTTGACCACATGAAGTGAAATTCTTTCGTCGTGGTCACTGACATATGCATACTTTGGTTGGTCACAGTGCATTGAAGCCACATTGTGCCACTACATATTGAAGGTAATTGTACTTGCTAGTCGATAACTAGTATTCACAAGCCATTACCCTCCACCCTGACCATTTGTGAGTCGTGTTGTGATTTGTCAAAGTTAACCACACTTAGTGACATTATTTGGTCATGGTCAATGACATATGCCTACTTTGGTTGGTCATCGTGCATGGCCTCCACACCGTGCCACAATGTATTGAAGCCCCTTGTGCTTGCTATGTTATACATGGTATTCCCAAACAATTGTTTCCCCCTCTGACCATTTGTGACTCGTATTATGAGTTGTAAACGTTGACCACACACAGCGGATTTCTTTGGTCAAAGGCAGTACATATGCGTACTTTGGTCGGACATTGTGCATGGTAGCCACACCGTGCTACTACTGACGGAAAGTCGTTGTACTTGGTACTTGTGAACCGATATTCCCATAGCATTAATTGTTGTCCTGACCGTTTGTGAATCGTGTTATGGTTGGTCAACGTTGACCACCCATATTGAAATTCTCTGGTCATGATCAGTGACATATGCCTAGTTTGGTTGTTTGGTATGCATATTAGCCACACCGTGCCACTACGTATTGAAGTTCTTTGTCCTTTCTAGTCAACACATAGGCTTCCCAACCCATTGTCTCTCCCTCTGACCATTTGTGACTCGTGTTATGAGTTATCAATGTTGACCACACATAGTGGATGTATTCGGTCGTAGTCGGTGACGTATGCATCCTTTGGTTGGTAAGTGTGCACGCTAGCCATACCGTGCCACAGCTTGTTGAAGTTCTTTGTACTCGCTAGTTGATAACTAGTGTTCCCAACCCATTGTTTTCCCCTTTGACCATTTGTGAATCGTGTTATGCGTTTTCAACGTTGACCACATGAAGTGAAATTTGTTGGTCATGGTTAGTGACATATGCATACTTTGGTTGGTCGTTGTGCATTGAAGCCACATTGTGCCACTACATATTGAAGGTATTTGTACTTGCTAGTCGATACCTAGTATTCACAAACCATTATCTACCACCCTGACCATTTGTGCCTCGTGTTATGAGTTTTCAAAGTTTACCACACTAAGTGACATTACTTGGGCACGGTGAGTGACATATGCCTACTTTGGTTGGTCACCGTGCATGGTCTCCACACCGTGCCACAGCGTATTGAAGCCCCTCGTGCTTGCTATTTGATTCTTGGTGTTCCCAACCCATTGTTTCCCCCTCTGACCGTTTGTGACTCGTATTATGAGTTGTCAACGTTGACCACACACAGCGGATTTCTTTGGTCAAACGTAGTACATATGCGTACTTTGGTCGGTCATTGTGCATGGTAGTCACACCGTGCTACTACTGACTGAAGGTCGTTGTACTTGGTCGTTGAGAACCGATATTCCCAAAGCATTGTTTCCTCTCCTGACCGTTTGTGACTCGTGTTATGGTTGGTCAACATTGACCACCCATATTGAAATTCTGTCTTCATGATCAGTGACATATGCCTAGTTTGGTTGTTTGGTGTGCATTTTAGCCACACCGTGCTACTACGTATTGAAGGTCTTGTCCTTTCTAGTCAATGCATATGCTTCTTAAACCATTGTCTCTCCCTCTGACCATTTGTGACTCGTGTTATGAGTTAACAATGTTGACCACACATAGTGGACTTATTCGGTCGTAGTCATTGACGTATGCATCCTTTGGTTGGTCACTGTGCACGCTAGCCATACCATGCCACTGCTTATTGAATGTCTTTGTACTTGCTAGTTGATAACTAGTGTTCGCAACCCATTGTTTTCCCCTCTGAACATTTGTTACTCGTGTTATGCGTTTTCAACGTTGACCACATGAAGTGAAATTTGTTGGTCATGGTTAGTGACATATGCATACTTTGGTTGGTCACTGTGCATTGAAGCAACATTGTGCCACTACATATTGAAGGTATTTGTACTTGCTAGTCAATAACTAGTATGCACAAACCATTATCTTCCACCCTGACTATTTGTGACTCGTGTTATGAGTTGTCCAATTTTACCACACAGTGACATTATTTGCTAATGGTCAGTGACATATGCCTACTTTGTTTGGTCATCGTGTATGGTCTCCACACCGTGCCACAACGTATTGAAGCCCCTTGTGCTTGCTATGTGATACTTGGTGTTCCCAAACCATTGTTTCCCCCTCTGACCATTTGTGACTCGTATTATGAGTTGTAAACGTTGACCTGTCAGGCGGAAATCCACCGCAGCTCCGCGGGGTGAGAAATGTATCCGCGGAAGGCCAACTCCGCGGATCAGTGGATCCGCAGACAAGACTCTGCCGGGGGCAGCAAGCATGAGGAGACGCGCGGAAAGCTGGCTCTTGCACCAATGTTGCGGTAGAGCATGGGGTGGCGCGGAATCCTGTGGCGGTGGCGGGAAGGACGGCCTGGCGGGAAGGATTGCGGTGGAGTTAGAACAAGAACGGAAGGAGGAGAAGGAGGCTGGGACATCGGACGTGCAAGACATCCGCTGACCAAAACAAGAGACAGGAGAATGGTGGCAGGAGCGCGACCAATCAGAACAAAAGGGTGACAGCAGTAATCAAGGAGGGGAGATGGGAGGGCACATCGCGGAGGCGGAAGATTCAAGGAAGAACACGAAGAACCGCGTGCACGAGCCGCGGATGAAGAAAGCAACAAGTAGAAGATGGATAGTATGTGTGTGTGTGAGGACAAGACCCGCGGTGCGTAGCCGCATCGCGAGGAGTCCAAGTAGAGGAAGTAGGTCAGTGTGAGAGGGATGAGACCGACTGTGTGTAGTTACGCTGTGCGGCGTCCCAAGTAGAAAAAGGCCTGACTGGCAGTAGCACAAGTGTAACTCAGACTTGCTTGTATTCAAGAGCATTTTGAGTACTCCGCAATCAGCCTTATAAAGTCCTTGGCCTGTTCTCATCTCCCGTGTTCCATCTACTGCTCTCCAACCCTCAGTTGCCAACGGAGCATGGTCCGCGGATCTAGGAGCTAAGTGCGTGAAGAGCCGAGAGTCCGAGTGGAGTGAGCTGCCGGCGGTCCCTTGCTTGCATACGTCCGCGGAACGAGGGTTCCGTGGAAAGGAGTCGGACGCCACGAGGTGGTGGACTTACGTGTGGCAAGAAACTCACCGCGGAGCGTTGCTCGCCGGTGAGGCATCTGTGCCAGTGCTCCGAGGCTGTGTCCCGCAGACGAATGTCGCGGTCTCAGTGAGTCCCAGAGGATTAGCGGTAGTGGTAGAGTGACGATTCCGCGGATCAGCGCGGAACCGGATCACCCGCGGAGAGGAACGAAGACGCGGCAAAATTGGGGGTATCAGTGTCATGGTGCGGTGAGCGTGGATAGTTCTTTGCTCTTTGTCAGCAGAACTGCACGTGACCTTCAGATCAGTCATTGATGTCGGCAGCCAGTTTCGTGCATCAGGACGTTGGACGACGGCAACAGCAACCACCGGCACGCTGCTTCCTGCCACGACGGGCTGCAACCTCCGCAGGAAGCAGGGACTCCTCAGTGCCGTCTTGTACGCCAGTCAGTTCCTCACCAGGCCCCGATCCACTCATCCAGCACCGACGGGTAACTGAGTGGTTGGAGCAGCTACACTGGCGCCACATAATGGATGCACTGGGCAAACACGCGGAGGTGGAAAGTATCCACAGCTCTGCCAGTCACGGCTCAGTCCAGCATCAGCAGGGGCAGGAGAACCAGCAGGACGTGCCACTTGGGGCACGATGGTTCTCCAATGCACCACCCCCACTGGAGGCATCTTCCGGTGGTGGAAAACCTGAGGCTTTTTGCGGATTGGTATATTGGCGCCGAGGCGGACAGCAGCAGTTCCCGGCGATGTGGAGCCGCAACCCGCGAACCCGCCTGTGCATTCACAACCCTTACCCTTGAGTCCCGAGGATTTAGGAATCCCCGAGGCACCAACACCAGACGAGCAGCAGATCTCAGCGCGGCTGCAACAGGTGCGGCTCCCTGTCCCCACTCTTGGGATACCCCAGGACATGAATCCGCTGCGTCAGGTGGCAGGGACAACCCTGGGGATCCCGGCCGCGGAACCACTTGTGCGCAGCCTGCAACAGCAGCCGATGGCCACACCGGAGCAGCTCACGGGGGTCCTGCGGATGGGGGCGTCCGTGTCCACGCAGACACCAGGAGCCGCACAATCACCAGTGGACCACTTCCTCGTGAATCAGATCCCGCTGGCCATGGGAGTGATGGCCACAGGAGCAGCCGCGCAACTCCAGGTGGTTGGAATGGCCCAGCCATCNCTGTCCCCACTCGTGGGATACCCCAGGACATGAACCCGCTGCGTCAGGTGGCAGGGACAACCCTGGGGATCCTGGCCGCGGAACCACTTGTGCGCAGCCTGCAACAGCAGCCGATGGCCACACCGGAGCAGCTCACAAGGGTCCTGCGGATGGGGGCGTCCGTGTCCACGCAGACACCAGGAGCCGCACAATCACCAGTGGACCACTTCCTCGTGAATCAGATCCCGCTGGCCATGGGAGTGATGGCCACAGGAGCAGCCGCGCAACTCCAGGTGGTTGGAATGGCCCAACCATCGGAGCATCCGCAGCAGCAGCACCCGGGGGATGGTCAGGCAGGTACGGCGCAACAGCTCTCCGCGTCACAGCCAAACCCGGCCACCCTGCCAATCGGAGTGCTCCCACAACCGCCTATGCCAAGCACACCACCACAGCAGCAGACGATGAGCACCACGCAGGCGGCGACTATGCCGCATCCACATGCGGTGGGACTACAGCAGCCGGCGCATCCGCCACCACAAACCCCAATGAATGTGGGGGTGATGGCAGGGCCCCCTGCAATCATGCAGCCGCCACCACAGATGCCTCAGCCTGGAGGCCGAACCGTTCAGCAAAGGAACACGCTCCAACCTCTCCCAACCGGGACCCCGCCAACGAGCCATCAGCAACAGACGGTTGGAAGCGGAGCACAGCCAACAAACACAACACAGTCTCCCGCGGTTACACAAGCACTATGGACACACCAGGCGCAGCAGCAGATGGGTCCAGTGGCGGTTGGGATGATGCCACACGCGCTGGTGCCCAACATGATACCGCAGGTGCCTATGCTCACCTATCAGTAGCTCCCCCACCAGCAGCCAGTTGGAGCAACGCCAGTTGGAGGGACTCACCAGACCTCATTGCCAACACAGGCCGCACGGAGCAGCGTGTACCTGCCACCACAGCAGCTACCTGGGAATCTGCACCTGACCACCAGCGCGGGACCAGCAATTCACCCTCACGTCCCGGCGGCAGCCCCACCAGCTCAGATGTATTGGGTACCGCAGACAGTGGCAGTACCAGTGCAGGGGACTCCGGTCCCGCCGCCTGGGACTCCATTCTTCTCAACACCCTACATTGCCTCCACAACCACCCCCTCTTCCTGGTACATGGTTCCCCCCCCCACGCAAGCCAGTCTTCCCACAACTGCGGGACAAACACAGATGCCGGCCCCTACGACTAGATACTCTGCGACTCCATCTGCAAGCATTCCGGTATCACATGCTGCAACTGCATTGGCGGCTAACCGCAGCAGCGTACCGCAGCTACAATACATCCGCTCCGAGCCCGCCAAAATTCCCCGATTAGACTCCTTCAAGGGTGCTCCGGAGGAAGACCCCTGGGTCTGGCTCAAACAGATCACTCTCTACGCCAGCATCGGCCGGATTCCACCCGACCTATGTCTGGCCACTGCAGAACTCCATCTCCAGGGTGCGGCAGCGGACTGGTACAATGCACGAGCCCCTTTCCCATCGTTTGAGGACTTTGGCAACGCCCTCATCGAACACTTCAAGCATTTGACGAAAGAAGAAGCGCTGCGGAAGATTGAGAAAGAGGTGATGCGCAAGGATGAGGACATCCGCCGATTTCTGGATCAGTTCCTGACTTGGGCCTCTGTGGCTAAAAGCCCGCAAGGGGAAGGTTTGCCGCTATGGATCCTACTACAGAATCTCATCCGCGCACTCCCGAATGAGATCAGCAGTCTGATGATCGCTGACCGCTACCTATCCCTCCAAGAGGCGGTCCAAGACGCCACAGCCATCTTCACGCGGCAGCGGTCTACCCGACAATACCAGGGCAGCGATATCACTACATCCTCACACGCGCCTCCTCCGCAGCAACAAAAACCAAAAGCTTGCTACACATGCCAGAGCTTGGAGAACATCGCCCGAGACTGCCCGCGGAAGCGACAGACGGCACCGCGCCCCGAACCGCCTGCTCAAGATCCCATGGTGCAGCAGTGGCAGCAGTATTACAATCAGGCATGGCCAGGGCCGAAGCAACAGCAGCAGACAAGGCCGGCAACGGAACACCTACCTCAAGCTACCCCTGGTGGTCAGGGCATTTTGCCCAACCCAACGCCATCCGCGAACCCTGCAAGCGGAGCCCGCAACGTCAAATTGGGATTACCGATGGCGGAGGACGAGACCACAGAGGTGCCCCCTACTACAGAAGAGATGACTCTCATCGCTCAAGCTCAAAAACTGGGTCTGCGCGGATGGAACCTGCAGGAGGCAGTCAGGGTACAGGAGGATTTGCGGCGCAAGACTGAGAAAGCGGAGGAGCGATTCCAGGAAGCAGTGGTCCACCGCACTGTCATTCCAGGGAAGAAACGACAAACAAAGCCACTAACCCCGGTAGAGGAGCAGCCGCCTTTGCCTACACAAGTGCCCACCGCGATCGCGGAGGAAAATACTGACCCTATCCAGCGACTCTTTGCTACCCCCATTGCGGAAGTCAACTTCTTCGAGTTTCTACGCATCCACCCCGAGCTGGCGCCGCGCCTGAAAGAGGAGTTCACCAGGGCCAATCAACGCCTCCAAGCTGTGGGCATCTCCCTCAACTGTGTCATGACACCTCCTGGCACACAGAACACTCGTCGCGCGGTGCCCGAAGCATCGCTGGCCCTAGCACTCGCGGATGAAGAATGGGGATGGGTACCACAGCCTCTGGAACCACCGCGGCAGGACGAAAGCCACTACGAAGTGGCCTGCTGTGTGGTCTGGATCTGCGGAAGAAAATTTCTGGCTATCATCGACACGGGAGCCACCCACACCACCGTGGCGTTCCGCGTCCTCCTCGTGGTTGGATGGACGGACCGCGTGCTTCCCACACGCCGCATGTTTACTAACTCGGCGAGTGGGATGGACCATGGAGACGGGGAAGTTCACGGCCTTCCTATACAAGTCGGGTCCCTTCATGAACCAATGAACATCCAAGTCACGCGAGCGCGGACGTATGACGTACTCCTGGGCATGGACTACTTGGTGCCGCGGCAAGCCAGTCTCCTCTTCTCCCTGGGAATCATGCAGCTGAACTCCGCGTCTAGAGAGGAAGCGTACTGCCCTATTACCATTGGTGACAGGGTAGCACTACCTGTCACCGGCGGTGAAACCTTTTCCCTCCTGGATGCCGCAATCGAAGACTCCCAAGCTCATTCAGGCAAACTCCAGCCCCTTCCAGCGGAGACACCTGTCATGGAGGAACTCTCAACCGGCGATTGGCAGGATCGTGCGGAGGAATCCACAGAGCCTGGCGTGCAGACCAACCTCTTGGGATTATGGAACAGGGGGCAACAAGTCTTTGGAACAAGCCTCCCACTAGAGGAAGAAGAGGAATTTTATCCCCTCCGCGAAGCAGCACCGCCACCGCCACCAAAATGGGACCACATGCTCCACTCACGACTCTCACCCACGCAGCGGCAAGACTTCTCCGACTTACTGGACTCGTTTGCGGACATCTTTGCTGGATCCGCAGTTAACTTAGGAGCCGTGGAGGCGTTCCACGTCATCTCCACGGGGGACTCCGCACCCACAAAGCAGAAGGTGCGACGTATCCTGCCGGATCAAGAGAAAATCATCTCCGAAGGGCTCGCGGAACTCAAGGCACAAGGGGTGATCGTCCCCATCGTCAGTCCCTGGCGTGCCAACTTGGTCATCGTGGGAAAGCCGGACGGATCTAAGCGATTCTGCGTCGACTTCCGCGACCTCAACCGCGTGACCGAAGAGGATGCGTATCCTATGCCCCTCATCGTTGACATACAAGAGCGGCAACAGGGTCGCGGCTGGTTTGCAAAACTGGACGTCAAGGCTGCCTTCCATGCTGTCCCCATGCACCCAGATTCCATCGCCAAGACAACATTTGTGAGACCAGAGGGACTTTACGCATTTACACGCATGCCCTTTGGACTCGCAATGCCAGCGCGACGTTTTAACGAGTCATGGACTCCACCCTCCGCGGTATCCGCAACGTTAGTTGCTACATTGACGACATCATGGTCGCGGCCCACAGTTTCGAAGAGCTGTTCTCCTTCCTGGCCACTGTGTTTGCTGCTCTCCGCAAGGCCAACCTCAAGCTCAAAGCAGCCAAGTGCTCCATTGGGGCTGCGGAAATCGAGTTCCTTGGCTTCGTGATGAGCGCGGATGGCATCAAAACAGACCCTGAGAAAATTGCGGCAGTGCAAGAATGGCGGCAGCCCACCTCCGCGGGACAAATCAAGATTTTCCTGGGCTTTGTTTCCTTCTACCGCAAATTCGTCCACGACCACGCATGCATCATCAAGCCACTCCAGCAATTGACGCATCAGGACGCGCCATTTGACTGGACCCCAGAATGCGCGGATGCCTGGAAGGAGATCAAACATCGCCTGGTCACTGTTCCCATGCTCGAGTTCCCTGACTTCAACCTCCTATTCTCCATCACCACTGACTGGTCGAGGGATGGGTTGGGCGCCATCCTATCCCAGACAGTGCAGGAATCGATGCAGAAGGTGATTGCGTACGCCAGCCGCGCCCTCACTGAGGGAGAACGACGGTATCCGCCGGTGAAGGGCGAGTGTCTGGCTGTCCTGTGGGCACTCCAACACTTCCGCGACTACATAAAAAATGGCAAGCCATTCACGGTCTTTAAGGACCATCAGGCTCTTCAATGGCTCCTCACCACTCAGAACCATGAAGGCATCCTCGCCAAATGGGCACTCCTCTTGCAAGGATACAACATGAAGATCAAGTACCAGCCTGCGGTTGCTAATCGCAACGCGGACGCTCTCAGCCGACTCCCGCGCCTCGACTGGCCAGAACTTGCCCCGGTTGCCGCGGAGCACCCTCCGGACATCCTGGCATTACCGACAAATGCTGAAGCGCAATGGGAGGGAGTGGCACAAGAATTTGACGAGGACGAACAGGAGATCGCCTTACAACTCCTGCACGAACTTGACCCCACCGCGGCAGAAGCACCCGCGGAGACCCTGCCGACCATCCCCAAGTCCGGACTCCAGCTCGCCCGACGGTACAACCCTGCGATCCACGGATGGACGTTCGAGGAAATTGTTCCTCATCTTCCCCAACGTCATACCCCATCACGAACCACACAACCAAAACCCACTACGCCACGAACCAACACCTTCCGCAACCCACCAACTCCTCCCGTCACCACAACCCCACTCCTCGAGAACCGCCATCCTCTCTCCTTAGTCGACTTCCTTCTTCACGCCCCTGAGTCCGCGGAGAGTCTCCGAGCTCTCTTCACTACTCACAACCCATCCCTTTCTTCTCTTGGTATCCGCCTCTCATGCACGCGCGAAGACATGGTTGGCACCCGCCTGCTGTCCAGATGTATTCTCCTTACCCATGCGCGCGTGCATGATGCCGCCGCACGTTCTCCTCGTACCTGGTCCCCAGCAGCGCTCACCCCCGGACCATCCGTACCATCCGAGGTCCACGTGGCATGGTGCTACGTGTGGGTAAATGGACGCAAGTTCGTGGCCATCGTGGACACCGGAGCCACACACACCACGATCGCGCTCCGGATGATCCGCTCACTCCACATGCAACATCTCATCAGGCCCACTCGGCTCCGCTTCTCTATCTCCACTGGAGACATCGACGCGCCGCTCGGACAAGTCGCGGGTTTCCCCATGCAAGTGGCCAATGTGCATGCAGCACACACCGTCCAAGTCTGCGATGTCCGCACATACGACATCCTGCTCGCGGCGGACTGGCTCGCACCGCGCAAAGCAGATATATTGCTCGGCTCCGGCATCCTCAGTCTCATTTCGAGTTCCGGCATTCGATCGTTCACTCCACTCTTCACTTTGCCCCGGCCACTTTCCAGCTTGCCACTGCCAACCCTGGCTCCACCTCTCACAGGCACACGACATACCCGACGTATTACGCGGAGCTCGGCACTCACCAACAGAACCAGTGCCATGGCTCGCCAGCACGGCTCGGGGACCGCGCCTTCGTCGCGGGGGGGTGAGCCCTCTCGGCGGCAGTTGCGGCGCCCTACCCTCAACACGGGCACGGGAAACCAACCGACATGGACACCGACACCACCGGCAGGAGTGGCGGCCGCACCGCGGTCAGGTCCCACAACAAGAACACCACACACAAGAACACCAGTGTCACAAATGGCGGCAACAGGGTCCCGGTCAACGCCAGTGACAGCCACGCCAGCGGTAGCTGCGGCCTCACCGCGACCCAGCCCTGCTGCAGGAGTAACTCCAACACGAACCCCGACATCAGCAGCAGGCATTCCACCGCGGTCAAGCCCCGCGGAAGGAACACCAACACAAGCCACGCCACCAGCGGCAAGATCGACAGGATCTTCACAACAGAGCCCCGCCACAAGCACACCTCCAACGCGGACCTTCAGGCGCACGGAGCCCGCGGAAGGAACGATGCAAGCGACAACGAGAGTAGCTGCTACGCCGACACCCAGCTCATAGGAAGGGGCCCAGGCACCAACAGCCCCAGCTCCTTCCGCGGCGGTGACGGCACTCTCTCACTCGCCACCAACGCCGCATGGAAGCCCAAACCAGCAACCCGCACGTCCCCTGTTGGGGACAGGAACAGTGATGGAAGGGGCAGGAACGCACCTTGAAGAAAGCTCGGGGGATAGCGGAGAGCAACCCAAGGCAGCCGTGCTGCTCGAAGTGGTGAGTAACGTCATGCTTCAACTACTGGCGGAAGTTCCGGAGGTGATCCGCGCGGAATTCGCGGACTCTCTGTTCAGTAAAATGTGGCAGGTGGTACTGAAGGGAGCGGCAACAAGGGCAATAGCCCTTGGACTACACGAGAGGCAGGTGCAACTGCTAGAGACGGCTGGCGCGGAACGCCTCGTCTTGGCCCTGAGGGACATCCTAAGTATCAACCCAGAGTTGGCAAGTGATATGACGGGGGTCGCAAAATTCCTGGACACTGAACAACCGGATCCATCACTGGAGGCTGCTCGCGTGTGGTGGCTCAGGGTGCGGAAGGACCAGCGTAGTAGCCCAGAAGGACGCTATGTGCACCTGCTCCAGGAAAGGGCCAGAGCCCTCATCCTCTATCAGCTGAACGACCAGACACCAGGATCGGCGGAGGCTCCGCGACGAAAGTCCGCAGCAGATGAGTGGAGGTGGGGATACTTGCTCAACCTTACATACACCAAGTGGAGCGTTCAGTACCCACAAGAGGAGTAGTCGCGGATGGCTGAAACTCAGGTGCCGGAGGGACAATGGATGATGGCCATGGAAAGGTACTGGATGCTAACGCTGCAAAACATACCACGCACCAGAGTGGCAACAGCAGTTGCGTGTGGGCTTTGGACCGCGGTGCAGGAGCAGAAACTACCACTCAGGGAAGAGGAAGTGCGACACTGGGCCAAGGAGGCGGCTGAAGCATGTCGAGAAGAAAAGAGCAGGAAAGACGCGGAAGTGGAAGAGGCGCGCGAATACACCCAAGTCACCCCTCAACTACAGAATATACAAGAACGCCTGAGAAAGGCGTGGGAAGCGGAAGCAGCTGAAACAGAGCAAGCTGCCGCGGAAGCTGCAAAGTTGGAAACTCGAGTGACCCAGGAGCAGGAGGCGGCAGCAAAGGCAGAAAAAGAGGCTGCGGAATAGGTGATGAGGGAAATCATGGTAGACGCAGAAGCAGCGGTAGCAGCCGCGCAAGCGGAGGTAGCAGCAGCAGCGGTGGCAGAAGCAACTGCAGCAACGACACAGGCAACAGCAGCAGCGGTAGCGGAGACAATGGCCACAGAAGCACAGATAGTAGAAGATACACGGACAGCCTTGGAAGCAGCCAAAGCAGAAGCAGCCAGTATAGCAGCAGGGACAGTGAAGGGCGTGACGACAACTATAACAGCAGAGAAGCATACAGCAGCGGAAGGAGGAGATCCGACGGTGAGAAAGTATAAGGCTAAGCACCATCCTCCCGAGATGTTTGCTAGCATCCTCCGGCGGAGGGCACAACTCAAGACCCGAGTGGCCGCGGTGGTAAGGAAAGCTGCGGAGACAGCAAACCAGAGAAGGGAGGCAGCAACGACAACCGACGCCAGTAGAAGCAAGGAGCCGGAACAGACTCCCCCGGGGGAAGCCACTCCCGCCTCAAAAGGAAAAAGGAAGGCAGGTGAAATAGCGGCCGTGGAACCAAGGAAACAGCTTCGGACGCAGGAGGGCTCCAGCGTCACCCCCGAGCAACTGGCGCAAGCTCAGCGGGAAGCCGCGCAAGTGGCAGAACTCCTGATGGCAGTCCTCCGCAAGGTCAACATGCCAGCGGAAATGGTGCCGCTTCCGCTGCGCCCTGCTTTGAGAGAGACAGCTGTGGCGGATGTCCGCAAAGGGGCAAAACAACGGGGACGGGGACAAAAAGAAACGACGGTGGTGGTAGTCTCCAAGATCAGTGAATCACCAGGAGAGTCGGAGGAGGAACAGCCCCTCACACGGAGCCAGGGGCTATTGCGAGCTCCAGGGGTAGCTCCACAGAAAAAGGAGGAGGTGATTGAACTGCACCGCGCTGGCGGACGCGGCAGACGGCTGGGAGGACCCACTGAGACTAGACTANGAGACAAAACGAAAACCGGGGGAAGTAGGGGCAGAGAAAGTGGGAAGGAAGGGACCAATGGAGACGCAGGACTGGCGGATCTGGCAGACCGCCCATATCCTCCTCCGCGCCAGCAGTAAGGAACAGCAGAAGGCGGAGGCGCAAAAGGTGTACGCGGATCTGGAGACACGGCTGGGTGTGGAATTCGATCGAAGGAAGAAGGATGACCTGGCCCGTCTGTGTGAGCACTACGCATGGGAAGAGGGCCGCCTCTGGAAACTGACTCCGCGGGTCCTGTGGGTACCTCTGCCCACACTGCAGAAGGCGGTGGTGGAGGCCTACCACCGTCATCATCACACGGGCACACAGGCACTAAAAGACCGACTAGTGCCCATTGTCCATGTGCCTAACCTGGCGGCCATCATTAAAGAGGTGGTGCAGCACTACGCCCCCTGCGAGCGAGCGTGGAAGACTACCCCACGAGACCAGCCGATGTCTCAACCCTCCCCCATCGGCGAGCCGCTGGAAAAGATCATCATCGACTTCCATGGTCCTCGCGTGCACCGCGACCAAGGGAACCGATATTGGATTGCAGCAGTAGACCACTTCACAAAGTACCTCTGGGTCCGCGCCGTGCCCAACAAGAGCTCTGCCACCGCAGCAAAGTTCATCCGCGAGGAAATCTTTTACCGCTTTGGCGGATGCAGCGTGGTACACAGCGACAACGGCACCGAATTCATGGGGGCCTTTAGAGAGGAGCTGGAGGAATGGGGGGTCCGCCACATGCACTCCGGGCGGTACAGACCAGAGTCCCAGGGACAAGTGGAGCGGGTGCATGAAATATTCGAGCGAGAAGTGGCCACCGTGGAAGGTAGCAGCTGGGCGGAGAAGCTGAAGAAGACGGCGCACTTCATCAACATAACACCTAGTCGTGCAACCTCTTTCTCACCACACATGCTGCTTTTCGGCCAACCACCGCGAGCGACAATGGGGTTGCCTCAGAAACCACTGAGGCTGCCACTTGCCCCAGAGGAACAAGGGAAGCGCTCGGTCGAGGAGGAGGACAGGGAGGTCGCGGAATGGTTTCGCGAGCGCTGTGAGAAAACGAGGACAATGCGAGCGGAGGCGAGGTTGAGGGGTTCTGTTGCTGCCTGGCGTGGATGTGACTCGGCCAACCGATGGCTGAACCATGGGTCCATCGAAGAGGGCCACTTGGTGTATCTCCACCCCTTTCCCAATGCGGGACGAGAAGCGGGAGAGCCAAGGGAGGTGTACCGCGTGGCCAGCGTTGAGGCAGGGCAAGTATGGTTGGAGGGACCGGAAGGGTTCAGCGACCGCAGTTATCCGGCCATGGAGTTTGTGCTACTACCGCCAGCATGGCAAATGCATATCCCAAGGATAGGAAGTCGTCTACCGCCCCTGGGACAGCGGAAGGGCTCGCGAGGATGGAGAGCGGAGGAGGTACTGGACATCTGTGAAGAACGAGTATCACAGCAGGAGCAGGAGTGGAGCCAGGAACCTGAGGAGGTGGAGGAGGAGGAATCTGATGTCCGCGAACTGGCCGCGGAGGAGGTGAGGAGGGAACCACGACGAGAGCAGCCGAGGCGGGAGCAGTAGTCGGAACATAAGGAACAGCGGGAGCGCACGAAGAGGGAACCTGCAAGCGTGCCCGAACATCAGACCTCGGCAGAAAAAACCCAGCAACCATCCCGGGACACGCCACCGCGGATCGGGGTACCAATGAGCCCCAAGACTCTGGCTACCTACAATGGCCCATGTGCGTGGTGCGGGGAAAATCTCCCTGCTGAGCCACGACTAAAAGTGGTATGCCGAGTGTGCGGGAAGCCCGCGCATCAACACGCGGGCGGGGCCTCTAAGACCTGCATCGGAATAAACCGTACCTGCTTGCTATGCCTGAGAGAGGCGGCCGAGAAGGAAGATGTGAAGAAGCAGCAGCAGGAAGAAGGAGCGGGACCCGGCGCAGGGGGAGCACCACCCCGCGGAAGGTGGGACCCAGAGGAAGAGGAGGAGGAGGAAGGGGATGAGGGGCCCAGTGAGCGACGGAAAGGTCCGCGCACAGTATCTGGGGCTACAATGAGACAGTGGCAGGCGGAGGGACGTGTCGCGGCAGAAGAAAGGAGGCGGAAGGAACGGGAAGAAAAGAAGTGTGCTCAGTGCGGCCAATGGTGGGGAGTGGAAGTGCAGAATTGCGGCGGATGCCACCGCCAGATCTGTACTAGCTGCCTGGTGTCGCCTCGTGACGGGCGCGAAGGACGAAGTGGGGCCGCGGTGTGCAGAAGGTGCAGGGAGGAGACTGAAAGGCAACGAGGAGTTCGCAAGGCACTCCGAGTGAACGAGGACGGGGAAGAGGAAGAGTCGGAAGAAGAAGACAAAGAGGAAGGGGGAAGGAATCAA
The DNA here is from genome assembly GCA_023375785.1 of Penium margaritaceum. Lineage (NCBI taxonomy): Eukaryota > Viridiplantae > Streptophyta > Zygnematophyceae > Desmidiales > Peniaceae > Penium > Penium margaritaceum. The sequence goes on along the minus strand of SZWC01000246.1, from coordinate 237,675 downwards.
TCCGCGGCATGTCCCACTTGTCTGAAGACGGTGCAGGATGAGGAAACGTGCGTTGCCTGCATGAGGTCCGCCCATCGCGAATGCCTGGTGACGGGCAACTCCGCTTGGAAGGGCCAATGCCACCAATGCGTGGGCAACGAGCTACTGGAGACAGACTGCTACCTCAGCTTCACCGCGGAAACCCGAGAGCCTGCATGCGCTGCCTGTCAGGAAGGGATGGCGGAGTTCGGGAAAGGGTGTGGCATGTGCCTAAGGATGTGTCACCTGAGATGCGGCAAGAGGGGTAAGGAAGGGGTATGGACCTGTCACCGATGCCTCGCTCAATCCCGAAAAGAGGACTGGGGAGCGAAGAACTCCGGATTGCGATGCTGCGGAGACGGATGCGGAGGGATCATCACGGGGATGGCATGTCACTATGAACACTGCGGAGGATGGGCCCATGCGCAGTGTGCTGCAGGGGTGGGAAGACGTGAGGAGGGACACATGGTGTACCGTTGCACCAGCTGCAGGACATATGAGCGGATCCCACACTGCTCGACCTGCAAGAGGAGATTGGGAACGGGAGAAATCACCGCAGGAGCCCGATGTGAGGGCTGCCAGCTGTATGTACATCAGGAATGTTCTGCGAAGTACCAACGAGAAGGCGGGGAGGTGGAAACATACTGCCGCCCCTGCCAACACCGCCAGCGACCAGGACCGCAAGGGAAGTTTAGGCGCCTGCTGCGCGGGCAAGACTCTGGGGCAGAGTCTTGAGAAAAAGGGGGGTTGGGGGCATCAGTGTCAGGCGGAAATCCACCGCAGCTCCGCGGGGTGAGAAATGTATCCGCGGAAGGCCAACTCCGCGGATCAGTGGATCCGCGGACAAGACTCTGCCGGGGGCAGCAAGCATGAGGAGACGCACGGAAAGCTGGCTCTCGCACCAATACTGCGGTAGAGCATGGGGTGGCGCGGAATCCTGTGGCGGTGGCGGGAAGGACGGCCTGGCGGGAAGGATTGCGGTGGAGTTAGAACAAGAACCGAAGGAGGAGAAGGAGGCTAGGACATCGGACGTGCAAGACATCCGCTGACCAAAACAAGAGACAGGAGAATGGTGGCAGGAGCGCGACCAATCAGAACAAAAGGGTGACAGCAGTAATCAAGGAGGGGAGACGGGAGGGCACATCGCGGAGGCGGAAGATTCAAGGAAGAACACGAAGAACCGCGTGCACGAGCCGCGGATGAAGAAAGCAACAAGTAGAAGATGGATTGTATGTGTGTGTGTGAGGAGAAGACCCGCGGTGCGTAGCCGCATCGCGAGGAGTCCAAGTAGAGGAAGTAGTCAGTGTGAGAGGGATGAGACCGACAGTGTGTAGTTACGCTGTGCGGAGTCCCAAGTAGAAAAAGGCCTGACTGGCAGTAGCACAAGTGTAACTCAGACTTGCTTGTATTCAAGAGCATTCTGAGTACTCCGCAATCAGCCTTATAAAGTCCTTGGCCTGTTCTCATCTCCCGTGTTCCATCTACTGCTCTCCAACCCTCAGTTGCCCGCGGAGCATGGTCCGCGGATCTAGGAGCTAAGTGCGTGAAGAGCCGAGAGTCCGAGTGGAGTGAGCTGCCGGCGGTCCCTTGCTTGCACACGTCCGCGGAACGAGGGTTCCGCGGAATGGAGTCGGACGCCACGAGGTGGTGGACTTCCGTGTGGCAAGAAGCTGACCGCGGAGCGTTGCTGGCCGGTGAGGCATCTGTGCCATTGCTCGGAGGCTGTGTCCCGCAAACGACTGTCGCGGTCTCAGTGAGTCCCAGAGGATTAGCGGTAGTGGTAGAGTGACGATTCCGCGGATCAGCGCGGAACCGGATCACCCGCGGAGAGGAACGAAGACGTGGCAAAATTGGAGGCATTCTCTACCACCCTGACCATTTGTGACTCGTGTTATGAGTTGTCAAAGTTTACCACACTTTGTGACATTATTTGCTCATGGTCAGTGACATATGCCTACTTCGGTTGGTCATCGTGCATGGTCTCCGCACCGTGCCACATTGTATTGAAGCCCCTTGTGCTTGCTATGTGATACTTGGTGTTCCCAAACCATTGTTTCCCCCTCTGACCATTTGTGACTCGTATTATGAGTTGTAAACGTTGACCACACACAGCGGATTTCTTTGGTTAAAGGCAGTACATATGCCTTCTTTGGTCGGTCATTGTGCATGGTAGCCACACCGTGCTACTACTGACTGAAGGTCATTGTACTTGGTAGTTGGTATGTAGTATTCCCAACCCATTGTTTCCCCCTCTGACAATTCGGGACCCATTTTATGGGTTGTCAACGTTGACCACACATAGTAAAATTATTTGGTCATTGTAAGTGGCACATGCCTAATCTGGTTGGTCATTGTGCATAGTAGCCACACCGTTCCACTACTTGTCGAAAGTATTTAAACTTGCTAGTCAATAAATAGCAGAAGGTTTCTCCCTTTGACACCAGGTCAGTTTTTGTTGATTTGTTACGCGTAGGTGCCTTCACTGGAATACTCCCTCCCACCCCCCCTGGAGGGATGTTCCGTGGACGACCTGGAGGATAGATTTGCGACCGCATTATGACACCCCCCTTACCCCCCCACGGCTTAGGCTCGAAGGTAGAGTTGAGGTATCACAACACGGCCGCCCCCCTCCCCAGGTCGCGAGCCTATTGTATATTGCGCGTACGAGGATTCAAACCTAGGACCTATCGCTCCAGAACCTAACTCTATAAGCACTAAGCCAACTCGCATGGTATTCATATGATGTCAAAATGACATTATAAGGGTTCCTATGGGTAAAGGGCATAAAATAAGGGGGGTGTAAGATTAGAGGGTAGTTTTCAAAATTATGAATGATAACAAATTTAATTTATTTATAAACATTTAACGCAGACGAAATGTCGAATTTTGCAACTTCGAGCTTGAATAACCTCTCAACCATTGCTCCGATTGACCAGCCGTAAGAAGGAAAGTTTACAACACACAGTGAAACTCTTTTTATGATATTCAGTGATACAAGAATACTTTGGTTGGTCATTGTGCATGGTAGCCACACCGTGCCACCACTTATCGAAGGTCTTTGTACTTGCTAGTCGATACCAAGTATTCCCAAACCATTGTTTCTCCCTTTGCCCATTTCTTACTTGTATTATGAGTTGTGAACGTTGACCACACACACAAAACTTCTTTGGTCATGAGCAGTGGTGTATGCCTACTTGGATAGGTCATTGTGCATGGTAGCCACACCGTGCTACTACTAACTAAAGGTCGTTGTACTTGGTAGTTGAGAACCGATATTCCCATGGCATTGTTTCCTCTCCTGACCGTTTGTGACTCGTGTTATGGTTGATCAACGTTGACCACCCATATTGAAATTCTCTGGTCATGATCAGTGACATATGCCTAGTTTGGCTGTTTGGTGTGCATATAAGCCACACCAGGCCACTGCGTATTGAAGTTATTTGTCCTTTCTAATCAATACATAGGCTTCCCAAATCATTGTCTCTCCCTCTGACCATTTGTGACTCGTGCTATGAGTTGTCAATGTTGACCACACATAGTGGACTTATTCGGTCGTAGTCAGTGACATATGCATCCTTTGGTTGGTCACTGTGCACGCTAGCCATACCGTGGCACTGCTTGTTGAAGTTCTTTGTACTTGCTAGTTGATAATTGATGTTCTCAACCCATTGTTTTCCCCTCTGACCATTTGTGACTCGTGTTATGCGTTTTCAACGTTGACTACATGAAGTGAAATTCTTTCGTCATGGTCAGTGACATATGCATACTTTGGTTGGTCACTATGCATTGAAGCCACATTGTGCCACTACATATTAAAGGTATTTGTACTTGCTAGTCGATAACTAGTATTCAAAAACCATTACCTTCCACCCTGACCATTTGTGAGTCGTGTTGTGAGTTGTCAAAGTTTACCACACTTGGTGACATTATTTGGTCATGGTCCGTTACATATGCCTACTTTGGCTGGTCATCGTGCATGGTCTCTACACCGTGCCACAACGTATTGAAGTCCCTTGTGCTTGCTATGTGATAAATGGTATTCCCAAACCATTGTTTCCCCCTCTGACCATTTGTGACTCGTATTATGAGTTGTAAACGTTGACCACACACAGCGGATTTCTTTGGTCAAAGGCAGTACATATGCCTACTTTGGTCGGTCATTGTGCATGGTAGCCACACCGTGCCACTATGTATTGAAGTTCTTTGTCCTTTCTAGTCAATACATAGGCTTCCCAAACCATTGTCTCTCCCTCTGACCATTTGTGACTCGTGTTATGAGTTGTCAATGTTGACCACACATAGTGGACGTATTCGGCCGTAGTCAGTGACGTATGTATCCACTGGTTGGTCACTGTGCACGCTAGCCATACGGTGCCACTACTTGTTGAAGGTCTTTGTACTTGCTAGTTGATAACTAGTGTTCCCAACCCATTGTTTTCCCCTCTGACCATTTGTGACTCGTGTTATGCGTTTTCAATGTTGACCACATGAAGTGAAATTTGTTGGTCATGGTTAGTGACATATGCATACTTTGGTTGGTCACTATGCATTGAAGCCACATTGTGCCACTACATATTGAAGGTATTTGTACTTGCTTGTCGATACCTAGTATTCACAAACCATTATCTTCCACCCTGACCATTTGTGACTTGTGTTATGAGTTGTCAAAGTTTACCACACTTTGCGACATTATTTGCTCATGGTCAGTGACATATGCCTACTTTGGTTGGTCATCGTGCATGGTCTCCACATCGTGCCACAATGTATTGAAGCCCCTTGTGCTTGCTATTTGATCCTTGGTGTTCCCAAACCATTGTTTCCCCCTCTGACCATTTGTGACTCGTATTATGAGTTGTCAACATTGACCATACACAGCGGATTTGTTTGGTCAAAGGCATTACATATGCCTACTTTGGTCGGTCATTGTGCATGGTAGCCACACTTCGCTACTACTGACTGAAGGTCGTTATGCTTGGTAGTTGAGAACCGATATTCCCATAGCATTGTTTCATGTCCTGACCGTTTGTGACTCGTGTTATGGTTCGTCAACGTTGACCACCCATATTGAAATTCTCTGGTCATGATCAGTGACATATGCCTAGTTTGGTTGTTTGGTGTGCATATAAGCCACACCGTGCCATTGCGTATTGAAGTTCTTTGTCCTTTCTAGTCAATACATAGGCTTCCCAAATCATTGTCTGTCCCTCTGACCATTTGTGACTCGTGCTATGAGTTGTCAATGTTGACCACACATAGTGGACATATTGGGTCGAAGTCAGTGACATATGCATCCTTTGGTTGGTCACTGTGCATGCTAGCCATACGGTGCCACTGCTTGTTGAAGGTCTTTGTACTTGCTAGTTGAGAACTAGTGTTCCCAACCCATTGTTTTCCCCTCTGACCATTTGTGACTCGTGTTATGCGTTTTCAACGTTGACCACATGAAGTGAAATTCTTTCGTCATGGTCAGTGACATATGCATACACTGGTTGGTCCCTGTGCTTTGAAGCCACATTGTTCCACTACATATTGAAGGTATTTGTACATGCTAGTAGATAACTAGTATTCACAAACCATTACCTTCCACCCTGACCATTTGTGACTCGTGTTGTGAGTTGTAAAAGTTTACCACACTTAGTGACATTATTCGGTTATGGTCAGTGACATATGCCTATTTTGGTTGGTCATCGTGCATGGTCTCCACATCGTGCCACAACGTATTGAAGCCCCTTGTGCTTGCTATATGATACTTGGTGTTCCCAAACCATTTTTTCCCCCTCTGATCATTTGTGACTCGTATTATGAGTTGCCAATGTTTACCACACACAGCGGATTTCTTTGGTCAAAGGCAGTACATATGCCTACTTTGGTCGGTCATTGTGCATGGTAGCCACACCGTGCTACTACTGACGGAAGGTCGTTGTACTTGAGAACCGATATTCTCATAACATTGTTTCCTCTCCTGACCGTTTGTGACTCGTGTTATGGTTGGTCAACGTTGACCACCCATATTGAAATTCTCTGGTCATGATCAGTGACATATGCCTAGTTTGATTGTTTGGTGTGCATATTAGCCACACCTTGCCACTACGTATTGAAGCTCTTTTTCCTTTCTAGCCAATACATAGGCTTCCCAAACCATTGTCTCTCGCTCTAACCATTTGTGACTCGTGTTATGAGTTGTCAATGTTGACCACACATTGTGGACTTATTCGGTCGTAGTCAGTGACGTATGCATCCTTTGGTTGGTCACTGTGCATGCTAGCCATACCGTGCCACTGCTTGTTGAAGGTCTTTGTACTTGCTAGTTGATAACTAGTGTTCCCAACCCATTGTTTTCCCCTCTGACCATTTGTGACTCGTGTTATGCGTTTTCAACGTTGACCACATGAAGTGAAATT
>SZWC01000246.1:220315-231164 GCA_023375785.1 Penium margaritaceum | reverse complement strand
AGTGACATATGCATACTTTGGTTGGTCACTGTGCATTGAAGCCACATTGTGCCACTACATATTGAAGGTATTTGTACTTGCTAGTAGATAACTAGTATTCACAAACCATTACCTTCCACCCTGACCATTTGTGACTCGTGTTGTGAGTTGTCAAAGTTTACCACACTTAGTGACATTATTTGGTCATGGTCAGTGACATATGCCTACTTTGGTTGGTCAACGTGCATGGTCTCCACACCATGCCACAACGTATTGAAGCCCCTTGTGCTTGCTATGTGATACTTGGTGTTCCCAAACCATTGTTTCCCCCTCTGACCATTGGTGACTCGTATTATGAGTTGTAACCGTTGACCACACACAGCGGATTTCTTTGGTCAAAGGTAGTACATATGCCTACTTTGGTCGGTCATCGTGCATGGTAGCCACACCGTGCTACTACTGAAAGAAGGTCGTTGTACTTGGTAGTTGAGAACCGATATTCCCATATTATTGTTTCCTGTCGTGACCGTTTGTGACTCGTGTTATGGTTGGTGAACGTTGACCACCCATATTGAAGTTCTCTGGTCATCATCAGTGACATACGCCTAGTTTGGTTGTTTTGTGTGCATATTAGGCACACCGTGCCACTACGTATTGAAGTTCTTTGTCCTTTCTAGTCAATACATAGGCTTCCCAAACCATTGTCTCTCCCTCTGACCATTTGTGACTCGTGTTATGAGTTGTCAATGTTGACCACACATAGTGGACATATTCGGAAGTAGTCAGTGACGTATGCATCCTTTGGTAGGTCACTATGCTTGCTAGCCATACCGTGCCACTGCTTGTTGAAGGTCTTTGTACTTGCTAGTTGATAACTAGTGTTCCCAACCTATTGTTTTCCCCTCTGACCATTTGTGACTCGTGTTATGCGTTTTCAACGTTGACCACATGAAGTGAAAATCTTTCGTCATGGTCACTGACATATGTGTACATTGGTTGGTCCCTGTGCTTTGAAGCCACATTGTTCCACTACATATTGAAGGTATTTGTACTTGCTAGTAGATAACTAGTATTCACAAACCATTACCTTCCACACTGACCATTTGTGACTCGTGTTTTGAGTTGTCAAAGTTTACCACACTTAGTGAAATTATTCGGTCATGGTCAGTGACATATGCCTACTTTGGTTGGTCATCCTGCATGGTCTCCACACCGTGCCACAACGTATTGAAGCCCCTTGTGCTTGCTATGTGATACTTGGTGTTCCCAAACCAATTTTTCCCCCTCTGATCATTTGTGACTCCTATTATGAGTTGCCAACGTTTACCACACACAACGGATTTCTTTGGTCAAAGGCAGTACATATGCCTACTTTGGTCGGTCATTGTGCATGGTAGCCACACCGTGCTACTACTAACGGAAGGTCGTTATACTTGAGAACCGATATTCTCATAACATTGTTTCCTCTCCTGACCGTTTGTGACTCGTGTTATGGTTGGTCAACGTTGACCACCCATATTGAAATTCTCTGGTCATGATCAGTGACATATGCCTAGTTTGATTGTTTGGTGTGCATTTTAGCCACACCGTGCCACTACGTATTGAAGCTCTTTTTCCTTTCTAGCCAATACATAGGCTTCCCAAACCATTGTCTCTCGCTCTGACCATTTGTGACTCGTGTTATGAGTTGTCCATGTTGACCACACATAGTGGACTTATTCGGTCGTAGTCAGTGACGTATGCATCGTTTGGTTGGTCACTGTGCACGCTAGCCATACCGTGCCACTGCTTGTTGAAGGTCTTTGTACTTGCTAGTTGATAACTAGTGTTCCCAACCCATTGTTTTCCCCTCTGACCATTTGTGACTCGTGTTATGCGTTTTCAACGTTGAACACATGAAGTGAAATTTGTTGGTCATGGTTAGTGACATATGCACACTTTGGTTTGTCACTGGGCATTGAAGCCACATTGTGCCACTACATATTGAGGGTATTTGTACTTGCTAGTCGATAACTAGTATGCACAAACCATTATCTTCCACCCTGACCATTTGTGACTCGTTTTATGAATTGTCAAAGTTTACCACACTTTGTGAAATTATTTGGGCATGGTCAGTGACATATGCCTACTTTGGTTGGTCATCGTGCATGGTCTCCACACCGTGCCACAGCGTATTGAAGCCCCTTGTGCTTGCTATTTGATACTTGGTGTTCCCAAACCATTGTTTCCCCCTCTGACCATTTGTGACTCGTATTATGAGTTGTCAACATTGACCACACACAGCGGATTTGTTTGGTCAAAGGAAGTACGTATGCCTACTTTGGTCGGTCATTGTGCATGGTAGCCACACTGTGCTACTACTGACTGAAGGTCGTTATACTTGGTAGTTGAGAACTGATATTCCCATAACATTGTTTCCTGTCTTGACCATTTGTGACTCCTGTTATGGTTGGTCAAAGTTGACCACCCATATTGAAATTATCTGGTCATGATCAGTGACATATGCCTAGTTTGGTTGTTTGGTGTGCATATTAGCCACACCGTGCCACTACGTTTTGAAGTTCTTTTTCCTTTCTAGTCAATACATAGGCTTCCCAAACCATTGTCTCTCCCTCTGACCATTTGTGACTCTTGTGATGAGTTGTCAATGTTGACCACACATAGTGGACGTATTCGGCCGTAGTCATTGATGTATGCATCCTTTTCTTGGTCACTGTGCATGCTAGCCATACGGTTCCACTGCTTGTTGAAGGTCTTTGTACTTGCTAGTTGATAACTAGTGTTCCCAACCCGTTGTTTTTCCCTCTGACCATTTGTGACTCGTGTTATGCGTTTTCAACGTTGACCACATGAAGTGAGATTTGTTGGTCATGGTTAGTAACATATGCATACTTCGGTTGGTTACTGTGCATTGAAGCCACATTGTGCCACTACATATTGAAGGTATTTGTACTTGCTAGTCGATACCTAGTATTCACAAACCATTATCTACCACCCTGACCATTTGTGACTCGTGTTATGAGTTGTCAAAGTTTACCACACTTGGGGACATTATTTGGGCATGATCAGTGACATATGCCTACTTTGGTTGGTCATCGTGCATGGTCTCCACACCGTGCCACAGCGTATTGAAGCCCCTCGTGCTTGCTATTTGATACTTGGTGTTCCCAAACCATTTTTCCTTCTCTGACCTTTGTGACTCGTATTATGAGTTGTCAACGTTGACTACACACAGCGGATTTCTTTGGTCAAAGGCAGTACATATGCCTACTTTGGTCGGTCATTGTGCATGGTAGTCATACCGTGCTGTCAGGAATTTGTGGAAGGGAAAGGGCGACACGGGCAGGCTCGTGGCGCGGCTGTGACGCAGGGTATGAGCTGAGCGGGTTGGTAGTAACAAGTTTCGGAGCTGAGCGATGCGAGATAGGCAGTTGACTGAGGATGCAAGCGATGGCAGTTGCGAAAGTGATGGAAGGAAACGATTGATTGATAGAATAGCGGGAGGCAAAAGTACATTGGACTAAGCTACCTTAAAGTAGTGATGCTTGGGCTTCGCTAGGACCCCTGCGAGATGGAAGCGCTAGTTTGTGTTCTTCGAGAGACGTGTTGCGAAGAGTTCGCCGGAGCGCAGTGTGTCAAGGTGCTCCGAGGCCTGCGGACGTGATGTTGTCGGCGCACGGTTCTCGGTTGTGCGTATCCATTGACATATGTTCGGTTCTTTTTATTGTGGGTGTTCGGATGTGCTCCGGCCTTTGTACTGGTTTCTCTTCTTTTATTTCCGACACCCCCCGTGAAGGGAAACCACTATGGAAGCTTCAGGTGTCTCTGGTCCTAAGACCCAGAAGATACACCAGGGTTGCATGTTGGGCTTGGTCTAGGGCCTTTGTGAAAATGTTAGCCCTGTTGGCTTTCGAAGCCACATGTTGAACCAGGAGTTCCCTTGCTTGCAGTTTTTCTCTGATGAAGAAGTAGCGCAGCTCAATGTGTTTGGTTCGTCCATGGTAGACTGGATTCTCTGTGAGAGCAATGGTGCTTTGGTTGTCACACCACAGGACTGGGAGTGGCTGCGGGTACCCCAGGTCTTGTAGGAGATGTTTCAGCCAGATGGCTTCTTGGGCAGCCATGGTACCTGCATACAGCTCAGCTTCACAGGATGAGAGTGAAACAGAAGAGGATTTGGTGCTTTGCCAGCTGATTAGTCCAGAGCCAAGGTGAAAGCCGTAACCCTGTGATGATTTCCAGTTGGCTTGATCATCTGCCCAGGAGGAGTCACTGTATCCTTCCAGTGTTGTTGGCTGAGTTCCTCCCAGCTCAAGATAGAAAGAGGCGGTCTCTCCTAGGTACCTCAGCACTCGTTTTGCTGCCTTCCAGTGTTGGTCACTGTGATTCCCTTTGCCAACATATCGTGACAGAACACTGAGGGGAAAGGCAAGGTCAGGACGAGTGCAGACCATGGCATACAAAAGTGATCCCACCAGCTCAGGGTAAGGTTCTGGGGAAGGTGATGAGACTGTGTATGCTGGTGAGGTGAGCTTGTGGTTCACCATCATGGGAGTTTGCGCTCCATTGCTGTTTTCCAGTCCGAAGTGCTTCAGAAGTGAGGCAATGTAGGGTGCTTGGGACAGAGTGATGAGTCGTTTTTCTCGGTCCCTTTTGATGTCGATTCCCAGATAATGGGTCAGTTCTCCAAGATCTTTCATGGTGAAGCGTCCTAGAAGTGCTTGCTTCAGGTCCTGGAGAGCACTGGGATTGTTGGACGCGAGGGCAAGGTCGTCCATGTAGACCAGGATGTATGTTTGCTCATCTGGTCGGGAGCGCAGGAACAGACTGGGATCGGCAGTGGAAACTGTGAATCCCAGATCAAGGAGAGTTGTTCGAAGTTTGGCATGCCATTCTCGGGGAGACTGTTTGAGCCCATAGACTGGGCGATGTAGCTTCCAAACAGTATTGGATTGATCTGGTGTGTATCCTTCCGGACACGCCAGGTAGATGGTTTCGTTCAGGTCTCCTTGGAGAAAGGCTGTGGACACGTCCATGGCATGCAGCTCCATGTCTTTGGTAGCTGCAATGTGGAGTAGAGCTCGTAGAGTGGTCAGCTGGGCAGTTAGTGAAAAGGCGTCAAAGAAGTCCACGCCATATCGCTGTGAGAACCCCTTTGCCACGTAGCGGGCTTTGAATTCTGGTGGCTTCCCCAAATGAGTCTTAACGCGGAAGACCCATTTCTCTGCGACCACATTGGTGTGGGCTGGTCGCGGTACGTCAGTGTAGGTCGAGGTAGCTTTGAAGGAGGCTAATTCATTGGCAATGGCGGCTCGCCATTGGTCTCCTTGTGGTCCGTTTACAGCTTCTGTGTACGTGCTGGGGGTGACGATGGGAGCTGTGGTAATGGTGGTACTGAGTAGGGGAAGTCGAGGATAGCGCCGTCGTCGCGGATTCATTGGAGGAGTTGGTCGTCGAAGAGAGTTAAGGCCATCTCCAGCTGCAATCCAGGAGGGCAGGAAAGAGGTTCGAAGAATTTCTACCTGTCGATCTTCCTGGATGTTAAGGTCTCCATCTGTGTCGGTCAGGGTGATGAGGGAGGCTGCGGTTTTGTTTCTGGTAGACCGTCGAAGTACCGGTTCTGCTACAGATGTCATTTTCGGGACTGGTGTCCCACATGCTGTGGCCCCTGTGTCTGCAGTTGTTGTTGGAGGAGGGACTGTTTCTGCTGAAGGAAGAGGTCGTCCAAATGTTGGCAGGTGTTCTGAGATGGTTTCGAAGTCATCGTCAAGGGTGAGAGGAGTGAGAGGTGGTAGTACCGCTGGTCGTGGTTGTGTAGGAGTGTGTGTAGGAGAGAGGTTTGGTGGAGTGGACGCCGTTGGAGGAGTTACTGGTGTGGCGGGAGCGACTGCTGGAGGTAAGACGGCTGGCGTTGTGGTCACTGCGGTTTGTTCTGGAAAGAGCGTCCAGGTGAGAGGAGTGGTGGAGACTGGAGCTGATTGTCGGAAGAAAGGGGTGATTTCATCAAAGTGGACATCTGTGCTGCAGGTTTCTCGTTGAAGGTCAGGCTCGTAGAATAAGTATCCAGGAGAGTTGAGAGCGAATCCCACAAACATGCGGCGCGAGGCTCGTGGACCGACTTTGGAGAGNCTGGTGTGGCGGGAGCGACTGCTGGAGGTAAGACGGCTGGCGTTGTGGTCACTGCGGCCTGTTCTGGAAAGAGTGTCCAGGTGAGAGGAGTGGTGGAGTCCGGAGTTGATTGTCGGAAGAAAGGGGTGATTTCATCAAAGTGGACATCTGTGCTGCAGGTTTCTCGTTGAAGGTCAGGCTCGTAGAATAAGTATCCAGGAGAGTTGAGAGCGAATCCCACAAACATGCGGCGCGAGGCTCGTGGACCAACTTTGGAGAGATGTGCGTGGGCTCTGTCGGTTTTATTGAGTAGAACGTAGGCTGTGGATCCCCAGACTCGAAGTTTGGAGACGTCTGGCTTGTACCCCAGCCAGAGTTCCGCTAGAGTGATGTCGGGGAGATGCTTGGCTGGATAGTAATTGTGAACCCTGGTGGCATAGCGGAGTGCATAGGTCCAGAAGGTTTCCGGAGCTCCAGCATGCACAAGTAGAGTGCGTGTGAGAGCGACCAGGACACCATTCCGTCTCTCTGCCACTCCATTCTGCTCGGGTGCTTCTGGGACACTCATTTCATGCCCAATCCCTCGTTCCGCCAGGAATTCACGGAGTTCATGAGATAGGAATTCACCGCCTCTGTCTGTCCAGATTTTACCAATGGTCAGGTTGAGGTGGTTCATCTGATACTTTGACCACTTGATGAAGGCAGGCTTGGCATCGGCCTTAGATTTGAGAGGAATTGTGGTGCCGAAGCGAGAATGATCGTCCACAATGGTGAGGAAGTACTCATATCCTTGAAGGGAGGTGGGACGAATTGGTCCCACAAGGTCCATGTGGAGGATGTCGAGAGGTTTTGCGGCTCAAGAGGTTCGAGGAGGGTGAGGGGATGCTTTTAGTTTTCCAAGACTGCAAGCAGTGCAAGGTGGACCTGCAAGGCGAGTTAGTGGGGAGAGCGGTGGCAAGCCTTTGACCATATCTTTGGCCTGAAGACGGAGAAGTGCGTTGAAATTCGGGTGACCAAGGCGATGATGCTGTAGGAGTAGAGGATGTGAGAGGCTGCGGCAGTCACAGGTGGTGGGTTGAACGTCAGTTTCAATAGCAAAGATTACAGTTGTGCGGGGAATTTGCAGTCGATAGAGGTTGTTGCGAGCTGTGAAGGTTGCCAATGGTTTGTTGTCCACTGTTGTCAGTTGGGCTTCTGAACCATAGGCGGGAAAGAAGATATTTCCTCCTTCCTTTTGGAGTTGATGGACGGAGAGGAGGTTGTGTCGCAGATCAGGAGTATGGTAGCCCCGGATTTGTCCACTTGGTGCTGCCGGAGATATAAGAGTAGCGGAGTAGCGACAGAGTGACGTCATTCCCTTGGTAGCGCTAGTGATGGTTACTGGCGTTGCCAGTGGTGTGGTGATATCAGCATCTTTGAGTGCATGGATAGCACACCCTGAGTCGAGTACTTGTTCAATGTAGAGGGAGTCAGAAGTTGCAAGAAGAGTTAGCGGAGGAGGTTCTCCGTCTTGAACGGAGACTTGCGCAACATCGAGAATGGAGGGCTTGGGTGATGACCCGTCGTCCGTGTGGTCATGATCGGGCGCGGCGCGAGATGTAAGGATGCAGACAGCTACGGTTGCGACTATGAAGATGATCACTGGAATCATGGTGGCCTGATGGCCAGGGCTGTGAACCTAGCGCTCTGATACCATGTCACGAATTTGTGGAAGGGAAAGGGCGACACGGGCAGGCTCGTGGCGCGGCTGTGACGCAGGTTATGAGCTGAGCGGGTTGGTAGTAACAAGTTCCGGAGCTGAGCAATGCGAGACAGGCAGTTGACTGAGGATGCAAGCGATGGCTGTTGCGAAAGTGATGGAAGGAAACGATTGATTGATAGAATAGCGGGAGGCGAAAGTACATTGGACTAAGCTACCTTAAAGTAGTGATGCTTGGGCTTCGCTAGGACCCCTGCGAGATGGAAGCACTAGTTTGTATTCTTTGAGAGACGTGTTGCGAAGAGTTCGCTGGAGCGCAATGTGTTGAGGTGCTCCGAGGCCTGCGGACGTGATGTTGTCGGCGCACGGTTCTCGGTTGTGCGTATCCGTTGAGATATGTTCGGTTCTTTTTATTGTGGGTGCTCGGATGTGCTCCGGCCTTTGTACTGGTTTCTCTTCTTTTATTTCCGACACGTGCTACTACTGACTGAAGGTCGTTGTACTTGGTAGTTGAGAACCGATATTCCCATAGCATTGTTTCCTCTCCTGACCATTTGTGACTCGTGTTATGGTTGGTCAACATTGACCACCCATATTGAAATTCTGTGGTCATGATCAGTGACATATGCCTAGTTTGGTTTTTTGGTGTCCATATTAGCCACACCGTGCCACTACGTATTGAAGTTCTTTGTCCTTTCTAGTCAATACATATGCTTCTTAAACCATTGTCGCTCCCTCTGACCATTTGTGACTCGTGTTATGAGTTGTCAATGTTGACCACACATAGTGGACCTATTCGGTCGTAGTCAGTGACGTATGCATCCCTTTGGTTGGTCACTGTGCACGCTAGCCATACCGTGCCACTGCTTATTGAAGGTCTTTGTACTTGCTAGTTGATAGCTAGTGTTCCCAACCCATTGTTTTCCCCTCTGACCATTTGTGAATCGTGTTATGCGGTTTCAACGTTGACCACATGAAGTGAAATTTGTTGGTCATAGTTAGTGACATATGCATACTTTGGTTGGTCACTGTGCATTGAAGCCACATTGTGCCACTACATATTGAAGGTATTTGTACTTGCTAGACAATAACTAGTATGCACAAACCATTATCTTCCACCCTGACCATTTGTGACTCGTGTTATGAGTTTTCAAAGTTTACCACACTTAGTGACATTATTTGCTCATGGTCAGTGACACATGCCTACTTTGGTTGGTCATCGTGCATGGTCTCCACACCATGCCACAACGTATTGAAACCCCTTGTGCTTGCTATGTGATACTTGGTGTTCCCAAACCATTGTTTCCCTCTCTGACCATTGGTGACTCGTATTATGAGTTGTAAACGTTGACCACACAGAGCGGATTTCTTTGGTCAAAGGCAGTACATATGCCTACTTTGGTCGGTCATTGTGCATGGTAGCCACACCGTGCTACTACTGACTGAAGGTCGTTCTTCTTGGTACTTGAGAACCGATATTCCCATAGCATTGTTTCCTCTCCTGACCGTTTGTGACTCGTGTTATGGTTGGTCAACGTTGACCACCCATATTGAAATTCTCTGGTCATGATCAATGACATATGCCTAGTTTGGTTGTTTGGTGTGCATATAAGCCACACCGTGCCACTGCGTATTGAAGTTCTTTGTCCTTTCTATTCAATACATAGGCTTCCCAAATCATTTTCTCTCCCTCTAACCATTTGTGACTTGTGTTATGAGTTGTCAATGTTGACCACACATAGTGGACTTATTCGGTCATAGTCAGTGACGTATGCATCCCTTTGGTTGGTCAATGTGCACGCTAGCCATACCGTGCCACTGCTTGTTGAAGGTCTTTGTACTTGCTAGTTGATAACTAGTGTTCCCAACCCATTGTTTTCCCCTCTGACCATTTGTGACACATGTTATGCGTTTTCAACGTTGACCACATGAAGTGAAATTTGTTGGTCATGGTTAGTGACATATGCATACTTTGGTTGGTCACTGTGCATTGAAGCCACATGGTGCCACTACATATTGAAGGTATTTGTACTTGCTAGTCAATAACTAGTATGCACAAACCATTATCTTCCACCCTGACCATTTGTGACTCGTGTTATGAGTTGTCAAAGTCTACCACACTTAGTGATATTATTTGCTCATGGTCAGTGACATATGCCTACTTTGGTTGGTCATCGTGCATGGTCTCCACACTGTGCCACAACGTATTGAAGCCCCTTGTGCTTGCTATGTGATACTTGGTGTTCCCAAACCATTGTCTCCCCCTCTGACCATTGGTGACTCGTATTATGAGTTGTAAACGTTGACCACACATAGCGGATTTCTTTGGTCAAAGGCAGTACATATGCCTACTTTGGTCGGTCATTGTGCATGGTAGCCACACCGTGCTACTACTGTCTAAAAGTTGTTGTACTTGGTAGTTGAGAACCGATATTCCCATAGCATTGTTTCTTGTCCTGACCGTTTGTGAGTCGTGATATGGTTGGTCAATGTTGACCACCCATATTGAAATTCTCTGGTCATGATCAGTGACATACGCCTAGTTTGGTTGTTTGGTGTGCATATTAGCCACACCGTGCCACTACGTAATGAAGTTCTTTGTCCTTTCTAGTCAATACATAGGCTTCCCAAACCATTGTCTCTCCCTCTGATAATTTGTGACTCGTGTTATGAGTTGTCAATGTTGACCACACATAGTGGACATATTCGGCCGTAGTCAGTGACGTATGCATCCTTTGGTTGGTCACTGTGCACGGTAGCCATATGGTGCCACTGCTTGTTGAAGGTCTTTGTACTTGCTAGTTGATAACTCGTGTTCCCAACCCATTGTTCTCCCCTCTGACCATTTGTGACTCGTGTTATGCGTTTTCAACATTGACCACATGAAGTGAAATTTGTTGGCCATGGTTATTGACATATGCATACTTTGGTTGGTTACTATGCATTGAAGCCACATTTTTCCACTACATATTGAAGGTATTTGTACTTGCTAGTCGATACCTAGTATTCACAAACCATTATCTACCACCCTGACCATTTGTGACTCGTGTTATGAGTTGTCAA
>SZWC01000246.1:192720-219557 GCA_023375785.1 Penium margaritaceum | reverse complement strand
GTATTGAAGTTCTTTGTCCTTTCTAGTCAATACATAGGCTTCCCAAACCATTGTCTCTCCCTCTGACCATTTGTGACTCGTGTTATGAGTTGTCAATGTTGAGCACACATAGTGGACTTATTCGGTCGTAGTCAGTGACGTATGCATCCTTTGGTTGGTCACTATGCACGCTAACCATACCGTGCCACTGCTTGTTGAAGGTCTTTGTACTTGCTAGTTGATAACTGATGTTCCCAATCCATTGTTTTCCCCTCTGACCATTTGTGACTGGTGTTATGCGTTTTCAACGTTGACCACATGAAGTGAAATTCGTTCGTCATGGTCAGTGACATATGCATACTTTGGTCGGTCACTGTGCATTGAAGTTACATTGTGCCACTACATATTGAAGGTATTTGTACTTGCTAGTCGATAAGTAGTATTCACAAACCATTACCTTCCACCCTGACCATTTGTGAGTCGTGTTGTGAGTTGTCAAAGTTTACCACACTTTGTGACATTATTTGCTCATGGTCAGTGACATATGCCTACTTTGGTTGGTCATCGTGCATGGTCTCCACACCGTGCCACAACGTATTGAAGCCCCTTGTGCTTGCTATGTGATACATGGTGTTCCCAAACCATTGTTTCCCCCTCTGACCATTTGTGACTCGTATAATGAGTTGTAAACGTTGACCACACACAGCGGATTTCTTTGGTCAAAGGCAGTACATATGCCTACTTTGGTCGGACATTGTGCATGGTAGCCACACCGTGCTACTACTGACTGAAAGTCGTTGTACTTGGTACTTGAGAACCGATTTTCCCATAGCATTGTTTCCTGTCCTGACCGTTTGTGACTCGTGTTATGGTTGGTCAACTTTGACCACCCATATTGAAATTCTCTGGTCATGATCAGTGAAATATGCCTAGTTTGGTTGTTTGGTGTGCATATTAACCACACCGTGCCACTACGTATTGAAGTTCTTTGTCCTTTCTAATCCATACGTAGGCTTCCCAAACCATTGTCTCTCCCTCTGACCATTTGTGACTCGTGTTATGAGTTGTCAATGTTGACCACACATAGTGGACGTATTTGGTCGTAGTCAGTGACATATGCATCCTTTGGTTGGTCACTGTGCATGCTAGCCATACCGTGCCACTGCTTGTTGAAGTTCTTTGTACTCGCTAGTTGATAACTAGTGTTCCCACCCCATTGTTTTCCCCTCTGACCATTTGTGACTCGTGTTATGCGTTTTCAACGTTGACCACATGAAGTGAAATTTGTTGGTCATGGTTAGTGACATATGCATACTTTGGTTGGTCACTGTGCATTGAAGCCACATTGTGCCACTACATATTGAAGGTATTTGTACTTGCTAGTGGATACCTAGTATTCATAAACCATTATCTACCACCCTGACCATTTGAGACTCGTGTTATGGGTTGTCAAAGTTTACCATACTTAGTGACATTATTTGGGCATGGTCAGTGACATATGCCTACTTTGGTTGGTCATCGTGCATGGTCTCCACACCGTAATACAGCGTATTGAAGCCCCTTGTGCTTGCTATTTGATACTTGGTGTTCCCAAACCATTGTTTCCCCCTCTAACCATTTGTGACTCGTATTATGAGTTGTCAACGTTGACCACACAGAGCGGATTTCCTTGGTCAAAGGCAGTACGTATGCCTACTTTGGTCGGTCATTGTGCATGGTAGCCACACCGTGCTACTACTGACTGAAGGTCGTTGTACTTGGTAGTTGAGAACCGATATTCCCATAGAATTGTTTCCTGTCCTGACCGTTTGTCACTCGTGTTATGGTTGGTCAATGTTTACCACCCATATTGAAATTCTCTGGTCACGATCAGTGATATATGCCTACTTTGGTTGTTTGGTGTGCATATTAGCCACACCATGCCACGACGTATTGAAGTTATTTGTCCTTTCTAGTCAATACATAGGCTTCCCAAAACATTTCTCTCCCTCTGACCATTTCTGACTCATGTTATGAGTTGTCAATGTTGACCACACATAGTGGACTTATTTGGTTGTATTCAGTGACGTATGCATCCTTTGGTTGGTCACTGTGCACGCTAGCCATACCGTGCCACTGCTTTTTGAAGGTATTTGTACTTGCTAGTTGATTTCTAGTGCTCCCAACCCATTGTTTTCCCCTCTGACCATTTGTGACTCGTGTTATGCGTTATCGACATTGACAACATGAAGTGAAATTCTTTCGTCATGGTCAGTGACATATGCATACATTGGTTGGTCACTGTGCTTTGAAGCCACATTGTGCCACTACATATTGAAGGTATTTGTACTTGCTAGTAGTTAACTAGTATTCACAAACCATTACCTTCAACCCTGACCATTTGTCACTCGTGTTGTGAGTTGTCAAAGTTTACCACACTTAGTGACATTATTTGGTCATGGTCAGTGACATATGCCTACTTTGGTTGGTCATTGTGCATGGTCTCCACACCGTGCCACAACATATTGAAGCCCCTTGTGCTTGCTATGTGATACTTGGTGTTCCCAAACCATGTCCCCCCTACTGATCATTTGTGACTCGTATAATGAGTTGACAACGTTTACCACACACAGCGGATTTCTTTGGTCAAAGGCAGTACATATGCCTACTTTGGTCGGTCATTGTGCATGGTAGCCACACCGTGCTACTACGGACTAAAGGTCGTTGTACTTGATAGTTGAGAACCGATATTCTCATAGCATTGTTTCCTCTCCTGACCGTTTGTGACTCGTGTTATGGTTGGTCAACGTTGACCACCCATATTGAAATTCTCTGGTCATGATCAGTGAGATATTCCTAGTTTGGTTGTTTGGTGTGCATATAAGCCACACCGTGCCACTGCGTATTGAATTTCTTTGTCCTTTATAGTCAATACATAGGCTTCCCAAATCATTGTCTCTCCCTCTGACCATTTGTGACTCGTGTTATGAGTTTTCAATGTTGACCACACATAATGGACTTATTCGGTCGTAGTCAGTGACATATGCATCCTTTGGTTGGTCACTGTGCACGCTAGCCATACCGTGCCACTGCCTGTTGAAGGTCTTTGTACTTGCTAGTTGATAACTGATGTTCTCAACCCATTGTTTTCCCCTCTGACCATTCGTGACTCGTGTTATGCGTTTTCAACGTTGACCACATGAAGTGAAATTCGTTCGTCATGGTCAGTGACATATGCATACTTTGGTTGGTCACTGTGCATTGAAGCCACATTGTGCCACTACATATTAAAGTTATTTGTACTTGCTAGTTGATAACTGATGTTCTCAACCCATTGTTTTCCCCTCTGACCATTCGTGACTCGTGTTATGCGTTTTCAACGTTGACCACATGAAGTGAAATTCGTTCGTCATGGTCAGTGACATATGCATACTTTGGTTGGTCACTGTGCATTGAAGCCACATTGTGCCACTACATATTAAAGTTATTTGTACTTGCTAGTCAAAAACTAGTATTCACAAACCATTACCTTCCACCCTGACCATTTGTGAGTCGTGTTGTGAGTTGTCAAAGTTTACCACACTTAGTGACATTATCCGGTCATGATCAGTGACATATGCCTACTTTGGTTGGTCATCGTGCATGGTCTCCACACCGTGCCACAACGTATTGAAGCCCCTTGTGCTTGCTATGTGATACATGGTGTTCCCAAACCATTTTTCCCCCTCTGATCATTTGGGACTCGTATTATGAGTTGTCAACGTTGACCACAAATAGCGGATTTCTTTAGTCAAAGGCAGTACATACGCGTACTTTGGTCGGTCGTTGTGCATAGTAGTCACACCGTGCTACTACTGACTGAAGGTTGTTGTACTTGGTAGTTGAGAACCCATATTCTCATAGCATTGTTTCATCTCCTGACCGTTTGTGACTCGTGTTATGGTTGGTCAACATTGACCACCCATGTTGAAATTTTGTGGTCATGATCAGTGACATATGCCTAGTTTGGTTGTTTGGTGTGCATATTAGCCACACCATGCCTCTACGCATTGAAGTTCTTTGTCCTTTCTAGTCAATACATATGATTCTTAAACTATTGTCTCTCCCTCTGACCATTTGTGACTCAGTGTTGTCAATGTTGACCACACATAGTGGACTTATTCGGTCGTAGTCTGTGATGTATGCATCCCTTTGGTTGGTCACTGTGCACGCTAGCCATACCGTGCCACTGCTTATTGAAGGTCTTTGTACTTGCTAGTTGATAACTAGTGTTCCCAACCCATTGTTTTCCCCTCTGACCTTTTGTGACTCGTGTTATGCATTTTCAACGTTGACCACATGAAGTTAAATTTGTTGGTCATGGTTAGTGACATATGCATACTTTGGTTGGTCACTGTGCATTGAAGCCACATTGTGCCACATCATATTGAAGGTATTTGTACTTGCTAGTAAATAACTAGTATGCACAAACCATTATCTTCCACCCTGACCATTTGTGACTCGTGTTATGAGTTGTCAAAGTTTACCACACTTAGTGACATTATTTGCTCATGGTCAGTGACATATGCCTACTTTGGTTGGTCATCGTGCATGGTCTCCACACCGTGCCACAACGTATTGAAGCCCCTTGTGCTTGCTATGTGATACTTGGTATTCCCAAACCATTGTTTCCCCCTCTGACCATTGGTGACTCATATTATGAGTTGTAAACGTTGACCACACAGAGCGGATTTCTTTGGTCAAAGGCAGTATATATGCCTACTTTGGTCGGTCATTCTGCATGGTAGCCACACCGTGCTACTACTGACTGAAGGTCGTTGTACTTGGTAGTTGAGAACCGATATTCTCATAGCATTGTTTCATCTCCTGACCGTTTGTGACTCGTGTTATGGCTGGTCAACGTTGACCACCCATATTGAAATTCTCTGGTCATGATAAGTGACATATGCCTAGTTTGATTGTTTGGTGTGCATATTAGCCACACCGTGCCACTACGTATTGAAGCTCTTTTTCCTTTCTAGCCAATACATAGGCTTCCCAAACCATTTTCTCTCCCTCTGACCATTTGTGACTCGTGTTATGAGTTGTCAATGTTGACCACACATAGTGGACTTATTCGGTCGTAGTCAGTGATGTATGCATCCTTTGGTTGGTCATTGTGCACGCTAGCCATACCGTGCTACTGCTTGTTGAAGGTCTTTGTACTTGCTAGTTGATAACTAGTGTTCCCAACCCATCGTTGTCCCCTCTGACCATTTGTGACTCGTGTTATGCGTTTTCAACGTTGACCACATGAATTGAAATTCGTTCGTCATGGTTAGTGACATATGCATACTTTGGTTGGTCACTGTGCATTGAAGCCACATTGTGCCACTACATATTAAAGGTATTTGTACTTGCTAGTCAATAACTAGTATTCACAAACCATTACCTTCCACCCTGAGAATTTGTGAGTCGTGTTGTGAGTTGTCAAAGTTTACCACACTTAGTGACATTATTTGGTCATGGTCAGTGACATATGCCTACTTTGGTTGGTCACCGTGCATGGTCTCCACACCGTGCCACAATGTATTGAAGCCCCTTGTGCTTGCTATGTGATACATGGTGTTCCCAAACCATTGTTCCCCCCTCTCACCATTTGTAACTCGTATTATGAGTTGTAAACGTTGACCACACACAGCAGATTTCTTTGGTCAAAGGCAGTACATATGCCTACTTTGGTCGGTCATTGTGCATGGTAGCCACACCGTGCTACTACTGACTGAAAGTTGTTGTACTTGGTAGTTGAGATCCGATATTCCCATAGCATTGTTTCCTTTCCTGACCGTTTGTGACTCGTGTTATAGTTGGTCAACGTTGACCACCCATATTGAAATTCTCTGGTCATGATCAATGACATATGCCTAGTTTGGTTGTTTGGTGTGCATATTAGCCACACCGTGCCACTACGTATTGAAGTTCTTTGTCCTTTCTAGTCAATACATAGGCTTCCCAAACCATTGTCTCTCCCTCTGACCATTTGTGACTCGTGTTATGAGTTTTCAATGTTGACCACACATAGTGGACGTATTCGGCCGTAGTCAGTGACGTATGCATCCTTTGGTTGGTCACTGTGCACGCTAGCCATACGGTGCCACTGCTTGTTGAAGGTCTTAGTACTTGCAAGTTGATAACTAGTGTTCCCAACCCATTGCTTTCCCCTCTGACCATTTGTGACTCGTGTTATGCGTTTTCAACGTTGACCACATGAAGTGAAATTTGTTGGTCATGGTTAGTGACATATGCATACTTTGGTTGGTTACTGTGCATTGAAGCCATATTGTGCCACTACATATTGAAGGTATTTGTATTTGCTAGTCAATACCTAGTATTCGCAAACCATTATCTACCACCCTGACCATTTGTGATTCGTGTTATGAGTTGTCAAAGCTTACCACACTTAGTGACATTATTTGGGCATGATCAGTGACATATGCCTACTTTGGTTGGTCATCGTGCATGGTCTCCACACCGTGCCACAGCGTATTGAAGCCCCTTGTGCTTGCTATTTGATACTTGGTGTTCCCAAACCATTTTTTCCCCCTCTGACCATTTGTGACTTGTATTATGAGTTGTCAACGTTGACCATACACAGCGGATTTCTTTGGTCAAAGGCAGTACATATGCCTACTTTGGTCGGTCATTGTGCATGGTAGCCACACCGTGCTACTACAGACTGAAGGTCGTTGTACTTGGTAGTTGAGAACCGATTTTCCCATAGCATTGTTTCCTGTCCTGACCATTTTTGACTTGTGTTATGGTTGGTCAACGTTGACCACCCATATTGAATTTCTCTGGTCATGATCAGTGACATACGCCTAGTTTGGTTGTTTGGTGTGCATATTAGCCACATCGTGCCACTACGTATTGAAGTTCTTTGTCGTTTATAGTCAATACATAGGCTTCCCAAACCATTGTGTCTCCCTCTGACCATTTGTGACTCATGTTATGAGTTGTCAATGTTGACCACACATAGTGGACTTATTCGGTCGTAGTCAGTGACGTATGCATCCTTTGGTTGGTCACTGTGCACGCTAGCCATACCGTGCCACTGCTTGTTGAAGGTCTTTGTACTTGCTAGTTGATAACTAGTGTTCACAACCCATTGCTTTCCCCTCTGAACATTTGTGACTCGTGTTATGCGTTTTCAACGTTGACCACATGAAGTGAAATTTGTTGGTCATGGTCAGTGACATATGCATACTTTGGTTGGTCACTGTGCTTTGAAGCCAAGTTGTGCCACTACATATTGAAGGTATTTGTACTTGCTAGTAGATAACTAGTATTAACAAAACATTACCTTCCACCCTGACCATTTGTGACTCGTGTTGTGAGTTGTCAAAGTTTACCACACTTAGTGACATTATTTTGTCATGGTCAGTGACATACGCCTACTTTGGTTGGTCATCGTGCATGGTCTCCACACCGTGCCACAACGTATTGAAGCCCCTTGTGCTTGCAATGTGATACTTGGTGTTCCCAAACCATTGTTTTCCCCCCTGATCATTTGTGACTCGTATTATGAGTTGCCAACGTTTACCACACACAGCGGATTTCTTTGGTCAAAGGCAGTACATATGCCTACTTTGGTCGGTCATTGTGCATGGTAGCCACTCCGTTCTACTACTGACTCAAGGTCGTTGTACTTGGTAGTTGAGAACCGATATTCCCATAGCATTGTTTCCTGTCCTGACCGTTTGTGACTCGTGTTATGGTTGGTCAATGTTGACCACCCATATTGAAATTCTCTGGTCATGATTTCGGAACACCAAGTATCAAATAGCAAGCACAAGGGGCTTCAATACGCTGTGGCACGGTGTGGAGACCATGTACGATGACCAACCAAAGTAGGCATATGTCACTGATCATGCCCAAATAATGTCACTAAGTGTGGTAAACTTTGACAACTCATAACACGAGTCACAAATGGTCAGGGTGGTAGATAGTGGTTTGTGAATACTAGGTATTGACTAGCAAGTACAAATACCTTCAATATGCAGTGGCACAATGTGGCTTCAATGCACAGTAACCAACCAAAGTATGCATATGTCACTAACCATGACCAACAAATTTCACTTCATGTGGTCAACATTGAAAACGCATGACACGAGTCACAAATGATGAGAGGGGAAAACAATGGGTTGGGAACACTAGTTATCAACTAGCAAGTACAAAGACCTTCAACAAGCAGTGGCACCATATGGCTAGCATGCACAGTGACCAACCAAAGGATGCATACGTCACTGACTACGGCCGAATACGTCCACTATGTGTGGTCAACATTGACAACTCATAACACGAGTCACAAATGGTCAGAGGGAGAGACAATGGTTTGGGAAGCCTATGTATTGACTAGAAAGGACAAAGAACTTCAATCCGTAGTGGCACGGTTTGGCTAATATGCACACCAAACAACCAAACTAGGCATATGTCACTGATCATGACCAGAGAATTTCAATATGGGTGGTCAACATTGACCAACCATAACACGAGTCACAAACGGTCAGGAGAGGAATCAGTGCTATGAGAATATCGGTTCTCAACTACGAAGTACAACGACCTTCAGTCAGTAGTAGCACGGTGTGGCTACCATGCACAATGACCGACCAAAGTAGGCATATGTACTGCCTTTGACCAAAGAAATCCGCTGTGTGTGGTAAACGTTGGCAACTCATAATACGAGTCACAAATGATCAGAGGGGGGGAAAATGGTTTGGGAACAACAAGTATCACATAGCAAGCACAACGGGCTTCAATACGTTGTGGCACGGTGTGGAGACCATGCACGATGACCAACTAAAGTAGGGGTATGTCACTGACCATGACCAAATGATGTCACTAAGTGTGGTAAACTTTGAAAACTCACAACACGAGTCACAAATGGTCAGGGTTGAAGGTAATGGTTTGTGAATACTAGGTATCGACTAGCAAGTACAAATACCTTCAATATGTAGTGGCACAATGTGGCTTCAATGCACAGTGACCAACCAAAGTATTCATATGTCATTGACCATGACGAAAGAATTTCAATTCATGTGGTCAACGTTGAAAACGCATAACACGAGTCACAAGTAGTCAGAGGGGAAAACAATGGGTTAGGAACACTAGTTATCAACTAGCAAGTACAAAGAACTACAACAAGCAGTGGCACGGTATGGCTAGCGTGCACAGCGACCATCCAAAGGATGCATATGTCACTGACTACGACCGAATAAGTCCACTAAGTGTGGTCAACATTGACAACTCATAACACAAGTCACAAATGGTCAGAGGGATAGACAATGGTTTGGGAAGACTATGTATTGACTAGAAAAGACAAAGATCTTCAATACGTAGTGGCATGGTGTGGCTGATATGCACACCAAACAACCAAACTAGGCATATGTCACTGATCATGACCAGAGAATTTCAATATGGGTGGTCAACGTTGACCAACCATAACACGAGTCACAAACCGTCAGGATAGGAAACAATGCTATGGGAATCTTGGTTCTCAACTACCAATTACAACGACCTTCAGTAAGTAGTAGCACGGTGTGGCTACCATGCACAATGACCGACCAAATTAGGCATATGTACTGCCTTTGACCAAAAAAATCCGCTGTGTGTTGTCAACCTTGACAACTCATAAAACGAGTCACAAATGGTCAGAGGGGGAAACAATGGTTTGACAACACCAAGTATCAAATAGCAAGCACAAGGGGCTTCAATGCGCTGTGGCACAGTGTGGAGACCATGCACGATGACCAACCAAAGTAGGCATATGTCACTAACCATGAGCAAATAATGTCACTAAGTATGGTAATTTTTCACAACTCATGACACGAGTCACAAATGGTCAGGGTGGAAGAAAATGGTTTGTGCATACTAGTTATTGACTAGCAAGTACAAATACCTTCAATATGTAGTGGCACAATGTGGCTTCAATGCACAGTGACCAACCAAAGTATGCATATGTCATTAACCATGACCAAAAAATTTCATTTCATGTGGTCAATGTGAAAACGCATAACACGAGTGACAAATGGTCAGAGGGGAAAACAATGGGTTGGGAACACTAGTTATCAACTAGAAAGTAGAAAGACCTTCAACAAGCAGTGGCACGGTATGGCTAGCGTGCACAGTGACCAACCGAAGGATGCATACGTCACTGACTACGACTGAATATGTCCACTATGTGTGGTCAACATTGACAACTCAGAACACGAGTCACAAATGGTCAGAGGGAGAGACAATGGTTTGGGAAGCCCATGTATTGAATATAAAGGACAATTAAATTCAATACGTAGTGGCACGGTGTGGCTAATATGCACACCAAACAACCAAACTAGGTATATGTCACTGATCATGACCAGAGAATTTCAATATGGGTGGTCAACGTTGACCAACCATAACACGAGTCACAAACGGTCAGGAGACAAAACAATGCTATGGGAATATCGGTTCTCAACTACAAAGTACAACGACTTTCAGTCAGTAGTAGCACGGTGTGGCTACCATGCACAGTGACCGACCAAAGTAGGCATATGTACTGCCATTGACCAAAGAAATCCGCTGTGTGTGGTCAACGTTTACAACTCATAATATGAGTCACAATTGGTCTGAGGGGGAAAAAATGGTTTGGGAACACCAAGTATCAAATAGCAAGCATAAGGGGCTTAATACGTTGTGGAACGGTGTGGAGACAATGCACGATGACCAACCAAGGTAGGCATATGTCACTGACCATGACCAAATGATGTCACTAAGTGTGGTAAACTTTGACAATTCACAACACGACTCACAAATGGTCAGGGTAGAAGGTAGTGGTTTGTGAATACTAGTTATCGACTAGCAAGTACAAATACCTTCAATATATGGTGGCACAATGTGGCTTCATTGCACAGTGACCAACCAAAATATGCATATGTCACTGACCATGATGAAAGAATTTCACTTCATGTGGTCAACGTTGAAAATGCATAACACGAGTCACAAATGGTCAGAGGGTAAAACAATGTGTTGGGAACACTAGTTATCAACTAGCAACTACAAATACCTTCAACAAGCAGTGGCACGGTATGGCTAGCGTGCACAGTGACCAACCAAAGGATGCATATGTCACTGACTACGAACGAATAAGTCCACTATGTGTGGTCAACATTGACAACTCATAACACAAGTCACAAATGGTCAGAGGGAGAGACAATGGTTTGGGAAGCCTATGTATTGACTAGAGAGGACAAAGATCTTCAATACGTAGTGGCATGGTGTGGCTGATATGCACACCAAACAACCAAACTAGGCATATGTCACTGATCATGACCAGAGAATTTCAATATGGGTGGTCAACGTTGACCAACCATAATAGGAGTCACAAACGATCAGGAGAGGAAACAATGCTATGAGAATATTGGTTCTCAACTACCAAGTACAACGACCTTCAGTCAGTAATGGCACGGTGTGGCTACCATGCACAATGACCGACCAAAGTAGGCATATGTACTGCCTTTGACCAAAGAAATCCGCTGTGTGTGGTCAACGTTTACAACTCATAATACGAGTCACAAATGGTCAGAGGGTGACACAATGGTTTGAGAACACCAAGTATCAAATAGTAAGAACAAGGGGCTTCAATGCGTTGTGGCATGGTGTGGAGACCATGAACGATGACCAACCAAATTAGGCATATATCACTGACCATGAGAAAATAATGTCACTAAGTGTGGTAAACTTTGACAACTCACAACACGAAACACAATTGGTCAGGGTGGAACGAACTGGTTTGTGAATACTAGATATCTACTAGCAAGTACAAATACCTTCAATATGTAGTGGCACAACGTGGCTTCAATGCACAGTGACCAACCAAAGTATGCATATGTCACTGACCATGACGAAAGAATTTCACTTCATGTGGTCAACGTTGAAAACGCATAACACGAGTCACAAATGGTCAGAGGGGAAAACAATGGGTTGGGAACACTAGTTATCAACTAGCAAGTACAAAGACCTTCAAGAAGAAGTGGCACGGTATGGCTCGCGTGTACAGTGTCCAACCAAGGGATGCATACGTCACTGACTACGACCGAATAAGTTCACTATGTGTGGTCAACATTGACAACTCATAGCACGAGTCACAAATGGTCAGAGGGAGAGACAATGGTTTGGGAAGCCTATGTATTGACTATAAAGGACAAAGAAGTTCAATACGTAGTGGCACGGTGTGGCTAATATGCACACCAAAAAAGCAAACTAGGCATATCTCACTGATCATGACCAGAGAATTTCAATATGGGTGGTCAACGTTGACCAACCATAACACGAGTCACAAACGGTCAGGAGAGGAAACAATACTATGGGAATATCGGTTCTCAACTACCAAGTATAACAATCTTCAGTCAGTAGTAGCACGGTGTGCCTACCATGCACAATGCCCGACCAAAGTAGGCATATGTACTGCCTTTGACCGAAGAAATCCGCTGTGTGTGGTCAACGTTGACAACTCAATATACGAGTCACAAATGGTCAGAGGGCGAAACAATAGTTTGGGAACAGCAAGTATCAAATAACAAGCACAAGGGGCTTCAATACGTTGTGGCACGGTGTGGAGACCATGCACGATGACCAACCAAAGTAGGCATATGTCACTGACCATGAGCAAATAATGTCACTAAGTGTGGTAAACTTTGACAACTCATAACACGAGTCACAAATGGTCAGGGTGGAAGATAATGGTTTGTGCATACTAGTTATCAAATAGCAAGTACAAATACCTTCAATATGTAGTGGCACAATGTGGCTTCAATGCATAGTGACCAACCAAAATATGCATATTTCACTAACCATGACCAACAAATTTCACTTCATGTGGTCAACGTTGGAAATGCGTAACACGAGTCACAAATGGTCAGAGGGGAAAACAATGGGTTGGGAACACTAGTTATCAACTAGCAAGTACAAAGACCTTCAACAAGCAGTGGCACGGCATGGCTAGCGTGCACAGTGACCAACCAAATGATGCATACGTCACTGACTACGACCGAATGAGTCCACTATGTGTGGTCAACATTGAGAACTCAGAACACGAGTCACAAATGGTCAGAGGGAGAGACAATGGTTTGGGAAGCCTATGTATTGGCTAGAAAGGAAAAAGAACTTAAATACGTAGTGGCACGGTGTGGCTAATATGCACACCAAAAAATCAAACTAGGCATATGTCACTGATCATGTCCAGAGAATTTCAATATGGGTGGTCAATGTTGACCAACCATAACACGATTCACAAACGTTCAGGAGAGGAAACAATGCTATGGGAATATCAGTTCTCAACTACCAAGTACAATGACCTTTAGTCAGTAGTAGCACGGTTTGGCTACCATGCACAATGACCGACCAAAGTAGGCATATGTACTGCCTTTGACCAAAGAAATCCGCTGTGTGTGGTCAACGTTTACAACTCATAATATGAGTCACAAGTGGTCAGAGGGGGAAACAATGGTTTGGGAACACCAAGTATCAAATAGCAAGCACAAGGGGCTTCAATACATTTTGGCACGGTGTGGAGACCATGCACGATGACCAACCAAAGTACGCATATGTCACTGACCATGACCAAATAATGTCACTAAGTGTGGTAAACTTTGACAACTCAAAACACGACTCACAAATGGTCAGGGTGGAAGGTAATGGTTTGTGAATACTAGTTATCGACTAGGAAGTACAAATACCTTCAATATGTAGTGGCACAATGTGGCTTCAATGCACAGTGACCAACCAAAGCATGCATATGTCACTGACCATGACAAAAGAATTTCACTTCATGTGGTCAACGTTGAAAACGCATAACACGAGTCACAAATTGTCAGAGGGGAAACCACTGGGTTGGGAACACTAGTTATCAACTAGCAATTACAAAGACTTTCAAGAAGCAGTGGCACGGTATGGGTAGAATGCACAGTGACCAACCAGAGGATGCATACGTCGCTGACTACAACCGAATAAGTCCACTATGTGTGGTCAACATTGACAACTCATAACACGAGTCACAAACGGTCAGATGGAGAGACAATGGATTGGAAAGCCTATGTATTGACTAGAAAGGACAAATAACTTCAATACGCATTGGCACGGTGTGGCTAACATGCACACCAAACAACCAAACTAGGCATATGTCACTGATCATGACCAGAGAATTTCAATATGGGTGGTCAACGTTGACCAACCATAACACAAGTCACGAACGGTCAGGAGAGGAAACAATGCTATGGGAATGTCGGTTCTCAACTACCAAGTACATCAACCTTCAGTCAGTAGTAGCACGGTATGGCTACCATGCACAATGACCAACCAAAATAGGCATATGTACTGCATTCGACCAAAAGAAATCCGCTGTGTGTTGTCAACGTTGACAACTCATAATACGAGTCACAAATGGTCAGAGGGGGAAACAATGGTTTGGGAACACCAAGTATCAAATAGCAAGCACAAGGGGCTTCAATACGTTGTGGCACGGTGTGGAAACCATGCACGATGACCAACCAAAGTAGGCATATGTCACTGACCATGAGCAAATAATGTCACTAAGTGTGGTAAACTTTGACAACTCACAACACGACTCACAAATGGTCAGGGTAAAAGGTAGTGGTTTGTGAATACTATTTATGGACTAGCAAGTACAAATACCTTCAATATGTAGTGGAACAGTGTGGCTTCAATGCACAGTGACCAACCAAAGTATGCATATGTCACTGACCATGACGAAAGAATTTCACTTCATGTGATCAACGTTGAAAATGCATAAGAAGAGTCACAAATGGTCAGAGGGGAAAACAATGGGTTGGGAACACTAGTTATCAACTAGCAAGTACAAAGACCTTCAACAAGCAGTGGCACATTATGGCTAGCGTGCACAGTGACCAACCAAAGGATGCATACGTCACAGAGTATGACCGAATAAGTCTATTATGTGTGGTCAACATTGACAACTCATAACACGAGTCACAAATGGTCAGAGGGAGAGACAATGGTTTGGGAAGCTTATGTATTGACTAGAAAAGACAAAGAACTTCAATACGTAGTGGCACGGTGTAGCTAATATGCACACCAAACAACCAAACTAGGCATGTGTCACTGATCATGACCAGAGAATTTCAATATTGGTGGTCAACGTTGACCAACCATAACACGAGTCACAAACAGTCAGGAGAGGAAACAATGCTATGGGAATATCGGTTCTCAACTACCAAGTATAAGAACCTTCAGTCAGTAGTAGGACGGTGTGGCTACCGTGCACAATGACCGACCAAAGTAGGCATATGTACTGCCTTTGACCAAAGAAATCCGCTATGTGTGGTCAACGTTGACAACTCATACTACGAGTCACAAATGGCCCGAGGGGGAAAAAATGGTTTGGGACCACCAAGTATCAAATAGTAAGCACAAGGGGCTTCAATACGTTTTGGCACGGTGTGGAGACCATGCATGATGACCAACCAAAGTAGGCATATGTCACTGACCATGAGAAAATAATGTCACTAAGTGTGGTCAACTTTGACAACTCATAACACGAGTCACAAATGGTCAGGGTGGAAGTTAATGGTTTGTGCATACTAGTTATCGACTAACAAGTACAAATACCTTCAATATATAGTGGCACAATGTGGCTTCAATGCACAGTGACCAACCAAAGTATGCATACATCACTAACCATGACCAACAAATTTCACTTCATGTGGTCAACGTTGAAAATGCATAACACGAGTCACAAATGGTCAGAGAGGAAAACAATGGGTTGGGGACACTAGTTATTAACTACCAAGTACAAAGACCTTCAACAAGCAGTGGCACGGTATGGCTAGTGTGCACAGTGACCAACCACAGGATGCATACATCACTGACTACGACCGAATAAGTCCACTATGTGTGGTCAACATTGACAACTCAGAACACGAGTCACAAATGGTCAGAGGGAGAGACATTGGTTTGGGAAGCCCATGTATTGGTTAGAAAGGATAAAGAACTTCAATACGTAGTGGCACGGTGTGGCTAATATTCACACCAAATAATCAAACTAGGCATATGGCACTGATCATGACCAGAGAATTTCAATATGGGTGGTCAACGTTGACCAATAATAACACGAGTCACAAACGGTCAGGAGAGGAAACAATGCTATGAGAATATCGGTTCTCAACTACCAAGTACAACAACCTTCAGTCAGTAGTAGCACGGTGTGGCTACCATGCACAATGACCGACCAAAGTAGGCATATGTACTGCCTTTGACCAAAGAAATCCGCTGTGTGTTGTCAACGTTGACAACTCATAATACGAGTCACAAATGGTCAGAGGCGGAAACAATGGTTTGGGAACACCAAGTATCAAATAGCAAGCACAAGGGGCTTCAAGACGCTGTGGCACGGTGTGGAGACCATGCACGATGACCAACCAAAGTAGGCATATGTCACTGACCATGACCAAATAATGTCACTAAGTGTGGTAAACTTTGACAACTCACAACACGAGTCACAAATGGTCAGGGTCGAAGGTAATGGTTTGTGAATACTAGTTATGTACTAGCAAGTACAAATACCTTAAATATGTAAAGGCACAATTTGGCTTCAATGCACAGTGACCAACCGAAGCATGCATATGTCACTGACCATGACGAAAGAATTTCACTTCATGTGGTCAACGTTGAAAACGCATAACACGAGTCACAAATGGTCAGAGGGGGAACTAGTGGGTTGGGAACACTAGTTATCAACTAGCAAGTACAAAGACCTTCAACAAGCAGTGACACGGTATGGCTAGCGTGCACAGTGACCAACCAAAGGATGCATACGTCACTGACTACGACCGAATAAGTCCACTATGTGTGGTCAACATTGACAACTCAGAACACGAGTCACAGATGGTCAGAGGGAGAGACATTGGTTTGGGAAGCCCATGTATTGGATAGAAAGGATAAAGAACTTCAATACGTAGTGGCACGGTGTGGCTAATATGCACACCAAACAACCAAACTAGGCATATGTCACTGATCATGACCAGATAATTTCAATATGGGTGGTCAACGTTGACCAACCATAACACGAGTCACAAACGGTCAGGACAGGAAACAATGCTATGGGAATATCGGTTCTCAACTACCAAGTACAACGAACTTCAGTCAGTTGTAGCACGGTGTGGCTACCATGCACAATGACCGACCAAAGCAGGCATATGTACTGCCTTTGACCAAAGAAATCCGCTGTGTGTGGTCAACATTGACAACTTATAATACGAGTCAAAAATGGTCAGAGGGGGAAACAATGGTTTGGGAACACCAAGTATCAAATAGCAAGCACAAGGGGCTTAAATACGTTGTGGCACCTTGTGGAGACCGTGCACGATGACCAACCAAAGTAGGCATCTGTCACTGACCATGAGAAAACAATGTCACTAAGTGTGATAAACTTTGACAACTCATAACACGAGTCACAAATGGTCATGGTGGAAGATAATGGTTTGTGCATACTAGTTATCGACTAGCAAGTACAAATACCTTCAATATGTAATGGCACAATGTGGCTTCAATGCACAGTGACCAACCAAAGTTTGCATATGTCACTAACCATGACCAACAAATTTCACTTCATGTGGTCAACGTTGAAAATGCATAACACGAGTCACAAATGGTCAGAGAGGAAAACAATGGG
Source organism: Penium margaritaceum (assembly GCA_023375785.1). Lineage (NCBI taxonomy): Eukaryota > Viridiplantae > Streptophyta > Zygnematophyceae > Desmidiales > Peniaceae > Penium > Penium margaritaceum. Next base: position 201,880 of record SZWC01000246.1, on the reverse strand, counting down.
TTGGGAACACTAGTTATCAACTAGCAAGTACAAAGACCTTCAACAAGCAGTGGCACGGTATGGCTAGCATGCACAGTGACCAACCAAAGGATGCATATGTCATTGACTACGACCGGATACGTCCACTACGTGTGGTCAACATTGACAACTCAGAATACGAGTCACAAATGGTCAGAGGGAGAGACAATGGTTTGGGAAGCCTATGTATTGGCTAGAAAGGACAAAGAACTTCAATACGTAGTGGCACGGTGTGGCTAATATGCACACCAAACAATCAAACTAGGCATATGTCACTGATCATGACCAGAGAATTTCAATATGGGTGGTCAACATTGACCAACCATAACACGAGTCACAAACGGTCAAGAGAGGAAACAATGCAATGAAAATATTGGTTCTCAACTACCAAGTACAACGAACTTCAATCAGTAGTAGCACGGTGTGGCTACCATGCACAATGACCATTCAAAGTAGGCATATGTACTGCCTTTGACCAAAGAAATCCGCTGTGTGTGGTTAATGTTGACAACTCATAATATGAGTCAGAAATGGTCTGAGGGGGAAACAACGGGTTGGGATTACCAAGTATCACATAGCAAGCACATGGGGCTTCAATACGTTGTGGCACGGTGTGGAGACCATGCACGATGACCAACCAAAGTAGGCATATGTCACTGACCATGACCAAATAATGTAACTAAGTGTGGTAAACTTTGACAACTCACAACACGAGTCACAAATGGTCAGGGTGGAAGGTAGTGGTTTGTGAATACTAGTTATCTACTAACAAGTACAAATACCTTCAATATGTAGTGGCACAATGTGGCTTCAATGCACAGTGACCTACCAAAGTATGCATATGTCACTCACCATGACGAAAGAATCTCACTTCATATGGTCAACGTTGAAAACGCATAACACGAGTCACAAATGGTCAGAGGGGAAAACAATGGGTTGGGAACACTAGTTATCAACTAGCAAGTACAAAGACCTTCAACAAGCAGTGGCACGGTATGGCTAGCGTGCACAGTGACCAACCGAAGGATGCATACGTCACTGACTACGACTGAATAAGTCCACTATGTGTGGTCAACATTGACAACTTATAACACGAGTCACAAATGGTCAGAGGGAGAGACAATGGTTGAGGAAGCCTATGTATTGACTAGAAAGGACAAACAACTTCAATACGTAGTGGCACGGTGTGGCTAATATGCACACCAAACGACCAAACTAGGCATATGTCACTGATCATGACCAGAGAATTTCAATATGGGTGGTCAACGTTGACCAACCATAACACGAGTCACAAACGGTCAGGACAGGAAACAATGCTATGGAAATATCGGTTCTCAACTGCCAAGTACAACGACCTTCCGTCAGTAGTAGCACGGTGTGGCTACCATGCACAATGACCGACCAAACTAGGCATATGTACTGCCTTTCACCAAAGAGATCCGCTGTGTGTGGTCAGCGTTGACAACTCATAATACGAGTCACAAATGGTCAGAGGGGGAAACAATGGTTTGGGAACAGCAAGTATCAAATAGCAAGCACAAGGGGCTTCAATACGTTGTGGCTCGGTGTGGAGACCATGCACGATGACCAAGCAAAGTAGGCAAATGTCACAGACCATGACTAAATAATGTCACTAAGTGTGGTAAACTTTGACAACTCACAACACGAGTTACAATTGGTTAGGGTTGAAGATAATGTTTTGTGAATACTAGTTTTCTACTAGCAAGTACAAATACCTTCAATATGTAGTGGCACAATGACGCTTCAATGCATAGTGACCAACCAAAGTATGCATATGTCACTGACCATGACAAAAGAATTTCACTTCATGTGGTCAACGTTGACAACGCATAGCACGAGTCACAAATGGTCACAAGGGATAACAATGGGTTGGGAACACTAGTTTTCAACTAGCAAGACCTTCACCAAGCAGTGGCATGGTATGGCTAGCGTGCACAGTGACCAACCGAAGGATGCATACTAGTTATCGACTAACAAGTACAAATACCTTCAATATGTAGTGGCACAATGTGGCTTCAATGCACAGTGACCAACAAAAGTATGCATACATCACTAACCATGGCCAACAAATTTCATGTGGTCAACGTTGAAAATGCATAACACGAATCACAAATGGTCAGAGAGGAAAACAATGGGTTGGGGACACTAGTTATTAATTACCAAGTACAAAGACCTTCAACGAGCAGTGGCACGGTATGGCTAGTGTGCACAGTGACCAACAACAGGATGCATACGTCACTGACTACGACCGAATATGTCCACTATGTGTGGTCAACATTGACAACTCACAACACGAGTCACAAATGGTCAGATGGAGAGACATTGGTTTGGGAAGCCTATGTATTGGTTATAAAGGATAAAGAACTTCAATACGTAGTGGCACGGTGTGGCTAATATGCACACCAAACAATCAAACTAGGCATATGTCACTGATCATGACCAGAGAATTTCAATATGGGTGGTCAACGTTGACCAACCATAACACGAGTCACAAACGGTCAGGAGAGGAAAGAATGCTATGAGAATATCGGTTCTCAACTACCAAGTACAACAACCTTCAGTCAGTAGTAGCACGGTGTGGCTACCATGCACAATGACCGACCAAAGTAGGCATATGTACTGGCTTTAACCGAAGAAATCCGCTGTGTGTTGTCAACGTTGACAACTCATAATACGAGTCACAAATGGTCAGAGGCGGAAACAATGGTTTGGGAACACCAAGTATCAAATAGCAAGCCCAAGGGGCTTCAATACGCTGTGGCACGGTGTGGAGACCATGCACGATGACCAACCAAAGTAGGCATATGTCACTGACCATGAGCAAAGAATGTCACTAAGTGTGGTAAACTTTGACATCTCATAACACGAGTCACAAATGGTCAGGGTGGAGGATAATGGTTTGTGCATACTAGTTATTGACTAGAAAGTACAAATACCTTCAATATGTAGTGGCACTTTGTGGCTTCAATGCACAGTGACCAACCAAAGTATGCATATGTCACTAACCATGACCAACAAATTTCACTTCATGTGGTCAACGTTGAAAACGCATAACACGAGTCACAAATGGTCAGAGGGGAAAACAATGGGTTGGGAACACTAGTTATCAAGTACAAAGACCTTCAACGAGCAGTGGCACATTATGGCTAGCGTGCACAGTGACCAACCAAAGGATGCATACGTCACAGACAACGACCGAATAAGTCCACTATGTGTGGTCAACATTGACAACTCAGAACACGAGTCACAAATGAACAGAGGGAGAGACAATGGTTTGGGAAGCCTATGTATTGACTAGAAAAAACAAATAACTTCAATACGCAGTGGCACGGTGTGGCTAATATGCACACCAAACAACCAAACTAGGTATATGTCACTAATCATGACCAGAGAATTTCAATATGGGTGGTCAACGTTGACCAACCATAACACGAGTCACAAACGGTCAGGAGAGGAAACAATGCTATGGGAATATCAGTTATCAACTACCAAGTACAACGACCTTCAGTCAGTAGTAGCACGGTGTGGCTACCATGCACAATGACCGACCAAAGTAGGCATATGTACTACCTTTGACCAAAGAAATCCGCTGTGTGTGGTCAACGTTTACAACTCATAATATGAGTCACAATTGGTCAGATGGGAAAACAATGGTTTGGGAACACCAAGTATCAAATAGCAAGCACAAGGGGCTTCAATACGTTGTGGCACGGTGTGGAGACCATGCACGATGACCAACCAAAGTAGGCATATGTCACTGACCATGACCAAATAATGTCACTAAGTGTGGTAAACTTTGACAACTCANTGGTCAACGTTGAAAACGCATAACACGAGTCACAAATGGTCAGAGGGGAAAACAATGGGTTGGGAACACTAGTTATCAACTAGCAAGTACAAAGACCTTCAACAAGCAGTGGCACGGTATGGCAAGCGTGCACAGTGACCAACCAAAGGATGCATACGTCACTGACTACGACCGAATAAGTCCACTATGTGTGGTCAACATTGACAACTCAGAACACGAGTCACAAATGGTCAGAAGGAGAGACAATGGTTTGGGAAGCCTATGTATTGACTAGAAAGGACAAATAACTTCAATACGTAGTGGCACAGTGTGGCTAATATGCACACCAAACAACCAAACTAGGTATATGTCACTGATCATGACCAGAGAATTTCAATATGGGTGGTCAACGTTGACCAACTATAACACGAGACACAAATTGTCAGGAGAGGAAACAATGCTATGGGAATATCTGTTCTCAACTACCAAGTACAACAACCTTCAGTCAGTAGTAGCACGGTGTGGCTGCCATGCACAATGACCGACCAAAGTAGGCATATGTACTACCTTTGACCAAGGAAGTCCGCTGTGTGTTGTCAACGTTGACAACTCATAATACGAGTCACAAATGGTCAGAGGGGGAAACAATGGTTTGAGAACACCAAGTATCAAATTGCAAGTACAAGGGGCTTCAATACGCTGTGGCACGGTGTGGAGACCGTGCACGATGACCAACCAAAGTAGGCATATGTCACTGACCATGAGCAAATAATGTCACTAAGTGTGGTAAACTTTGACAACTCACAAAACGAGTCACAAATGGTCAGGGTGGAAGATAATGGTTTGTGCATACTAGTTATTTACTAGCAAGTACAAATACCTTCAATATATAGTGGCACAATGTGGCTTGAATGCACAGTGACCAACCAAAGTATGCATATGTCACTAACCATGACCAACAAATTTCACTTCATGTGGTCAACGTTGAAAACGCATAACACGGGTCACAAATGGTCAGAGGGGAAAACAATGGGTTGGGAACACTAGTTATCAACTAGCAAGAACAAAGACCTTCAACAAGCAGTGGTACAGTATGGATAGCGTGCACAATGACCAACCAAAGGATGCATACGTCACTGACTACGACCGAATAAGTCCACTATGTGTGGTCAACATTGACAACTCAGAACACGAGTCACAAATGGTCAGACGGAGAGACAATGGTTTGGGAAGCCTATGTATTGACTAGAAAAGACAAAGAAGTTCAATACATAGTGGCACAGTGTGGCTAATATGCACACCAAACAACCAAACTAGGTATATGTCACTGATCATGACCAGAGAATTTCAATATGGGTGGTCAACGTTGACCAACCATAACACGAGTCACAAACGGTCAGGAGAGGAAACAATACTATGGGAATATCGGTTCTCAACTACCAATAACAATGACCTTCAGTCAGTAGTAGCACAGTGTGACTACCATGCAGAATGACCGACCAAAGAAGGCATATGTACTTCCTTTGACCAAAGAAATCTGCTGTGTGTGGTCAACATTTACAACTCATAATATGAGTCACAATTGGTCAGAGGGGGAAAGAATGGTTTGGGAACACCAAGTATTGAATAGCAAGCACAAGGGGCTTCAATACGTTGTGGCACGGTGTGGAGACCATGCACGATGACCAACCAAAGTAGGTATATGTCACTGACCATGAGCAAATAATGTCACTAAGTGTGGTAAACTTTGACAACTCACAACACGAGTCACAAATGGTCAGGGTGGAAGGTAATGGTTTGTGAATACTAGTTATCTACTAGCAAGTACAAATACCTTCAATATGTAGGGGCACAATGTGGCTTCAATGCACAGTGACCAACTAAAGTATGCATATGTCACTGACCATGACGAAAGAATTTCACTTCATGTGGTCAACGTTGAAAACGCATAACACGAGTCACAAATGGTCAGAGGGGAAAACAATGGGTTGGGAACACTAGTTATCAACTAGCAAGTACAAAGACCTTCAACAAGCAGTGGCACGGTATGGCTAGCATGCACAGTGACCAACCAAAGGATGCATACGTCACTGACTACGAACGAATAAGTCCACTATGTGTGGTCAACATTGACAACTCATAACACGAGTCACAAATGGTCAGAGGGAGAGAAAATGGTTTGGGAAGCCTATGTATTGACTAGAAAAGACAAAGAACTTCAATACATAGTGGCACGGTGTGGCTAATATGCACACCAAACAACCAAACTTGGCAAATGTCACTGATCATGACCAGAGAATTTCAATATGGGTGGTCAACGTTAACCAACCATAACACGAGTCACAAAGGGTCAGGAGAGGAAACAATGCTATGGGAATATCGGTTCTCAACTACCAAGTATAACAACCTTCAGTTAGTAGTAGCACGGTGTGGCTACCGTGCACAATGACCGACGAAAGTGGGCATATGTACTGCCTTTGACCAAAGAAATCCGCTGTGTGTGGTCAACGTTGACAACTCATAATACGAGTCACAAATGGTCAGAGGTGGAAACAATGGTTTGGGAACACCAAGTATCAAATAGCAAGGAAAAGGGGCTTCAATACGTTGTGGCTGTCAACCGGCCTGAGGCGAACGGACTAGAAAACAGGGCCGACACAATAGCACCTGCCGTCCACTCCTAGAATTTCAGCTAGGAGAAGATATGACCCTCAGGATCACGGTTCCACACTGAGCAGTTTCTAGGCAATCACTTGCTAGCAACTGTGTCCACTTAACACTTGGTCACTTTCGCGCGAGGTGCTAGCCAAATACGAACTCCTTGGGCTTACACCAACCAGTGTCTTCTTTATACTGTTCCTTAGTTGGAAAACTCTGTGACGAGCATCTAAGGCCAGATTGTGTAATTAGAATGAGGAATGAGCCTGGTACATATAGTCCTAGGCCTGGCTTCTAAGGTGTGTGGGTAGTGGCACTTTTGGGGTGGTCACTCCACACCACCTCACCAGTCCGCCAATTGGCGCATCCACTGACCGCCAAGTGGCGCACTCTCCTCATGCATGGAGAGATGTCTAAGAAACTTCCCCTGTGCTGGAAAGGTAAAAAACTTTCTGTGCACATCAAGACTCGATCGTAGGACCTGTTGTTCCTAAGTCTAACATGCTATCCGTTGCGCTACACTTCTGGTGTCTTGCTTGGACTTGCACCGCGAACAAGGTTTGGGGGACTTACTCCAAGGGAGCAGTGCATGCCCAACGTGTCCATCAAGCCATAGCAGTGGCCATGGGGTATAGAAGAACAACAATCTCTCCCTTGCACCGTAGGCCACCTGCTGTGGTAGTTTTCTTTGGCATGAACCTGTAGCTCTAGGTTGTGTTTGTGCATGTCAGTTTTCTTGGTCTTTAGTTCTCATCTCTTGCATCCACCATGCCGACTCCTTGAGCACCTGCAACATGCAAGTCGCTGTCTAGCGGCTTTGTCAAGAAGTCCGCAAGCATTTTCTTGGTTGCGACGTGCTCCAGTTCCACGACACCCTTGGCGATAAGGTCACGTGAGTAGTGGTACCGAATATCGATGTGCTTTGTACGCCGGGAGATCATGTCGTCCTCTGCCATAGCCATGGCACTTTGGTTGTCGATGCGGATGACCGTTGCCTCCTCTTGTGGTGCCTTGATCTCATCAAGCAAACTGCGAAGCCACTGTGTTTCCTTGCAAACTTCGGAGAGTGCAATGTACTCCGCCTCAGCAGTAGAAAGCGAGACGCAGTCCTGCTTCATGCTTGCCCACGAGACCGCACCACCGTTGAGAAGACAAACATACCCTCAGGTGGACTTCCTGTCATCAATCCGTCCTCCCCAGTCCGCGTCACTGTAGCATGTCATTCGCAGCAAGTCTGATCCTTCTAGACCTCCAAGCCGAAGTCCGACGTGCCGAGTCTTTTTGAGGTAGCGAAACATTCGCTTCACAGCTTGCCAATGTTCTGGCCCAGGGTTGGCCACAAACCTGCTCACCTGACCCACCGCATAAGCAATGTCAGGTCGCGTTCCCACCATCGCGTACATGAGACTCCCAACGGAGGACTGGTACGGAATGGTTTGCATCTCCCGCCGGTCTGCCTCGTTGCTTGGTGACATGGAGGAGGAGAGCTTGCAGTCGGAGGGCATGGGGGTGCTGACGGGTTTGCAGTCCTCCATGTTGTGGCGCCTCAAGACGTCCATGATGTACTTGGTCTGGTTGAGCTCGATGGTGCCATCTTTGCGGTTGCGGTGAACAGCAATCCCGAGATAGTACTCGAGAGGTCCCATGTCCTTCATCTTAAACCTGCTGGCCAGATTTTTCTTGAGGTCCGTAAGGGCCTCCTGCGAGGAAGAACACATGATGAGATCGTCCACGTACAATGCCACGAGCAGCAATCCACGCTTTTCCTCCCGCACATAGACGCTGGGATCATTCCTGCAATGTGCAAAGGAGATATCAGCCATGAAGCTGTCCATCTCCTTGTACCAGTTCCGTGGGGCCTGTTTTAGCCCGTACAACGCCTTCACCAGCTTGCATACCTTACCCTCGGGTGCTTTGACATCTTCCGGCACCTCCATTAGCACCTCCTTGTCAAGCTTCCCATAAAGGAAAGCTGCCTTCACATCCATCTGGTGGATCTCAAGGTCTTTGGCGGCAGCGACGGCAAGTAGGGACCTGATTGAGGCAAACGTGACAACCGGTGCAAAGGTCTCATCGTACTCAGACCCTACGCGCTGTCAGAATCCTTTTGCCACGACCCTTGCCTTGTACTTGTCGATGCTATCATCTTGCTTCTGCTTCAACCTGAGTACCCACTTTGAGCCCACCACGTGAGCGTTAGTGAGTCTTTCCACCAGCACCCATGTGCCATTTTCTTCGATGGACGAGAGCTCGCTGTCCACCGCCTCCTTCCACTTGGCCGCATCGGGCCTTGCCAGTGCCTCAGCCAGAAGGAGCGGCTCTCCCTGAGCCAAACAGGACCAGCTCAGTCCAGTCCAGCTTCCGATGTCAGCGTCGTACTTTGGAGTTTGTTTTCTTTTTCGTGTGCCGCGACGTTGCATTGCTGGTGGATCTTTGCAATGCTGTTGCTCCTGTGCTGTAGGCTGCCCTAAAGTTAAGTTTTCTTCTTTTGAAGAGCCACTGGCCTCCGAACTGTTTTCAGAGGCCTCGGACGTCTCCGACTCTGTATCGGAGCTCGCCGCTGCGTCAGCCTGCGCAGCCGCTCTTCCTGCCACACCACTGTTCTTCACGGCCTGCTGTACTGGCACCACTTGCCAGTTTTCGGGAGCTTGATCTCCTGACTCCAGCAGCACCAAC
>SZWC01000246.1:174221-192661 GCA_023375785.1 Penium margaritaceum | reverse complement strand
CCCTGAAGTTAAGTTTTCTTCTTTTGAAGAGCCACTGGCCTCCGAACTGTTTTCAGAGGCCTCGGACGTCTCCGACTCTGTATCGGAGCTCGCCGCTGCGTCAGCCTGCGCAGCCGCTCTTCCTGCCACACCACTGTTCTTCACGGCCTGCTATACTGGAACCACTTGCCAGTTTTCGGGAGCTTGATCTCCTAACTCCAGCAGAACCAACCACTCTCCCTGTTTTAAAGCTTGCGTGGGATCAAGCATCTCTTCCTTGCCTGGTTTCCTTTCGTCAAAGGTTACATCCCGGCTGGTGATGAGTCTTCTTCCTGCCAGGTCCCACAGGCGGTAGGTCTTGTGGGCCGTCTCATAGCCCACCATAACGCACTTTCGCACTCTTGCATCCAGCTTGCCGGCACCCTCACCCGCCTGGATCTTTGCCCATGCGGTGCCGCTGAATACTTTCAGGTGTGCTGCGTCCGGCTTCTTCTTTGACCAAACTTCTTGTGGCGTCATCTGTTGCTTTCCCTTCTTCTTTCCGCGTCTGCCCAGAGCAGCCGCAGGAGTCAGGTTGACGAGATAGCATGCCGTTCTTGCCGCTTCCGCCCAGAACCGCAGTCGAAGCTTTGCATCAAAGAGCATGCTACGCACCATGCCGAGGATGGTCTGATTCATCCGTTCAGTAACACCATTGCTCTGCGGCGTGTAAGGTGTTATGGGCTGGTGGCTGATCCCATGTTGCCTCAACCAGCCCTTGCATGCCTCGTACTCTCCACCGTTGTCGCTTCGCATCGCTTTGACTTTCCTTCCGGTCTGCTGATCCACCATGGCGACAAAATCCTGCAACTTTTCTCTGACCTCTCCCTTTGCTTTGAGGAAGAAGATCCACACCTTGCGGCTGTGGTCGTCTATGAAGGTCAGAAAATACTTGCAACCACCGTTTGACGCCGTGCGGAAGGGTCCGCACACGTTGGTGTGAATGAGGTCAAGGGCTGATTCTACGCGGCGACCATTGCGCTCAAAGCGCGTTTGCTTGGTCTTGCCTTGGAGGCAAGGTTCACACAGGCTGCCACACCCAACCGCATCCTTCTTGCAACCATCCATGCCACAGACCAGCTGTTGTTGCTGAATGACTTGGAGCGTGCTGTTTGCCACATGCCCAAAGCGTCTATGCCACAGATCAGCGTCTTCGTCTTTTGCGGCAGAGGATGTTTTTTCAGTTTTCGTTGGTGTACTATCCTGCGTGGATGCCGAGACCACTGTCTACGCTGCACCCGCATGGCCCTCGTTTTCCGAGCTCTTTGCTGCCGCTGTCTGCAGTACGTAGAGTCCGTCAACCCGTGGAACCTGTGCCACGAGATCTTTGTTGGCGTAGAGGACCTTGATGTCCTCGTTCCTGACGATGACCGCCTTCTTCTGCGTGAACACCACCGTCATGTCGTTGTCCGTTATTTTTGACACGGACAGAAAGTTTGCCGCAAAGGAGGGCATGTATACCACGTCACGTAGCCGTAGATCCTTCTCCGCACCATTGAGGCTGATGCTCACCAGCTTGTCGCCCACGCCCTTTGCGTTCACGACGTTACCGTTTGCGCATCTGAACCGCCAATCGGTGGGGCCGATGGAGACAAATCCAGCCTGGTCGTTGCTAGAGTGATGATCGGTGCTGGAGTCAAGCCCAAAAGCTCCTGGCCTGAGCAGCGCCGCTCCCTTTTCTGGAGGCGTGCTCTGTGCCATCATGTTGGTAGCTTCTTTGCCACTCTTTTTGCTGCCTTTGTTCCCACCGCTTCCACCGTCTTCCTTCTTTGGAGACCTTCACTCTCTTGCCCAGTGGCCAGGTTTGTCGCAGTTGCGGCAGTTACCCTGTCGCTTGGGAGCCTTGCCGCCATTGTTGCCTCCGTCACCACCGCTTCCACTGCCGTCCTGACCAGAGGCTGACCCTTTGCTCCCGCGGCCACCGTAGCGTGCGGCATAGGATGAGAAGTTAGCCTCACTTCTGCTGCGGCGCATGGCCTCGTTTCGCACGTACACGGACACTGCCGTGTACGTCAGGTCGTCCTCCTTCCAGCCGCCCATGACGGTGATCATCGGGCTCCAGCTCTCCGGTAGCGCCATGAGGATAATCATGGCTTGCATGTTCTCGTCAAGGTCCCAGTTCATCTGGCGAGCCTCGCCAAGGAGTCCTTCAAACTCCTGTAGGAAATCGGGGATTGATTCGCCCTCATTCACCCGCATGCTGATCAGCCGTTGTANCGGACACTGCCGTGTACGTCAGGTCGTCCTCCTTCCAGCCGCCCATGACGGTGATCATCGGGCTCCAGCTCTCCGGTAGCGCCATGAGGAGAATCATGGCTTGCATGTTCTCGTCAAGGTCCCAGTTCATCTGGCGAGCCTCGCCAAGGAGTCCTTCGAACTCCTATAGGAAATCGGGGATTGATTCACCCTCATTCACCCGCATGCTGATCAGCCGTTGTATGATGAATAATCTGTTCGCGAGGGAGGTGGATTGGTGCACGCGCTTGAGCTTGTCGTAAGCTTCGGAAGCCAGCGTGTACCCGGCAATGATGGGAACATACTTCTTAGCAATCGCGTTGCTGAGGAATGACATGACAATATCATTTCGATCCATCCATGCCTCATGCTTGGATGTGCCTTCCGCGGGAACCTGCTCCTCTCCCTTCAGTAGTTTGATGAAGCCGCGCACTTTCATCGCCAGCTCAAATTGCCATCTCCAAAGGGGGAAGTCAATCCCCTCAAAAATGGGGATTCCTCCCAAGGGTCCAAGACCGTGCGGTAGTGACGTAGTACTCACATTTGCTCCAGTGGTCTGCCCTGTGGTAGCCACTTTTTTGAGTTTGAGGACTGCCCTGCGGAAATCCCCACTCCTCCTGATGGGTCAACCATTTTTGTTGCCCTTATCTGCTTCCCACGTCTCTGCTGCGTTGAGGCCGATGTAGGCTGATGTTAGCTGATGTCTGCTACCGGTTTTCGGATGCAGGTCCGTTGCTTACCCCTTCAGCCGATGTTCACCTGCAGACAGAGAAGATATCTACACCAACACACCGAGGGTCTTGCCACCAAGGGCAGAGCTTGTCCTGGTTGGGACACAATGATCGTGCCTCCAAGGGCAGAGCTTGTCCTTGGTCCCTGTGTGCTGAGTGCAGACCAAGCCGTTGAAGTTGATGAAGCTGATGGAGCTGATGGAGCTGATGGAGCCGGCATGCGCACCTGGAGAGAGCGTACCAGAGTTGAGTGAAGCGTGCCTTACAACTGGTCAGTGTGGGTCCATAACCCTTTGTCAACCGGCCTGAGGCGAACGGAATAGTAAACAGGGCCGACACAAGAGCACCTGCCGTCCGCACCTAGCATTTCAGCTAGGAGAAGATATCACCCTCAGGATCACGGTTCCACACTGAGCAGTTCCTAGGCAATCACTTGCTAGAAACTGTGTCCACTTAACACTTGGTCACTTTCGCGCGAGGTGGTAGTCAAAGACTAACTCCTTGGGGCTTAGACTAACCAGTGTCTTCTTTGTACTGTTCCTTAGTTGGACAACTCTGTGAGGAGCATCTAAGGCCAGATTGTGTAATTAGAATGAGGAATGAGCCTGTTACATATAGTCCTAGGCCTGGCTTCTAAGGTGTGTGGGTAGTGGCACTTTTGGGGTGGTCACTCCACACCACCTCACCAGTCCGCCAATTGGCGCATCCACTGACCGCCAAGTGGCGCACTCTCCTCATGCATGGAGAGATGTCTAAGAAACTTCCCCTGTGCAAGAAAGGTAAAAAACCTTCTGCGCACATCAAGACTTGATCTCCGGACCTGTTGTTCCTAAGTCCAACATGCTATCCGTTGCGCTACAATTCTGGTGTCTCGCTTGGACTTGCACCGCAAACAAGGTTTGGGGGACTTAATCCAAGGGAGCAGTGCATGCCCAACCTGTCCGTCAAGCCATAGCAGTGGCCATGGGGCATAGAAGAACAACAGTGGCACGGTGTGTAGATCATGCACGATGACCAACCAAAGTAGGCATATGTCACTAACCATGAGAGAATAATGTCACTAAGTGTGGTCAACTTTGACAACTCATAACACGAGTCACAAATGGTCAGGGTGGAAGATAATGGTTTGTGCATACTAGTTATTGACTAGCAAGTACAAATACCTTCAATTTGTAGTGGCACAATGTGGCTTCAATGCACAGTGACCAACCAAAGTATGCATATGTCACTAGCCATGACCAAAAAATTTCACTTCACGTGGTCAACGTTGAAAATGCATAACACGAGTCGCAAATGGTCAGAGAGGAAAACAATGGATTGGGAACACTAGTTATCAGCTAGCAAGTACAAAGACCTTCAACAAGCACTGGCACGGTATGGCTAGTGTGCACAGTGACCAACCAAAGGATGCATACGTCACTGACTACGACCGAATAATTCCACTATGTGTGGTCAACATTGACAACTCATAACACGAGTCACAAATGGTCAGAGGGAGAGACAGTGGTTTGGGAAGCCTATAAAATGACTAGAAAGGAAAAAGAACTTCAATACGTAGTGGCACGGTGTGGCCAATATGCACACCAAACAACCAAACTAGGTATATGTCACTGATCATGACCAGAGAATTTCAATATGGGTGATCAACGTTGACCAACCATAACACGAGTCACAAACGGTCAGGAGAGGAAACAATGCTATGGGAATATCGGTTCTGAACTACCAAGTACAACGACCTTCAGTCAGTAGTAGCACGGTGTGGCTACCATGCACAATGACCGACCAAAGTAGGCATATGTATTGCCTTTGACCAAAAGAAATCCGCTGTGTTGTCAACGTTGACAACTCATAATACGAGTCACAAATGGTCAGAGGGGGAAACAATGGTTTGAGAACACCAAGTATCAAATAGCAAGCACAAGGGGCTTCAATACGCTGTGGCAAGGTGTGGAGACCATGCACGATGACCAACCAAAGTATGCATGTGTCACTGACCATGAGCAAATAATGTCACTAAGTATGGTAAACGTTGAGAACTCATAACACGAGTCACAAATGGTCAGGGTGGAAGATAATGGTTTGTGCATACTAGTTATTGACTAGCAAGTACAAATACCTTCAATATGTAGTGGCACAATGTGGCTTCAATGCACAGTGACCAACCAACTTATGCATATGTCACTAACCATGACCAACAAATTTCACTTCATGTGGTCAACATTGAAAACGCATAACACGAGTCACAAATGGTCAGGGGGGAAAACAATGGGTTGGGAACACTAGTTATCAACTAGCAAGTACAAAGACATTCAACAAGCAGTGGCACAGTATGGCTTGCGTGCACAGTGACCAACCAAAGGATGCATACGTCATGACTTCGACCGAATAAGTCCACTATGTGTGGTCAACATTGACAACTCAGAACACGAGTCACAAATGAACCTTTAGTCAGTAGTATCACGGTGCGGCTACCATGCACAGTGACCGACCAAAGTAGGCATATGTACTGCCTTTGACCAAAGAAATCCGCTGTGTGTGGTCAACGTTTACAACTCATGATATGAGTCACAATTGGTCAGAGGGGGAAGCAATGGTTTGGGAACACCAATTGTCAAATAGCAAGCACAAGGGGCTTCAATACATTGTGGCACGGTGTGGAGACCATGCACGATGACCAACCAAAGTATGCATATGTCACTGACCATGACCAAATAATGTCACCAAGTGTGGTAAACTTTGACAACTCACAACACGACTCACAAATGGTCGGGGTGGAAGGTAGTGGTTTGTGAATACTATTTATGGACTAGCAAGTACAAATACCTTCAATATGTAGTGGCACAATGTGGCTTCAATGCACAGTGACCAACCAAAGTATGCATATGTCACTGACCATGACCAAAGATTTTCACTTCATATGGTCAACGTTGAAAACGCATAACACGAGTCACAAATGGTCAGAGGGGAAACCAATGGGTTGGGAACACTAGTTATCAACTAGCAAGTACAAAGACCTTCAACAAGTAGTGGCACTGTATGGCTAGCGTGCACAGTGACCAACCAAAGGATGCATATGTCACTGACTACGACCGAATAAGTCCACTATGTCTGGTCAACATTGACAACTCATAACACGAGTCACAAATTGTCAGAGGGAGAGACTATGGTTTGGGAAGCCTATGTATTGACTAGAAAGGACAATGAACTTCATTACGCAGTGGCACGGTGTGGCTAATATGCACACCAAACAACCAAACTAGGCATATGTCACTGATCATGACCAGAGAATTTCAATATGGGTGGTCAACGTTGACCAACCATAACACGAGTCACAAACGGTCAGGACAAGAAACAATGATATGGAAATATCGGTTCTCAACTACCAAGTACAACGAGCTTCAGTCAGTTGTAGCACGGTGTGGCTACCATGCACAATGACCGACCAAAGTAGGCATATGTACTGCCTTTGACCAAAGAAATCCGCTGTGTGTGGTCAACGTTGACAACTCATAATACGAGTCACAAATGGTCAGAGGGGGAAACAATGGTTTGGGAACACCAAGTATCAAATAGCAAGCACAAGGGGCTTCAATACGTTATGGCACGGTGTGGAGACCATGCACGACGACCAACCAAAGTAGGCATATGTCACTGACCATAACCAAATAATGTCACTAAGTGTGGTCAACTTTGACAACTCACAACACCAGTCATAATTAGTCAGGGTAAAAGATAATGGTTTGTGAATACAAGTTATCTACTAGCAAGTACAAATACAATCAATATGTAGTGGCACAATGTGGCTTCAATGCACAGTGACCAACCAAAGTATGCATATGTCACTGACCATGACGAAAGAATTTCACTTCATCTGGTCAACATTGAAAACGTATAACACGATTCAAAAATCGTCAGAGGGGAGAACAATGGGTTGGGAACACTAGTTATCAACTAGGAAGTACAAAAACCTTTGACAAGCAGATGCACGGTATGGCTAGCGTGCACAGTGACCAACCAAAGGATGCATACGTCACTGACTACGACCGAATAAGTCCACTATGTGTGGTCAACATTGACAACTCAGAACACGAGTCAAAAATGGTCAGAGGGAGAGACAATGGTTTGGGAAGCTTATGTATTGACTAGAAACGTAGTGGCACGGTGTGGCTAATTTGCACACCAAACAACCAAACTAGGTATATGTCACTGATCATGACCAGAGAATTTCAATATGGGTGGTCAACGTTGACCAACCATACCACGAGTCACAAACGGTCAGGAGAGGAAACAATGCCATGGGAATATCGGTTCTCAACTACCAAGTACAACGACCTTCAGTCAGTAGTAGCACGGTGTGGCTACCATGCACAATGACCGACCAAAGTAGGCATATGTACTGCCTTTGACCAAAGAAATACGCTGTGTGTGGTCAATGTTCACAACTCATAATACGAGTCACAAATGGTCAGAGGGGGAAACAATGGTTTGGGAACACCAAGTATCACATAGCAAGCACAAGGGGCTTCAATACGTTGTGGCACGGTGTGGAGACCATGCACGATGACCAACCAAAGTAGGCATATGTCACTGACCATGACAAAATAATGTCACTAAGTGTGGTAAACTTTGACAACTCACAACACGACTCACAAATGGTCAGGGTGGAAGGTAGTGGTTTGTGAATACTAGTTATCGACTAGCAAGTACAAATACCTTCAATATGTAGTGGCACAATGTGGCTTCAATGCAGAGCGACCAACCAAAGTATGCATATGTCACTGAGCATGACGAAAGAATTTCACTTCATGTGGTCAACGTTGAAAATGCATAACACGAGTCACAAATGGTCAGAGGGGAAAACAATGGGTTGGGAACACTAGTTATCAACTAGCAAGTACAAAGACCTTCAACAAGCAGTGGCACGGTATGTCTAGCGTGCACAGTGACGAACCAAAGGATGCATACGTCACTGACTACGACGGAATAAGTCCACTATGTGTGGTCAACATTGACAACTCATAACACGAGTCACAAATGGTCAGAGGGAGAGACAATGGTTTGGGAAGCCTATGTATTGACTAGAAAGGACAAAGAACTTCAATACGTAGTGGCACGGTGTTGCTAATATGCACACCAAACAACCAAACTAGGCATATGTCACTGATCATGACCAGAGAATTTCAATATGGGTGGTCAACGTTGACCAACCAAAACACGAGTCAAAAACAGTCAGGAGAGGAAACAATGCTACGGGAATATCGGTTCTCAACTACCAAGTATAACGATTTTCAGTCAGTAGTAGCACGGTGTGGCTACCATGCACAATGACCGACTAAAGTAGGCATATGTACTGCCTTTGACCAAAGAAATCCGCTGTGTGTGGTCAACGTTGACAACTCATAATACGAGTCACAAATGGTCAGAGGGGGAAACAATGGTTTGGGAACACCAAGTATCACATAGCAATCACAAGGGGTTTCAATACGTTGTGGCACGGTGTGGAGACCATGCACGATGACCAACCAAATAGGCATATGTCACTGACCATGAGCAAATAATGTCACTAAGTGTAGTAAACTTTGACAACTCATAACACGAGTCACAAATGGTCATGGTGGAAGATAATGGGTTGTGCATACTAGTTATCCACTAGCAAGTACAATACCTTCAATATGTAGTGGCACAATGTGGCTTCAATGCACAGTGACCAACCAAAGTATGCATATGTGACTAACCATGACCAACAAATTTCACTTCATGCGTTCAACGTTGACAACGCATAACACGAGTCACAAATGGTCAGAGAAGAAAACAATGGGTTGGGAACACTAGTTATAAACTAGCAAGTACAAAGACCTTCAACAAGCAGTGGCACGGTATGGCTAGTGTGCACAGTGACCAACCAAAGGATGCATACGTCACTGACTACGACCGAATAAGTCCACTATGTGTGGTCAACGTTGACAACTCATAACACGAGTCACAAATGGTCAGATGGAGAGAAAATGGTTTGGGAAGCCTATGTATTGACTAGAAAGGACAACAACCTTCAATATGTAGTGGCACGGTGTGGCTAATGTGCACACCAAACAACCAAACTAGGCATATGTCACTGATCATGACCAGAGAATTTCAATATGGGTGGTCAACGTTGACAACTCATAATACGAGTCACAAATGGTCCGAGGGGAAAACAATGGGCTGGGAACACTAGTTATCAACTAGGAAGTACAAAGACCTTCAACAAGCAGTGGCACGGTATGGCTAGCGTGCACAGTGACCAACCAAAGGATGTATACGTCACTGACTACGACCGAATAAGTCCACTATGTGTGGTCAACATTGACAACTCATAATACGAGTCACAAATGGTCCGAGGGGAAAACAATGGGCTGGGAACACTAGTTATCAACTAGGAAGTACAAAGACCTTCAACAAGCAGTGGCACGGTATGGCTAGCGTGCACAGTGACCAACCAAAGGATGTATACGTCACTGACTACGACCGAATAAGTCCACTATGTGTGGTCAACATTGACAACTCATAATACGAGTCACAAATGGTCCGAGGGGAAAACAATGGGCTGGGAACACTAGTTATCAACTAGGAAGTACAAAGACCTTCAACAAGCAGTGGCACGGTATGGCTAGCGTGCACAGTGACCAACCAAAGGATGTATACGTCACTGACTACGACCGAATAAGTCCACTATGTGTGGTCAACATTGACAACTCATAATACGAGTCACAAATGGTCCGAGGGGAAAACAATGGGCTGGGAACACTAGTTATCAACTAGGAAGTACAAAGACCTTCAACAAGCAGTGGCACGGTATGGCTAGCGTGCACAGTGACCAACCAAAGGATGTATACGTCACTGACTACGACCGAATAAGTCCACTATGTGTGGTCAACATTGACAACTCATAATACGAGTCACAAATGGTCAGCGGGAGAGACAATGGTTTGGGAACACCACGTATCACATAGCAAGCGCAAGGGGCTTCACTACGAGGTGGCACGGTGTGGAGACCATGCACGATGACCAACCAAAGTAGGCATATGTCACTGACCATGACCAAATAATGTCACTAAGGGTGGTAAACTTTGACAACTCACAACACGAGTCACAAATGGTCAGGGTGGAAGGTTATGGGTTGTGAATACTAGTTATCTACTAGCAAGTACAAATACCTTCAATATGTAGTGGCATAATGTGGCTTCAATGCACAGTGACCAACCAAAGTATGCATCTGTCACTGACCAAGACAAAAGAATTTCACTTCATGTGGTCAGCGTTGAAAACGCATAACACGAGTAAAAAATGGTCAGAGGGGAAAACAATGGATTGGGAACACTAGTTATCAACTAGCAAGTACAAAGACCTTCAACAAGCAGTGGCACGGTATGGCTAGCGTGCACAGTGACCAACCAAAGGATGTATACGTCACTGACTACGACCGAATAAGTCCACTATGTGTGGTCAACATTGACAACTCATAACACGAGTCACAAATGGTCAGCGGGAGAGACAATGGTTTGGGAAGCCTATGTATTGACTAGAAATGACAAAGAACTTCAATACGTAGTGGCACGGTATGGCTAATATGCACACGAAACAACCAAAATAGGCACATGTCACTGATCATGACCAGATAATTTCAATATGGGTGGTCAACGTTGACCAGCCATAACACGAGTCACAAACGGTCAGGACAGGAAACAATGCTATGGCAATATCGGTTCTCAACTACCAAGTACAATGACCTTCAGTGAGTAGTAGCACAGTGTGACTACCATACACAATGACCGACCAAAGTAGGCATATGTCATGCCTTTGACCAAAGAAATCCGCTGTGTGTTGTCAACATTGACAACTCATAATACGAGTCACAAATGGTCAGAGGGGGAAACAATGGTTTGAGAACACCAAGTATCAAATAGCAAGAACAAGGGGCTTCAATATGATGTGGCACGGTGTGGAGACCATGTACGATGACCAACCAAAGTAGGCATATTTCACTGACCATGAGCAAATAATGTCACTAAGTGTGGTAAACTTTGAACACTCACAACACGAGTCACAAATGGTCAGGGTGGAAGGTAATGGTTTGTGAATACTAGGTATTGACTAGCAAGTACAGATACCTTCAATATGTAGTGGCACAATGTGGCTTCAATGCACAGTGAGCAACCAAAGTATGCATATGTCACTCACCATGACAAAAGAGTTTCACTTCATGCGGTCAACGTTGAAAACGCATAACACGAGTCACAAATGGTCAAAGGGGAAAACAATGGGTTGAGAACATCAGTTATTAACTAGCAAGTACAAAGACCTTCAACAAGAAGTGGCACGGTATGGCTAGCGTGCACAGTGACCAACCAAAGGATGCATACGTCAATGACTACGACCGAATAAGTCCACTATGTGTGGTCAACATTGACAACTCATAACACGAGTCACAAATGGTCAAAGGGGAAAACAATGGGTTGAGAACATCAGTTATTAACTAGCAAGTACAAAGACCTTCAACAAGAAGTGGCACGGTATGGCTAGCGTGCACAGTGACCAACCAAAGGATGCATACGTCAATGACTACGACCGAATAAGTCCACTATGTGTGGTCAACATTGACAACTCATAACACGAGTCACAAATGGTCAGAGGGAAGACAATGATTTGGAAAGCCTATGTATTGACTAGAAAGGACAAAGAACTTCAATACGCGGTGGCACGGTGTGGTTAATATGCACACCAAACAACCAAACTAGGTATATGTCACTGATCATGACCAGAGAATTTCAATATGGGTGGTCAACGTTGGCCAACCATAACACGAGTCACAAATGGTCAGGAGAGGAAACAATGCCATGAGAATATTGTTTCTCAACTACCAAGTACAACGACCTTCAGTGAGTAGTAGCACGGTGTGGCTCTCATGCACAGTGACCGACCAAAGTAGGCATATGTACTGCCTTTGACCAAAGAAATCCGCTGTGTGTGGTCAACGTTTACAACTCATAAAACGAGTCACAAATGGTCAGAGGGGGAAACAATGGTTTGGGAACACCAAGTATCACATAGCAAGCACAAAGGGCTTCAATACGTTGTGGCACGGTGTGGAGACCATGCACGATGACCAACCTTAGTATGCCTATGTCACTGACCATGACCAAATAATGTCACTAAGATTGCTAAACTTTGATAACTCACAACACGACTCACAAATGGTCTGGTTGGAAGGTAATGGTTTGTGAATACTAGGTATTGACTAGCAAGTACAAATACCTTCAATATGTAGTGGCACAATGTGGCTTCAATGCACAGTGAGCAACCAAAGTATGCATATGTCACTCACCATGACGAAAGAATTTCACTTCATGCGGTCAACGTTGAAAACGCATAACACGAGTCACAAATGGTCAGAGGGGAAAAAAATGGGTTCAGAACATCAGTTATCAACTAGCAAGTACAAAGACCTTCAACAAGAAGTGGCACGGTATGGCTAGCATGCACAGTGACCAACCAAATGATGCATACGTCAATGACTACGACCGAATAAGTCCACTATGTGTGGTCAACATTGACAACTCAAAACACGAGTCACAAATGGTCAGAGGGAGAGACAATGACTTGTGAAGGCTATGTATTGACCAGAAGGACAAAGAACTTCAATACGCAGTGGCACGGTCTGGCTAATATGCACACCAAACAACCAAACTAGGCATATGTCACTGATCATGACCAGAGAATTTCAATATGGGTGATCAACGTTGACCAACCATAACACGAGTCACAAACGGTCAGGACAGGAAACAATGCTATGGGAATATCGGTTCTCAAATACCAAGTACAACGACCTTCAGTCAGTAGTAGCACGGTGTGGCTACCATGCACAACGACCGACCAAAGTAGGCATATGTACTGCCTTTGACCAAAGAAATCCGTTGTGTGTTGTCAACGTTCACAGCTCATAATACGAGTCACAAGAAGTGAGAGGGGGGATCAATGGTTTGAGAACACCAAGTATCAAATAGCAAGCACAAGGCGCTTTAATACGGTGTGGCACAGTGTGGAGACCATGCACGATGACCAACCAAAGTAGGCATATGTAACTGACCATGAGCAAATAATGTCACTCAGTGTGGTAAACTTTGACAACTCACAACACGACTCACAAATGGTCATGGTGGAAGGTAATGGTTTGTGAATACTAGTTATCAACTAGCAAGTATAAATACTTTCAATATGTAGTGGCACAATGTGGCTTCAATGCACAGCGACCAACCAAAGTATGCATATGTCACTAACCATGACCAACAAATTTCACTTCATGTGGTCAATGTTGAAAACGCATAACACGAGTCACAAATGGTCAGAGGGGAAAACAATGGGTTGGGAATACTAGTTATCAACTAGCAAGTACAAATACCTCCAACAAGCAGTGGCACAGTATGGCTAGCGTGCACAGTGACCAACCAAAGGATGCATACGTCACTGACTACGACCGAATAAGTCCATTATGTGTGGTCAACATTGACAACTCAGAACACGAGTCACAAATGGTTAGAGGGAGAGACAATGGTTTGGGAAGCCTATGTATTGACTAGAAAGGACAAATAACTTCAATACATAGTGGCACGGTGTGGCTAATATGCACACCAAACAACCAAACTAGGTATATGTCACTGATCATGACCAGAGAATTTCAATATGGGTGGTCAACGTTGACCAACCATAACACGAGTCACAAACGGTCAGGAGAGGAAACAATGCTATGAGCATATCGGTTCTCAACTACCAAGTACAACAACTTTCAGTCAGTAGTAGCACGGTGTGGCTACCATGCACAATGACCGACCAAAGTAGGCATATGTACTGCCTTTGACCAAAGAAATGCGCTATGTGTGGTCAACGTTTACAACGCATAATACGAGTCACAAATGGTCAGAGGGGGAAACAATGGTTTGGGAACACCAAGTATCACATGGCAAGCACAAGGGGCTTCAATATGTTGTGGCACGGTGTAAAGACCATGCACGATGACCAACCAAAGTAGGCATATGTCACTGACCATGACCAAATAATGTCACTAAGTGTGGTAAACTTTGACAACTCACAACACGACTCACAAATGGTCAGGGTGGAAGGTAATGGTTTGTGAATACTAGGTATCGACTAGAAAGTACAAATACCATCAATATGTAGTGGCACAATGTGGCTTCAATGCACATTGAGCAACCAAAGTATGCATATGTCACTCACCATGACGAAAGAATTTCACTTCATGCGGTCATCGTTGAAAACGCATAACACGAGTCACAAATGGTCAGAGGGGAAAACAATGGGTTGAGAACATCAGTTATCAACTAGCAAGTACAAAGACCTTCAACAAGCAGTGGCACGGTATGGCTAGCGTGCACAGTGACCAACCAAAGGATGCATATGTCAATGACTACAACCGAATAAGTCCACTATGTGTGGTCAACATTGACAACTCATAACACGAGTCACAAATGGTCAGAGGGAGCGACAATGATTTGGAAAGCCTATGTATTGACTACAAAGGACAAAGAACTTCAATACGCGGTGGCACGGTGTGGCTAATATGCATACCAAGCAACCAAACTAGGCATATGTCACTGATCATGACCAGAGAATTTCAATATGGGTGGTCAACGTTGACCAACCATAACACGAGTCACAAACGATGAGGACAGGAAACAATGCTATGGTAATATCGGTTCTCAACTACCATGTACAACGACCTTCAGTTAGTAGTAGCACGTTGTGGCTACCATGCACAACGACTGACCAAAGTAGGCATATGTACTGCCTTTGACCAAAGAAATCCGTTGTTTGTTGTCAACGTTGACAGCTCATAATACGAGTCACAAATGGTCAGAGGGGGAATCAATGGTTTGAGAACACCAAGTATCAAATAGCAAGCACAAGAGGCTTCAATACGCTGTGGCACAGTGTGGAGACCATGCACGATGACCAACCGAAGTAGGCATATGTCACTGACCATGAGCAAATAATGTCACTAAGTGTGGTAAACTTTGACAACTCATAACACGAGTCACAATTGGTCAGGGTGGAAGATAATGATTTGTGCATACTAGTTATTGACTAGCAAGTACAAATACCTTCAATATGTAGTGGCACAATGTGGTTTCAATGTACTGTGACCAACCAAAGTATGCATATGTCACTAACCATGACCAACAAATTTCACTTCATGTGGTCAACGTTGAAAACGTATAACACGAGTCACAAATGGTCAGAGGGGAAAACAATGGGTTGGGAAGACTAGTTATCAACTAGCAAGTACAAAGACCTTCAACAAGCAGTGGCACGGTATGGCTAGCGTGCACAGTGACCAACCAAAGGATGCATACGTCACTGACTACGACCGAATAAGTCCACTATGTGTGGTCAACATTGACAACTCAGAACACGAGTCACAAATGGTCAGAGGGAGAGACAATGGTTTGGGAAGCCTATGTATTGACTAGAAAGGACAAATAACTTCAATGCGTAGTGGCACGGTGTGGCTATTATGCACACCAAACCACAAAACTAGGTATATGTCACTGATGATGACCAGAGAATTTCAATATGGGTGGTCAACGTTGACCAACCATAACACGAGTCACAAACGGTCGGGAGAGGAAAAAATGCTATGAGAATATCGGTTCTCAACTACCAAGTACAATGACCTTCAGACAGTAGTAGCACGGTGAGGCTACCATGCACAATGACCGACCAAAGTAGGCATATGTACTGTCTTTGACGAAACAAAATCTCTGTGTGTGGTCAACGTTGACAACTCATAATACGAGTCACAAATGGTCAGAGGGGAAAACAATGGTTTGGGAACACCAAGTATCACATAGCAAGCACAAGGGGCTTCAATAAATTTTGGCACGGTGTGCAGACCATGCACGATGACCAACCAAAGTAGGCATATGTAACTGACCATGACCAAATAATGTCACTAAGTGTGGTAAACTTTGACAACTCACAACATGAGTCACCATTGGTCAGGGTGGAAGGTAATGGTTTGTGAATACTAGTCATCTACTAGCAAGAACAAATACCTTCAATATGTAGTGGCACAATGTGGCTTCAATGCACAGTGACCAACCAAAGTATGCATATGTCACTGACCATGATGAAACAATTTCACTTCATGTGGTCAACATTGAAAACGCATAACACGAGTCACAAATGGTCAGAGGGGAGAACAATGGGTTGGGAACACTAGTTATCAACTAGCAAGTACAAAGACCTTCAACAAGCAGTGGCACGGTATGGCTAGCGTGCACAGTGACCAACCAAAGGATGCATACGTCACTGACTACGACCGAATAAGTCCACTATGTGTGGTCAACATTGACAATTCATAACACGAGTCACAAATGGTCAGAGTGAGACACAATGGTTTGGGAAGCCTATGATTTGACTAGAAAGGACAAATAACTTCAATACGTAGTAGCACGGTGTGGCTAATATGCACACCAAACAACCAAACTAGGCATATGTCACTGATCATGACCAGATAATTTCAATATGGGTGGTCAACGTTGACCAACCATAACACGAGTCACAAACGGTCAGGACAGGAAACAATACTCTGGGAATATCAGTTCTCAACTACCAAGTACAACGGCCTCCAGTCAGTCGTAGCACGGTGTGGCTACCATGCACAAAGACCGACCAAAGTAGGCATATGTACTGCCTTTGACCAAAGAAATCCGCTGTGTGTGGTCAACGTTTACAACTCATAATACGAGTCACAATCGGTCAGAGGGGGAAACAATGGTTTGGGAACACCAAGTATCACATAGCAAGCACAAGGGGCTTCAATACGTTGTGGCACGGTGTGGAGACCATGCACGAAGACCACCCAAAGTATGCATATGTCACTGACCATGACCAAATAATGTCACTAACTGTGGTCAACTTTGACAACTCACAACTCGAGTCACAATTGGTCAGGGTGGAAGGTAATGGTTTGTGATTACGAGTTATCTACTAGCAAGTACAAATACCTTCAACATGTAGTGGCACAATGTGGCTTCAATGCACAGTGACCAACCAAACTATGCATATGTCACTGACCATGACGAAAGAATTTCACTTCATGTGGTCAACGTTGAAAACGCATAACACGAGTCACAAATGGTCAAAGGGGAAAACAATGGGTTGGGAACACTAGTTATCAACTAGCAAGTACAAAGACCTTGAACAAGCAGTGGCACGGTATGGCTAGCGTACACAGTGACCAACCAAAGGATGCATACATCACTGACTACGACCGAATAAGTCCACTATGTGTGGTCAACATTGACAACTCATAATACGAGTCACAAATGGTCAGAGGGAGACACAATGGTTCGGGAAGCCTATGTATTGACTAGAAAGGACAAAGAACTTCAATACGTAGTGGCACGGTGTGGCTAATATGCACACCAAAGAATCAAACTAGGCATATGTCACTGATCATGACCACAGAATTTCAATATGGGTGGTCAACGTTGACCAACCATAACACGAGTCACAAACGGTCATGACAGGAAACAATGCTATGGGAATATCGGTTCTCAACTACCAAGTACAACGACCTTCAGTCAGTAGTAGCAAGCTGTGGCTACCATGCACAATGACCGACCAAAGTAGGCATATGTACTGCCTTTGACCAAAGAAATCCGCTGTGTGTGGTCAACGTTGACAACTCATAATACGAGTCACAAATGTTCAGAGGGGGAAACAATGGTTTGGGAACACGAAGTATCAAATAGAAAGCACAAGGGGCTTCAATACGTTGTGGCACGGTGTGCAGACCATGCACGATGACCAACCAAAGTAGGCATATGTCACTGACCATGAGAAAATAATGTCACTAAGTGTGGTAAACTTTGACAACTCATAACACGACTTACAAATGATCAGGGTGGAAGATAATGGTTTGTGCATACTAGTTATCGACTAGCAAGTACAAATACCTTCAATATGTAGTGGCACAATGTGGCTTCAATGCACAGTGACCAACCAAAGTATGCATATGTCACTAACCATGACCAACAAATTTCACTTCATGTGGTCAACGTTGAAAATGCATAACACGAGTCACAAATGGTCACAGGGGGAAACAATGAGTTGGGAACACTAGTTATCAACTAGCAAGTACAAAGACCTTCAACAAGCAGTGGCACGGTATGGCTAGCGTGCACAGTGACCAACCAAAGGATGCATACGTCACTGACTACGACCGAATAAGTCCACTATGTGTGGTCAACATTGACAACTCATAACACGAGTCACAAATGGTCAGAGGGAGAGACAATGGTTTGGGAAGCCTATGTATTGACTAGAAAGGACAAAGAACTTCAATACGTAGTGGCACGGTGTGGCTAGTATGCACACCAAACAACCAAACTAGGCATA
>SZWC01000246.1:152133-165405 GCA_023375785.1 Penium margaritaceum | reverse complement strand
AAGTACAAAGACCTTCAACAAGCAGTGGCACGGTATGGCTAGCGTGCACAGTGACCAACCAAAGGATGCATACGTCACTGACTACGACCGAATAAGTCCACTATGTGTGGTCAACATTGACAACTCATAACACGGGTCACAAATGGTCAGACGGAGAGACAATGGTTTGGGAAGCCTATGTATTGACTAGAAAGGACAAAGAACTTCAATACGTAGTGGCACGGTGTGGCTAATATGCACACCAAACAACCAAACTAGGCATATGTCACTGATCATGACCAGAGAATTTCAATATGGGTGGTCAACGTTGACCAACCAAAACACGAGTCACAATTGGTCAGGAGAGGAAACAATGTTATGGGAATATCGGTTCTCAACTACCAAGTATAACGACCTTCAGTCAGTAGTAGCACAGTGTGGCTACCATGCACACTGACCGACCAAAGTAGGCATATGTACTGCCTTTGACCAAAGAAATCCGCTGTGTGTGATCAACGTTTACAACTCATAATACGATACACAAATG
The DNA here is from genome assembly GCA_023375785.1 of Penium margaritaceum. NCBI lineage: Eukaryota > Viridiplantae > Streptophyta > Zygnematophyceae > Desmidiales > Peniaceae > Penium > Penium margaritaceum. The sequence goes on along the minus strand of SZWC01000246.1, from coordinate 164,879 downwards.
GTGAGAGGGGGAAACAATAGTTTGGGAACACCAAGTATCACATAGCAAGCACAAGGGGCTTCAATACGTTGTGGCACGGTGTGGAGACCATACACGATGACAAACCAAAGTAGGCATATGTCACTGACCATGACCAAATAATGTCACTAAGTGTGGTAAACTTTGACAACTCATAACACGAGTCACAAATGGTCAGGGTGGAAGGCAATGGTTTGTGAATGCTTGTTGTCTACTAGCAAGTACAAATACCTTTAATATATAGTGGCACAATGTGGCTTCAATGCAGAGTGAGCAACCAAAGTATGCATATGTCACTGAACATGACGAAAGAATTTCACTTCATGTGGTCAACGCTGAAAACGCATAACAGGACTCACAAATGGTCAGATGGAGAAACAATGGGCTGGGAACACTAGTTATCAACTAGCAAGTACAAATACCTTCTCCAAGCAGTGGCACGGTATGGCTAGCATGCACAGTGACCAACCAAAAGATGCATACGTCATTGACTACGACCGAATAAGTCCACTATGTGTGGTCAACATTGACAACTCATAACACGAGTCACAAATGGTCAGAGGGAGAGACAATGGTTTGGGAAGCTTATGTATTGACTAGAAAGGAGAAAGAACTTCAATACGTAGTGGAACAGTATTGCTAATATGCACACCAAACAACCAAACTAGGCATATGTCACTGATCATGACCACAGAATTTCAATATGGGTGGTCAACGTTGACCAACCATAACACAAGTCACAAACGGTCAGGACAGGAAAGAATGCTATAAGAATATCGGTTATTAACTACCAAGTATAACGACCTTCAGTCAGTAGTAGCACGGTGTGGCTACCATGTACAATGACCGACCAAAGTAGGCATATGTACTGCCTTTGACCAAAGAAATCCGCTGTGTGTTGTCAACGTTGACAACTCATAATACGAGTCACAAATGGTCAGAGGAGGAAACAATGGTTTGAGAACACCAAGTATCAAATAGCAAGCACAAGGGGCTTCAATACGCTGTGGCACGATGTGGAGAACATGCATGATGACCAACCAAAGTAGGCATATGTCACTGACCATGAGCAAATAATGTCACTAAGTTTGGTAAACTTTGACAACTCATAACACGAGTCACAAATGGTCAGGGTGGAAGATAATGGTTTGTGCGTACTAGTTATCGACTAGCAAGCACAAATACCTTCTATATGTAGTGGCACAATGTGGCTTCAATGCAGAGTGACCAACCAAAGTATGCATATGTCACTAACCATGACCAACAAAGTTCACTTCATGTGGTCAACGTTGAAAATGCATAACTCAATTCACAAATGGTCAGAGGGGAAAACAGTGGGTTCGTAACTAGTTATCAACTAGCAAGTACAAAGACCTTCAACAAGCAGTGGCATGGTATGGCTAGCGTGCACAGTGACCAACCAAAGGATGCATACGTCACTGACTACGACCGAATAAGTCCACTATGTGTGGTCAACATTGACAACTCATAACACGAGTCACAAATGGTCAGAGGGAGAGACAATGGTTTGGGAAGCCTATGTATTGACTAGAAAGGACAAGGAACTTCAATACGTAGTGGCACGGTGTGGCTAATATGTACACCAAACAACCAAACTAAGCATATGTCACTGATCATGATCAGAGAATTTCAATATGGGTGGTCAACGTTGACCAACCATAACACGAGTCACAAACGGTCAGGAGAGGAAACAATGCTATGGGAATATCGGTTCTCAACTACCAAGTACAATGACCTTCACTCAGTAGTAGCACGGTGTGGCTACCATGCACAATGACCGACCAAAGTAGGCATATGTACTGCCTTTGACCAAAGAAATCAGCTGTGTGTGGTCAACGTTGACAACTCATAATACGAGTCACAAATGGTCAGAGGGGGAAGCAATGGTTTGGGAACACCAAGTATCAAATAGGAAGCACAAGGGGCATCAATACGCTGTGGCACGGTGTGGAGACTATGCATGATGACCAACCAAAGTAGGCATATGTCACTCACCATGCCCAAATAATGTCACTAAGTGTGGTAAACTTTGACAACTCATAACACGAGTCACAAGTGGTCAGGGTGGTAGATAATGGTTTGTGAATACTAGGTATCGACTAGCAAGTACAAATACCTTCAATATGTAGTGGCACAATGTGGCTTCAATGCACAGTGACCAACCAAAGGATGCACAAGGGGCTTCAATACGTTGTGGCACAGTGTGGAGACCATGCACGATGACCAACCAACGTAGGCATATGTCACTGATCATGATCAGAGAATTTCAATATGGGTGGTCAACGTTGACAACTCATAATACGAGTCACAAATGGTCAGAGGGAGAGACAATGGTTTGGGAAGCCTATGTATTGACTAGAAAGGACAAGGAACTTCAATACGTAGTGGCACGGTGTGGCTAATATGTACACCAAACAACCAAACTAAGCATATGTCACTGATCATGATCAGAGAATTTCAATATGGGTGGTCAACGTTGACAACTCATAATACGAGTCACAAATGGTCAGAGGGAGAGACAATGGTTTGGGAAGCCTATGTATTGACTAGAAAGGACAAGGAACTTCAATACGTAGTGGCACGGTGTGGCTAATATGTACACCAAACAACCAAACTAAGCATATGTCACTGATCATGATCAGAGAATTTCAATATGGGTGGTCAACGTTGACAACTCATAATACGAGTCACAAATGGTCAGAGGGAGAGACAATGGTTTGGGAAGCCTATGTATTGACTAGAAAGGACAAGGAACTTCAATACGTAGTGGCACGGTGTGGCTAATATGTACACCAAACAACCAAACTAAGCATATGTCACTGATCATGATCAGAGAATTTCAATATGGGTGGTCAACGTTGACAACTCATAATACGAGTCACAAATGGTCAGAGGGGGAAACAATGGTTTGGGAACACCAGGTATCAAATAGCAAGCACAAGGGGCTTCAATACGTTGTGGCACAGTGTGGAGACCATGCACGATGACCAACCAAAGTAGGCATATGTCACTGATCATGCCCAAACAATGTCACTAAGTGTGGTAAACATTGACAACTCATAACACGAGTCACAAATGGCCAGGGTGGTATAAAATGGTTTGTGAATACTAGGTATCGACTAGCAAGTACAAATACCTTCAAAATGTAGTGGCACAATGTGGCTTCAATGCACAGTGACCAACCAAAGTATGCATATGTCACTCACCATGACCAACAAATTTCACTTCATGTGGTCAACGTTGAAAACGCATAACACGAGTCACAAATGGTCAGAGGGGAAAACAATGGGTTGGAAACACTAGTTATCAACTAGCAAGTACAAAGACCTTCAACAAGCAGTGGCACGGTATGGATAGCGTGCACAGTGACCAACCAAAGGATGCACAAGGGGCTTCAATACGTTGTGGCACAGTGTGGAGACCATGCACGATGACCAACCAAAGTAGGCATATGTCACTGACCATGACCAAACAATGTCACTAAGTGTGGTAAACTTTGACAACTCATAACACGAGTCACAAATGGTCAGAGGGGAAAACAATGGGTTGGAAACACTAGTTATCAACTAGCAAGTACAAAGACCTTCAACAAGCAGTGGCACGGTATGGCTAGCGTGCACAGTGACCAACCAAAGGATGCACAAGGGGCTTCAATACGTTGTGGCACAGTGTGGAGACCATGCACGATGACCAACCAAAGTAGGCATATGTCACTGACCATGACCAAATAATGTCACTAAGTGTGGTAAACTTTGACAACTCATAACACGAGTCACAAATGGTCAGAGGGAGAGACAATGGTTTGGGAAGCCTATGTATTGACTAGAAAGGACAAAGAACTTCAATACGTAGTGGCACGGTGTGGCTAATATGCACACTAAATAATCAAACTAGGCATATGTCACTGATCATGACCAGAGAATTTCAATATGGGTGGTCAACGTTGACCAACCATAACACGAGTCACAAACAGTCACGACAGGAAACAATGCTATGGGAATATCGGTTCTCAACTACCAAGTACAATGACCTTCAGTCAGTAGTAGCACGGTGTGGCTACCATGCACAATGACCGACCAATGTAGGCATATGTACTGCCTTTGACCAAAGAAATCCGCTGTGTGTTGTCAACGCTGACAACTCATAGTAGGAGTCACAAATGGTCAGAGGGGGAAACAATGGTTTGAGAACACCAAGTATCAAATAGCAAGCACAAGGGGCTTCAATACGCTGTGGCACGGTGTGGAGACCATGCACGATGACCAACCAAAGTAGGCATATATCACTGACCAAGAGCAAATAATGTCACTAAGTGTGGTAAACTTTGACAAGTCATAACACGAGTCACAAATAATGGTTTCTGCATACTAGTTTTTTACTAGCAAGTACAAATACCTTCAATATGTAGTGGCACAATGTGGCTTCAATGCACAGTGACCAACCAGAATATGCATATGTCACCAACCATGAAAAACAAATTTCACTTCATGTGGTCAACGTTGAAAATGCATAACACGAGTCACAAATGGTCAGAGGGGAAAACAATGAGTTGGGAACACTACTTATCAACTAGCAAGTTTAAAGACCTTCAACAAGCAGTGGCACGACATGGCTAGCGTGCACAGTGACCAACCAAAGGATGCATACGTCACTGACTACGACCGAATAAGTCCACTATGTGTGGTCAACCTTGACAACTCAGAACACCAGTCACAAATGGTCACAGGGAGAGACAATGGTTTGGGAAGCCTATGTATTGACTAGAAAGGACAAATAACTTCAATACGTAGTGGCACGGTGTGGCAAATATGCACACCAAACAACCAAACTAGGTATATGTCACTTATCATGACCAGAGAATTTCAATATGGGTGGTCAACGTCGACCAACCATAACACGAGTCATAACGGTCAGGAGAGGAAACAATGCTATGGGAATATCGTTTCTCAACCACCAAGTACAACGAACTTCAGTCAGTAGTAGCACGGTGTGGCTACCATGCACAATGACCGACCAAAGTAGGCATATGTATTGCCTTTGACCAAAGAAATCCGCTGTGTGTGGTCAACGTTTACAACTCATAATATGAGTCAAATTTGGTCAGAAGGGGAAACAATGGTTTGGGAACACCAAGAATCAAATAGCAAGAACAAGGGGCTTCAATACGTTGTGGCACGGTGTGGAGACCATGCACGATGACCAACCAAAGTAGGCATATGTCACTGACCATGACCAAATAATGGTCAGGGTGGAAGGTAGTGGTTTGTGAATACTAGTTATCGACAAGCAAGTACAAATTCCTTCAATATTTAGTGGCACAATGTGGCTTCAATGCACAGTGACCAACCAAAGTATGCATATGTCACTAACCATGACCAACAAATTTCACTTCATGTGGTCAACGTTGAAAATGCATAACACGAGTCACAAATGGTCAGAGGGGGAAACAATGGGTTGGGAAGACTAGTTATCGACAAGCAAGTACAAATTCCTTCAATATTTAGTGGCACAATGTGGCTTCAATGCACAGTGACCAACCAAAGTATGCATATGTCACTAACCATGACCAACAAATTTCACTTCATGTGGTCAACGTTGAAAATGCATAACACGAGTCACAAATGGTCACAGGGGGAAACAATGAGTTGGGAACACTAGTTATCAACTAGCAAGTACACAGACCTTCAACAAGCAGTGGCACGTTATGGCAAGCGTGCACATTGACCAACCGAAGGATGCATACGTCACTGACTACGACCGAATAAGTCCACTATGTGTGGTGAACATTGAAAACTCATAACACGAGTCACAAATGGTCAGAGGGAGAGACAATGGTTTGGGAAGCCTATGTATTGACTAGAAAGGACAGAGTACTCCAATACGTAGTGGCACGGTGTGGCTAATATGCACACCAAACAACCAAACTAGGCATATGTCACTGATCATGACCAGATAATTCCAATATGGGTGGTCAACGTTGACCAACCATAACACGAGTCACAAACGGTCAGGACAAGAAACAATGCTATGGGAATATCGATTCTCAACTACCAAGTACAACGAACTTCAGTCAGTAGTAGCACGGTGTGGCTACCATGCACAATGACAGACCAAAGTACGCATATGTACTACCTTTGACCAAAGAAATCCGCTGTGTGTTGTCGACGTTGACAACTCATAGTTCGAGTCACAAATGGTCCGAGGGGGAAACAATGGTTTGAGAACACCAAGAATCAAATAGCAAGAACCAGGGGCTTCAATACGCTGTGGCACGGTGTGGAGACCATGCACGATGACATCCCAAAGTAGGCATATGTCACTGACCATGAGCAAATAATGTCACTAAGTGTGGTAAACTTTGACAACTCATAACACGAGTCACAAATGGTCAGGGCGGAAGATAATGGTTTGTGCATACTAGTTATTGACTAGCGAGTACAAATACCTTCAATATGTAGTGGCACAATGTGGCTTCAATGCACGGTGACCAACCAAAGTATGCATATACCACTAACCATGACCAACAAATTTCACTTCATGTGGTCAACGTTGAAAACGCATAACACGAGTCACAAATGGTCAAATGGGAAAACGATGGTTTGGACACACTAGTTATCAACTAGTAAGTACAAAGACCTTCAATAAGCAGTGGCACGGTATGGTTAGCGTGCACAGTGACCAACCAAAGGATGCATACGTCACTGACTACGACTGAATAAGTCCACTATGTGTGGTCAACATTGACAACTCAAAACACGAGTCACAAATGGTCAGAGGGAGAGACAATGGTTTGGGAAGCCTATGTATTGACTAGAAAGGACAAAGAACTTCAATACGTAGTGGCACGGTGTGGCTAATATGCACACCAAACAACCAAACTAGGCATATGTCACTGATCATGACCANACAAATGGTCAGAGGGGAAAACAATGGGTTGGGAACACTAGTTATCAACTAGCAAGTACAAAGACCTTCAACAAGCAGTGGCACGGTATGGCTAGCGTGCACAGTGACCAACCAAAGGATGCATACGTCACTGACTACGACTGAATAAGTCCACTATGTGTGGTCAACATTGACAACTCAAAACACGAGTCACAAATGGTCAGAGGGAGAGACAATGGTTTGGGAAGCCTATGTATTGACTAGAAAGGACAAAGAACTTCAATACGTAGTGGCACGGTGTGGCTAATATGCACACCAAACAACCAGACTAGGTATATGTCACTGATCATGACCAAAGAATTTGAATATGGGTGGTCAACGTTGACCAACCATAACACGAGTCGCAAACAGTCAGGAGAGGAAACAATGCTATGGGAATATCAGTTCTCAACTACCAAGTACAACGACTTTCAGTCAGTAGTAGCATGGTGTGGCTACCATGCACAATGACCGTCCAAAGTAGGCATATGTACTGCCTTTGACCAAAGAAATCCGCTGTGTGTGGCCAACGTTTACAACTCATAATACGAGTCACAAATGGTCAGAGGGGGAAACAATGGTTTGGGAACACCAAGTATCACATAGCAAGCACAAGGGGCTTGAATACGTTGTGGCACGGTGTGGAGACCATGCACGATGACCAACCGAAGTAGGCATATGTCACTGACCATGAGAATATAATGTCACTAAGTGTGGTAAACTTTGACAACTCATAACACGAGTCCTAAATGGTCAGGGTGGAAGATGATGGTTTGTGCATAATAGTTATTGACTAGCAAGTACAAATACCTTCAATATGTAGAGGCACAATGTGGCTTCAATGCACAGTGACCAACCAAAGTATGCTTATGTCACTAACCATGACCAAAAAAATCCACTTCATGTGGTCAACGTTGAAAATGCATAACACGAGTCACAAATAGTCAGATGGGAAAACAATGGGTTGGGAACACAAGTTATCAACTAGCAAGTACAAAGACCTTCAACAAGCAGTGGCACGGTATGGCTAGCGTGCACAGTGACCAACCAAAGGATGCATACGTCACTAATTATGACCAAATAAGTCCACTATGTGTGGTCAACGTTGACAACTCAGAACACGAGTCACAAATGGTCAGAGGGAGAGACAATGGTTTGCGAAGCCTATGTATTGGCTAGAAAGGACAAAGAACTTCAATACATAGTGGCACGGTGTGGCTAATATTCACACCAAACAATCAAACTAGGCATATGTCACTGATCATGACCAGAGGAATTCAATATGGGTGGTCAACGTTGAGCAACCATAACACGAGTCACAAACGGTCAGGAGAGGAAACAATGCTATGAGAATATCGGTTCTCAACTACCAAGTACAACGACCTTCAGTCAGTAGTAGCACGGTGTGGCTACCATGAACAATGACTGACCAAAGTAGGCATATGTACTGCCTTTGACCAAAGAAATCCGCTGTGTGTGGTCAACGTTGACAACTCATAATACGAGTCACAAATGGTCAAAGGGGGAAACAATGGTTTGGGAACACCAAGTATCACATAGCAAGCACAAGGGGCTTCAATACGTCGTGGCACGGTGTGGAGACCATGCACGATGACCAACCAAAGTATGCATATGTCACTAACCATGACCAACAAATTTCACTTCATGTGGTCAACGTTGAAAACGCATAACACGAGTCACAAAGGGTCAGAGGGAGAGACAATGGTTTGGGAAGCCTATGTATTGACTAGAAAGGACAAAGAACTTCAATACGTAGTGGCACGGTGTGGCTACCATGCACAAAGACCGACCAAAATAGGCATATGTACTGCCTTTGACAGAAGAAATCCGCTGTGTGTGGTCAACGTTGACAACTCATAATACGAGTCACAAATGGTCAAAGGGGGAAACAATGGTTTGGGAACACCAAGTATCACATAGCAAGCACAAGGGGCTTCAATACGTCGTGGCACGGTGTGGAGACCATGCACGATGACCAACCAAAGTAGGCATATGTCACTGACGATGACCAAATAATGTCACTAAGTGTGGTAAACTTTGACAGCTCACAACACGAGTCACAAATGGTCAGGGTGGAAGGTAATGGTTTGTGAATACTAGTTATCTACTAGCAAGTACAAAAACCTTCAATATGTAGTGGCACAATGTGGCTTCAATGAACAGTGACCAACCAAAGTATGCATATGTCACTGGCTATGACAAAAGAATTTCACTTCATGTGGTCAACGTTGAAAACGCATGACACGAGTCACAAATGGTCAGAGGGGAAAACAATGGGTTGGGAACACTAGTTATCAACTAACAAGTACAAAGACCTTCAACAAGCAGTGCCACGGTATGGCTGGCGTGCACAGTTACCAACCAAAGGATGCATACGTCACTGAATACGACCGAATAAGTCCACCATGTGTGGTCAATATTGACAACTCATAACACGAATCACAAATGGTCAGAGGGAGAGACAATGGTTTGGGAAGCCTATGTATTGACTAGAAAGGACAAAGAACTTCAATACGTAGTGGCACGGTGTGGCTAATATGCACACCAAACAACCAAACTAGGCATATGTCACTGATCATGACCAGAGAATTCCAATATGGGTGGTCAACGTTGACCAACCATAACACGAGTCATAAACGGTCAGGAAAGGAAAAAATGCTATTGGAATATCGGTTCTCAACTACCAAGTACAATGACCTTCAGTCCGTAGCAGCACGGTGTGGCTACCATGCACAATGACGGACCAAAGTAGGTATATGTGCTGCCTTTGACCAAAGAAATCCGCTGTGTGTTGTCAACGTTGACAACTCATAATACGAGTCACAAATGGTCAGAGGGGGAAACAATGGCTTGAGAACACCAAGTATCAAATAGCAAGCAGAAGGGGCTTCAATACGTTGTGGCACAGTGTGGAGACCATGCACGATGACCAACCAAAGTAGGCATATGTCACTGACCATGAGCAAATAATGTCACTAAGTGTGGTAAACTTTGACAACTCTTAACACGAGTCACAAATGTTCAGGGTGGAAGATAATGCTTTGTGCATACTAGTTATCGACTAGCAAGTACAAAAACCCTCAATATGCAGTGGCACAATGTGGCTTCAATGCACATTGACCAACCAAAGTATGCATATGTCACTAACCATGACCAACAAATTTCACTTCATGTGGTCAACGTTGAAAACGAATAACACGAGTCACAAATGGCCAGAGGGGAAAACAATGGGTTGGGAACACTAGTTATCAACTAGAAAGTACAAAGACCTTCAACAAGCACTGGCACGGTATGGCTAGCATGCACAGTGGCCAACCAAAGGATGCATACGTCACTGACTATGACCGAATAGGTCCACCATGTGTGGTCGACATTGAAAACTCACAACACGAGTCACAAATGGTCAGAGGGAGAGACAATGGTTTGGGAAGCCTATGTATTGACTAGAAAGGATAAATAACTTCAATAGGTAGTGGCACGGTGTGGCTAATATGCACACCAAACAACCAAACAAGGTATATGTCACTGGTCATGACCAGAGAATTTCAATATGGGTGGTCAACGTTGACCAACCATAACACGAGTCACAAACGGTCAGGAGAGGAAACAATGCTATGGGAATATCGGTTCTCAACTACCAAGTACAACGACTTCCAGTCAGTAGTAGCTTGGTGTGGCTACCATGCACAATGACCGACCAAAGTAGGCATATGTACTGCCTTTGACCAAAGAAACCCGCTGTGTGTGGTCAACGTTTACAACTCATAATAGGAGTCACAAATGGTCAGATGGGGAAACAATGGTTTGGGAACACCAAGTATCACATAGCAAGCACAACGGGCTTCAATACACTGTGGCAGGGTGTGGAGACCATGCACGATGACCAACCAAAGTTGGCATATGTCACTGACCATGACCATATAATGTCACTAAGTGTGGTAAACTTTGACAACTCACAACACGAGTCACAAATGGTCAGGGTGGAAGGTAATGGTTTGTGAATACTAGTTATCGACTAGCAAGTAAAAATACCTTCAAAATGTAGTGGCACAATGTGGCTTCAATGCACAGTGACCAACCAAAGTATGCATACGTCACTGACCATGACGAAAGAAATTCACTTCATGCGGTCAACGTTGAAAACACATAACACGAGTCACAAATGGTCAGAGGGGAAAACAATGGGTTGAGAACATCAGTTATCAACTAGCAAGTACAAAGACCTTCAACAAGCAGTGGCACGGTATGGCTATTGTGCACAGTGACCAACCAAAGGATGCATACGTCACTGACTACGACCGAATAAGCCCACTATGTGTGATCAACATTGACAACTCATAACACGAGTCACAAATGGTCAGATGGAGAGACAATGATCTGGGAAGCCTATGTATTAACCAGAAAGGACAAAGAACTTCAATACGCAGTGGCACGGTGTGGCTAATATGCACACCAAACAACCAAACTAGGTATATGTCACTGATCATGACCAGAGAATTTCAATATGGGTGGTCAACGTTGACCAACCATAACACGAGTCACAAACGGTAAGGAGAGGAAACAATGCTATGGGAATATCAGTTCTTAACTACCAAGTACAACGAATTTCAGTCAGTAGTAGCATGGTGTGGCTAGCATGCACAATGACCGACCAAAGTAGGCATATGCCTTTGACCAAAGAAATCCCCAGTGTGTGGTCAACGTTTGCAACTCATAGTACGAGTCACAAATGGTCAGAGGGGGAAACAATGGTTTGGGAACACCAAGTATCACATAGCAAGCATAAGGGGCTTCAATACGTTGTGGCACGGTGTGGAGACCATGCACGATGACCAACCAAAGTTGGCATATGTCACTGACCATGACCAAATAATGTCACTAAGTGTGGTAAACATTGACAACTCACAACACGAGTCACAAGTGCTAGGGGTGGAAGGTAGTGGTTTGTCAATACTAGTTATCGACTAGCAAATACAAATACCTTCAATATGTAGTGGCACAATGTGGCTTCAATGCACAGTGACCAACCAACTATGCATATGTCACTGACCATGACGAAAGAAATTAACTTTATGCGGTCAACGTTGAAATCACATAACACGAGTCACAAATGGTCAGAGGGGAAAACAATGGGTTGAGAACATCAGTTATCAACTAGCAAGTACAAGGACCTTCAACAAGCAGTGGCACGGTATTGCTATTGTGCACAGTGACCAACCAAAGGATGCATACGTCACTGACTACGACCGAATTAGTCCACTATGTGTGGTCAACATTGACAACTCATAACACGAGTCACAAATGGTCAGAAGGAGAGACAATGATTAGGGAAGCCTATGTATTGACTTGAAAGGACAAAGAACTTCAATACGCAGTGGCACGGTGTGGTTAATATGCACACCAAACAACCAAACTAGGCATATGTCACTGATCATGACCAGAGAATTTCAATATGGGTGGTTAACGTTGACCAACCATAACACGAGTCACAAACGGTCAGGAGAGGAAACAATGCTATGAGAATATCGGTTCTCAACTACCAAGTACAACGACCTTCAGTCAGTAGTAGCACGGTGTGGCTACCATGCACAATGACCGACCAAAGTAGGCATATGTACTGCCTTTGACCAAAGAAATCCGCTGTGTGTGGTCAACGTTGACAACTCATAATACGAGTCACAAATGGTCAGAGGGGGAAACAATGGTTTGGGAACACCAAGTATCACATAGCAAGCACAAGGGGCTTCAATACGTTGTGGCAC
>SZWC01000246.1:126297-151735 GCA_023375785.1 Penium margaritaceum | reverse complement strand
GAAGGAGAGACAATGATTAGGGAAGCCTATGTATTGACTTGAAAGGACAAAGAACTTCAATACGCAGTGGCACGGTGTGGTTAATATGCACACCAAACAACCAAACTAGGCATATGTCACTGATCATGACCAGAGAATTTCAATATGGGTGGTTAACGTTGACCAACCATAACACGAGTCACAAACGGTCAGGAGAGGAAACAATGCTATGAGAATATCGGTTCTCAACTACCAAGTACAACAACCTTCAGTCAATAGTAGCACGGTGTGGCTACCATGCACAATGACCTATCAAAGTAGGCATACATCACTGCTCCTGACCAAAGAAGTTTAGTGTGTGTGGTCAACGTTCACGACTCATAATACAAGTAAAAAATGGGCAGAGGGAGAAACAATGGTTTAGGAATACTTGGTATCAACTAGAAAGTACAAATACCTTCGATAAGGGGTGGCACGGTGTGGCTACCATGCACGATGACCAACCAAAGTATTCTTGTGTCACTGAATATCATAAAAAGAGTTTCACTGTGTGCTGTCAACTTTCCTTCTTACGGCTGGTCAATCGGAGCAATGGTTGAGAGGTTATTCAAGCTCGAAGTTGCAAAATTTGACATTTCGTCTGGGTCAATTTTTTATGATTAAACTAAATTTGTTACCATTCATAGTTTTTGAAAACTACCCTCTAATCTTACACCCCCTTATTTTATGCCCTTTACCCATAGGAACCCTTATAATGTCATTTGGACATCATATGAACACCATGCGTGTTTGCTTAGTGCTTATAGAGTTAGATTCTGGAGCGATAGGTCCTAGGTTTGAATCCTCGTACGCGCAATATAGAATAGGCTCGCGACCTGGGGGGGGGGCGGCCGTGTTGTGATACCTCAACTCTACCTTCGAGCCTTAGCCGTGGGGGGGGGGGGGGTAGGGGGGATGTCATAATGCGGTCGCAAATCTATCCTCCAGGTCGTCCACGGAACATCCCTCTAGGGGCGGGTGGGAGAGAGTATTCCAGTGAAGGCACCTACACGTAACAAATCAACAAAAAGTGACCTCGTGTAAAAGGGAGAAACCTTTTACGATTTATTGACTAGCAAGTGAAAATAATTTCAACTAGTAGTGGGACGGTGTGGCTACCATGCACAATGACCAACAAGATTAGGCATGTGCCACTTACCATGACCAAATAATTTTGCAATGTGTGGTCAATGTTGACAACCCATAATATGGGTCCCGAATTGTCAGAGGGGGAAACAATGGTTTGGGAATACTAGATACCAACTACCAAGTACAACGACCTTCAGTCAGTAGTAGCACGGTGTGACTACCATGCACAATGACCGACCAAAGCAGGCATATGTACTGCATTTGACCAAAGAAATCCGCTGTGTGTGGTCAACGTTTACAACTCATAATACGAGTCACAAAGTGTCAGAGGGGGAAAGAATGGTTTGGGAACACCAAGTATCACATAGCAAGCACAATGGACTTCAATACGTTGTGTCACGGTGTGGAGACCATGCACGATGACCAACCAAAGTAGGCATATGTCACTGACCATGACCAAATAATGTCACTAAGTGTGCTAAACTTTGACAACTCACAACACGACTCACAAATGGTCAGGGTGGAAGGTAGTGGTTTGTGAATACTAGTTATCGACTAGCAAGTACAAATACCTTCAATATGTAGTGGCACAATGTGGCTTCAATGCACAGTGACCAACCAAAGTGTTGAAAAATTGCCACTCCGCATGCCCAAGTGCGGCGCCGGGAGGCGCTGACGAGCCGCCAGAAAGTGAAAACTCTGCTCCGCCGGATCTGGCGACTTGACAATTGCTTGGATCCTAAAATGGAGGATTGCCCCGTAAAGTTGACGAGTCGCTCAATCCGGTGGAAGTTGTTTTTCCGGAATCGGACAAGTATCGAGGGAGATATAGCCTTCCAAAGTTGGGGTGTGCGCAGTGACTCAGCGAGCCGGCAGCGACTCGAAATCCGGTGGATAATCGACCGGATTGAGTAACAAAATTACCATGTGGAGAAAATGCTCCGATAGGCCTGCCGAGGCGTCCGGTGGATGATCCACCTGATCAGGTGAATCATCCACCGGATCCAGTAGTGCAGGTTGTTACTGGAGGACTTTGCCAAAATCTTGGCTCGACGTCCGAAACTCAGTAGTACGTTTTGTTACTCGGGGACTTGGTCAAAATTCTGACTGCCGGTCCGCGGACAGGTTTCGAACCTCGTCACACCCCATCACCAAATTCGACCCAAAAGTGGGTAGGGTGCGTGGAAACAGTGCAGGGGACCCCTACACCACGTGCAAGTGGACCTGCGCCTTGTGAAAGGCGCTTCGCACGTGAAGGAAGGCGCCACGGCGTGTGTGCGCCATGGAGGCATTAGGCGTTTCTGTGGTGGGTGAGACCTGCGCTTCGGCAAGCATAACTTGAGGTATGCTTGGCCGAACCGCGCGCGGTTTGGTGCGTTGGAAAGCTCATGACTAGCCCTATAAATGTTGTAATCATGTCTATGTTCAAAATATAACGCAAAACGACGTTATTCCCTTCGGAAACTGACTGTCTCTAAATTCCTGCTCACATAGCGTGAGGCGACTAGAAAGCTCACGCTCAGTCTCAGATTGGCCCAAAACAGTAGACGTGATCCACTAGACGCTATCAGACCCTCGTCGGGACTGCATTCCCGTGGATTCCATCCTGACAAAGGGTTATGGGCCCACGGGTCTGATAGCCTCCAACGTTCACGTCTTCCGCAGCGCACGGGATCGTCAACTTGGACGTCGGTGTGAAGTTCTGAGAACTCGTCAGAGTAGCAGCTGCGCACATGGCGCAGAAGGAGACGCAGCCCATCCAGAAGTATGCGGGTGGCCCAGGCTTTGGGCTATGGGGGTGGCACTTCGAGTTGCACCTCGCGCATAAGGGGCTGCTTGATGTCATGCTGGGAAAAGAGGTGCTCACGGAGGCGACTGCTACGGACGCGGAGAAGCGGGCCTTCGAAAAGAAGAACACGGAGGCGCTGATGCTGCTGATGTCCGGGACGGCCGAGTCGCAGTGGGGCTACTTCCAGGGCTGTAAGCTGGCAGCCAAAGCTTGGCAAAAACTCTGCTCCATCCATCAATCCAAGTCGCTCGCGAACAAAATCTTCGCGATGAAGCGACTCCTCACGGTGAGAATCGAGGAGGGAGATGATTTCATCTCCGCCATGCAGCAGATCGAGTCACTCGCCTCGCAATGCAATGACGTGGGGTGGAAGATCGACACGCAGCTGCAGGCGATGGCCCTCCTCATGGCCCTACCTGACAGTTGAAGCCCACTCATCACCGTCCTCGGAGGATGGGCAGAGGACAAGCTCACCTATGGCGCGGTCGCAGAGTACATCTGCAACGAGGCGCAGCGCCGGAGCTGCGGGGAGTCCTCGTCTTCCTCATCGGCCCTCGTCACCAAAATGCGTGGTGGCAGAAACGGGGGCAAAGGAAGCGGCGGAAGAGGCGGCGGCAAGAAGGGCGCCAAGAAAGGTGCGTGCCGCAACTGCGGCAAAGAGGGCCATTGGGCCCGTGAGTGCCCGGAGGAGGCAAAGACCGGCAGCAAAAACAGCAAGGGCAGGTCGCTCCTCAATGGCAACAAGAACCAGTTCCTCAAGAAGGCCAACAGGCGGTGCCTGGATTCCGGGGCCGAGGAGCACACCCAAGTCGAGAAGGTGGGGTTCGTCACCTACGAGAAGTCCTCCAAGTCGATGGTGGTCGCGAACGACAAAGTCGAGCCGGCGGCCGGCCAAGGCGACATGGAGGTGGAAGTCGTGGTGGGCGGTAAGAAGGAGCTGTGCACAATCCGTGATGTGCAGCACGTCCCCGGCCTGGCTGACATCCTGAGTGTCAGCCGCTTGACGGACAAGGGGTATGAGGTGCTCTTCCGCTGGAAAGGCGCAGTGGTGCGCATCGACGGCGACGGCGAGGTCGTGCTGTAGGCGAAGCGCGAGGGCGGTCTCTACATCGTGGAGACCAAGGTGGTCCCCGCGGCATCAGACGCAGCAGACTCGCAGGAGCGCGTCGTCAACATGGCCAAGGGAGGGAGAGCTGACCTGGAGCTCTGGCACCGACGGTTGGGGCATTCGGCGCCCGCAACCGTTAAGGAGATGGCGAAGCGCGACATGGTGCGCGGCCTCGTCATCAACGGTGCAGCAGACGCGGCACCAGATGCAGCAGCGCACAAAAAGTGCGACCCTTGCATTTTGGGCAAGGCGCGGCGCAAGCCGTTCAATGAGAACGAGGCTCGTGCAAAGGACCTACTGGAGGTCGTGCACAGCGACGTGTGCGGACCGTTCAAAACGCCGTCAAACAGCGGCTTGAGATACTTTGTCACCTTCATTGGCGACTGCAGCAGAAAACTCTACGTGTACTTCATGAAGCCGAAAGGTGAGGTCCTGGACCGGCTGAAGGAGTACGTCGCAACGGTGGAGAGGCAGACTGGCCGGAAGGTCAGAGCGCCATGCAGCGACAATGGCGGAGAGTACGTGGGCTGCAGCGGGTGGATGAAGCAGCAGGGCATCAAGTGGGAACCCACTACGCCGTACTCGCCACAGTCCAACGGAGTGGCGGAGCAGGCGAACCAGACGCTGCTCAACATGGTGCGGACCATGCTTGTGGATGCGGGGTTGCCGCGAGGATTCTGGGCGGAGGCTGAGTGTACAGCGAGCTACACCATCAACCTCACCCCAACAGTAGTGCTAAAGGTAAGGGCGGCTGGAAGACACCGCAGGAGGTTTGGAGCGGGCGCAAGCCAAACGTAGCGCACCTGAAGGTGTTCGGGTGCAAGGCGCACGCGATGGTGCAGGCGGCGCAACGACGCGACAGCAAGCTGGAACCGCGGGCGAAGCCGTGCTTGTTCCTCGGCTACGAGAGTGCGCAAAAGGCGTATCGGCTCTGGGACCCACGCACGCGGCTTTGCTGCTCGTCGAACTTGACGTCACGGGTGCGGATGATCTCTTGCGTGGCAGTCTTAGCAGCAACGACATGAGCGTCGGGAACACTCCAAAACAGGGGGAGTGGTTCCAGCTCCTTGACTACGAGGAGGAGCCGGCGGACGCGGAAGTCGATGATGCGGCGTCGGAGCGCGGCGGTGTAGCAGGTGCAGCAGCCGACGTGGAGGACTCCAACGAGGATGTAGCTGGGCTGGAGATCCGGTGGAATGATCCGTCAAAGGAGGCATCGCGGGTGCCGAAGCACACACTCCCGGCGGAGTTTGCGTCGGGCGTCGGAGAAAAATACTCCGTACGCGCCGCCCGTCTGGTTGATGGTTCACCGGAGCGGGAGGGATCCTCGGGGAGCCGTCCGGTCGATGATTCACCGCAGCGGGCTGAGTCGGATGGATCGCAGCAGAGCGACGAGACGCCGCCAAGACTGCCGCGCCGCAGTGGGAGGCAGCGGAGAGCGGGGAAGCGTTTCGATGCAGGCACCGGTCGATGGATTGGCATGACACGGTGCATGCTAGCTGCATCAACGGAACCAAAAACCGTGCAAGAGGCACTTGCGCGGCCCGAGGGGAAGTAGTGGGATGCCGCTATCAAGTTAGAGTTGGCGTCCATTGCTGAAAACGACACGTGGCAGCTGGTTGACAGGCCGAAAGACGCCAAGGTCATCGGCTCCAAGTGGGTCTTAAAGACCAAGTTCACAAAGGAAGGTGTGGTTGACAAGTACAAAGCGTGGCTCGTGGCGAAGGGGTACGCACAGCGTAAGGGCGAGCACTACGATGAGACGTTCGCCCCCATTGCCAAGTTCACAAGCATCCGGGCGATCCCTGCGGTGGCAGCCGCGAAGGACATGGAGCTCCACCAAATGGACGTAAAGACGGCCTTCCTCAACGGTATCATCGACAAAGAAATCTACATGGAGGTGTCGGAGGGGGTGGAGGCGCCGAAGGGCAAGGTGTGCAAGCTGCGGAAGTCCTTGTATGGGCTAAAACAATCACCCCGATGCTGGTACCAACAGATGGACAGCTTCATGGCACAAATCGGCTTCAAGCACTGTGAAGCGGATCACAGCGTGTACGTGAAACGCAGCAAGAAGCTCCATCAGATTGTCGCACTCTACGTGGATGATCTGATCTTGTGCTTCTCAGACCTGCCAAGCCTACAGCAGCTGAAAGAGCAGCTGAGCAGCAGGTTCCAGATGTCGGACATGGGGGAGCTGGAGTTCTACCTTGGGATGAGCATTACACGGAACCGGAGGGCACGCACGCTTGAGCTGGGATAGGCCAAATACGTGGCCGAGGTGCTGAAGCGATACGGCATGGAGAACTGCAAACCAGTGTGCAGTCCTGTCTCCACGACCTGTGAACTGAGTGCGGCAATGGCGTCGCAAACAAAAGAAGAGCGGGAGGATATGGCAGGGGTGCCCTACCAATCAGCGGTGGGCAGCCTCATGTACGCCATGGTGGCGACTCGACCGGACCTGGCCTACGCGGTGGGCCAAGTGAGCAGGTACATGGCCGATCCAGGGCCTCTACACTGGCAGGCGGTCAAGCGCATCCTCCGCTACCTGCGGGCGACGTGGCACGCGCGCCTGAGGTTCGACGGCAAAGGGCGGGCGGAACCTTTGCGCCTGGTCTGCTACACGGATGCATACTACGCTGGGGATGTGGACAAGCGGAAGTCCACATCCGGCTACGTGTTCTTCCTCGCTGGTGCAGCGGTCTCGTGGTGCAGCAGGAAGCAGGACTGTGTCGCCACCTCCACAGTGGAAGCGGAGTACATCGCGCTGGCCGAGGCGGTCAAGGAGGCGGTGTGGCTCCGCAGGTTGCTGGGGGAGCTGGGCGTGCCGCAGCTGGAGCCAACGGTGGTGCAAGAGGATAACACCGGCTCCATCTCGCTAACCAACAACCCGACGCAGTACAGGAGGACGAAGCACATCGACGTGCATTACCATTACGCACGGGACATGGTCGAGAAGGGGTAGGTGGTGCTGCAGTACTGTAGCACACACAACATGCTTGCGGATTGCTTGACCAAAGCGCAACCCGCGGACCGGCATGCAATGAGCGTGGCCGGGCTTGGGATGACCAGCTATGATGGGCTGGAGGGCGCAGCGGAAGATGAGTAAGAGCAAGCTGGAGCAGCGGGCACGGAAGGTGCAAGGGGGAGAATGTTGAAAAATCGCCCCTCCGCATGCCCAAGTGCGGCGCCGGGAGGCGCCGACGAGCCGCCAGAAAGTGAAAACTCCGCTCCGGCGGACCTGGCGACTCGACAATTGCTCGGATCCTAAAATGGAGGATTGCCCCGTAAATATGACGAGTCGCTCAATCCGGTGGAAGTTGTTTCGCCGGAATCGGACAAGTATCGAGGGAGATATAGCCTTCCAAAGTTGGGGTGTGCACAGCGACTCTGCGAGCCGGCAGCGACTCGAAATCCGGTGGATAATCGACCGGATTGAGTAACAAAATTACCATGTGGAGAAAATGCTCCGATAGGCCTGCCGAGGCGTCCGGTGGATGATCCACCTGATCAGGTGCATCATCCACCGGATCCAGTAGTGCAGCCAAAATCTTGGCTCGACGTCCGAAACTCAGTAGTACGTTTTGTTACTCGGGGACTTAGTCAAAATTCTGACTGCAGGTCCGCGGACAGGTTTCGAACCTCGTCACACCCCATCACCAAACTCGAACCAAAAGTGGGTAGGGTGCGTGGAAACAGTGCAGGGGACCCCTACACCACGTGCAAGTGGACCTGCGCCTTGTGAAAGGCGCTTCGCACGTGAAGGAAGGCGCCACGGCGTGTGCGCGCCATGGAGGCGTTAGGCATTTATGTGGTGGGTGAGACCTGCGCTTCGGCAAGCATAACTTGAGCTACGCTTGGCCAAACCCGACGCGGTTTGGTGCGTTGGAAAACTCATGACTAGCCTTATAAATGTTGTTATAATGTCTATGTTCAAAATATAACGCAAAACGACGTTATTCCCTTCGCAAACTGACTGTCTCTAAATTCCTTATCACATAGCGTAAGGCGACCAGAAAGCTCACGCTCAGTCTCAGATTCGCCCAAAACAGTAGACGTGATCCACTAGAGGCTATCAGACCCTCGTCGGGACCGCATTCACGCGGATTCCATCCTGACACAAAGCATGCATGTGTCACTGACCATGACGAAAGAATTTCACTTCATGTGGTCAACGTTGAAAACGAATAACACGAGTCACAGATGGTCAGAGGGGAAAACAATGGGTTGGGAAGACTAGTTATCAACTAGCAAGTACAAAGACCTTCAACAAGCTGTGGCACGGTATGGATAGCGTGCACAGTGACCAACCAAAGGATGCATTCGTCACTGACTACGACCGAATAAGTCCACTATGTATGGTTAACGTTGACAACTCATAACACGAGTCACAAATCGTCAGAGGGAGAGACAATGGTTTGGGAAGCCTATGTATTGACTAGAAAGGACAAAGAACTTCAATACGCAGTGGCACGGTGTGGCTAATTTGCACACCAAACAACCAAACTAGGCATATGTCACTGATCATGACCACATAATTTCAATATGGGTGGTCAACGTTGACCAACCATAACACGAGACACAAACGGCCAGGAGAGGAAACAATGCTATGGGAATATCGGTTCTCAACTACCAAGTACAATAACCTTCAGTCAGTAGTAGCACGGTGTGGCTACCATGCGCAATGACCGACCAAAGTAGGCATATGTACTGCCTTTGACCAAAGAAATCTGCTGTGTGTGGTCAACATCGACAGCTCATAATACGAGTCACAAATGGTCAGAGGGGGAAACAATGGTTTGGGAACACCAAGTATAAAATAGCAAGCACAAGGGGCTTCAATACGTTGTGGCATGGTGTGGAGACCATGCACGATGACCAAGCAAAGTAGGCATATATCGCTGACCATGACCAAATAATGCCACTAAGTGTGGTAAACTTTGACAACTCACAACACGACTCACAAATGGTCAGGGTGGAAGGTAGTTGTTTGTGAATACTAGTTATTGACTAGCAAGCACAATTACCTTCAATATGTAGTGGCAAAATGTGGCTTCAATGCACAGTGACCAACCAAAGTATGCATATGTCACTGACCATGACCAACAAATTTCACTTCATGTAGTCAACGTTGAAAACGCATAACATGAGTCACAAATGGTCAGAGGGGAAAACAATGGGTTGGGAACACTAGTTATCAAGTATCAAGTACAAAGACCTTCAACAAGCAGTGGCACGGTATGGCTAGCGTGCACAGTGACCAACCAAAGGATGCATACGTCACTGACTACGACCGAATAAGTCCACTATGTGTGGTCAACATTGACAACTCATAATACGAGTCACAAATGGTCAGAGGGAGAGACAATGGTTTGGGAAGCCTATGTATTGGCTAGAAACGACAAAGAACTTCAATACGTAGTGGCACGGTGTGGCTAATATGCACACCAAACAATCAAACTAGGCATATGTCACTGATCATGACCAGAGAATTTCAATATGGGTGGTCAACGTTGACCAAGCATAACACGAGTCAAAAACAGTCAGGAGAGGAAACAATGCTATGAGAATATCGGTTCTCAACTACCAAGTATAACGACCTTCAGTCAGTAGTAGCACGGTGTGGCTACCATGCACAATGACTGACCAAAGTAGGCATATGTACTGCCTTTGACCAAAGAAATCCGTTGTGTGTTGTCGACGTTGACAACTCATAATACGAGTCACAAATGGTCAGAGGGAGAGACAATGGTTTGGGAAGCCTATGTATTGGCTAGAAACGACAAAGAACTTCAATACGTAGTGGCACGGTGTGGCTAATATGCACACCAAACAATCAAACTAGGCATATGTCACTGATCATGACCAGAGAATTTCAATATGGGTGGTCAACGTTGACCAAGCATAACACGAGTCAAAAACAGTCAGGAGAGGAAACAATGCTATGAGAATATCGGTTCTCAACTACCAAGTATAACGACCTTCAGTCAGTAGTAGCACGGTGTGGCTACCATGCACAATGACTGACCAAAGTAGGCATATGTACTGCCTTTGACCAAAGAAATCCGTTGTGTGTTGTCGACGTTGACAACTCATAATACGAGTCACAAATGGTCAGAGGGAGAGACAATGGTTTGGGAAGCCTATGTATTGGCTAGAAACGACAAAGAACTTCAATACGTAGTGGCACGGTGTGGCTAATATGCACACCAAACAATCAAACTAGGCATATGTCACTGATCATGACCAGAGAATTTCAATATGGGTGGTCAACGTTGACCAAGCATAACACGAGTCAAAAACAGTCAGGAGAGGAAACAATGCTATGAGAATATCGGTTCTCAACTACCAAGTATAACGACCTTCAGTCAGTAGTAGCACGGTGTGGCTACCATGCACAATGACTGACCAAAGTAGGCATATGTACTGCCTTTGACCAAAGAAATCCGTTGTGTGTTGTCGACGTTGACAACTCATAATACGAGTCACAAATGGTCAGAGGGAGAGACAATGGTTTGGGAAGCCTATGTATTGGCTAGAAACGACAAAGAACTTCAATACGTAGTGGCACGGTGTGGCTAATATGCACACCAAACAATCAAACTAGGCATATGTCACTGATCATGACCAGAGAATTTCAATATGGGTGGTCAACGTTGACCAAGCATAACACGAGTCAAAA
This sequence comes from Penium margaritaceum, assembly GCA_023375785.1. Classification (NCBI taxonomy): domain Eukaryota; kingdom Viridiplantae; phylum Streptophyta; class Zygnematophyceae; order Desmidiales; family Peniaceae; genus Penium; species Penium margaritaceum. The sequence continues at coordinate 141,052 of SZWC01000246.1, read as the reverse complement.
ACAGTCAGGAGAGGAAACAATGCTATGAGAATATCGGTTCTCAACTACCAAGTATAACGACCTTCAGTCAGTAGTAGCACGGTGTGGCTACCATGCACAATGACTGACCAAAGTAGGCATATGTACTGCCTTTGACCAAAGAAATCCGTTGTGTGTTGTCGACGTTGACAACTCATAATACGAGTCACAAATGGTCAGAGGGAGAGACAATGGTTTGGGAAGCCTATGTATTGGCTAGAAACGACAAAGAACTTCAATACGTAGTGGCACGGTGTGGCTAATATGCACACCAAACAATCAAACTAGGCATATGTCACTGATCATGACCAGAGAATTTCAATATGGGTGGTCAACGTTGACCAAGCATAACACGAGTCAAAAACAGTCAGGAGAGGAAACAATGCTATGAGAATATCGGTTCTCAACTACCAAGTATAACGACCTTCAGTCAGTAGTAGCACGGTGTGGCTACCATGCACAATGACTGACCAAAGTAGGCATATGTACTGCCTTTGACCAAAGAAATCCGTTGTGTGTTGTCGACGTTGACAACTCATAATACGAGTCACAAATGGTCAGAGGGAGAGACAATGGTTTGGGAAGCCTATGTATTGGCTAGAAACGACAAAGAACTTCAATACGTAGTGGCACGGTGTGGCTAATATGCACACCAAACAATCAAACTAGGCATATGTCACTGATCATGACCAGAGAATTTCAATATGGGTGGTCAACGTTGACCAAGCATAACACGAGTCAAAAACAGTCAGGAGAGGAAACAATGCTATGAGAATATCGGTTCTCAACTACCAAGTATAACGACCTTCAGTCAGTAGTAGCACGGTGTGGCTACCATGCACAATGACTGACCAAAGTAGGCATATGTACTGCCTTTGACCAAAGAAATCCGTTGTGTGTTGTCGACGTTGACAACTCATAATACGAGTCACAAATGGTCAGAGGGAGAGACAATGGTTTGGGAAGCCTATGTATTGGCTAGAAACGACAAAGAACTTCAATACGTAGTGGCACGGTGTGGCTAATATGCACACCAAACAATCAAACTAGGCATATGTCACTGATCATGACCAGAGAATTTCAATATGGGTGGTCAACGTTGACCAAGCATAACACGAGTCAAAAACAGTCAGGAGAGGAAACAATGCTATGAGAATATCGGTTCTCAACTACCAAGTATAACGACCTTCAGTCAGTAGTAGCACGGTGTGGCTACCATGCACAATGACTGACCAAAGTAGGCATATGTACTGCCTTTGACCAAAGAAATCCGTTGTGTGTTGTCGACGTTGACAACTCATAATACGAGTCACAAATGGTCAGAGGGAGAGACAATGGTTTGGGAAGCCTATGTATTGGCTAGAAACGACAAAGAACTTCAATACGTAGTGGCACGGTGTGGCTAATATGCACACCAAACAATCAAACTAGGCATATGTCACTGATCATGACCAGAGAATTTCAATATGGGTGGTCAACGTTGACCAAGCATAACACGAGTCAAAAACAGTCAGGAGAGGAAACAATGCTATGAGAATATCGGTTCTCAACTACCAAGTATAACGACCTTCAGTCAGTAGTAGCACGGTGTGGCTACCATGCACAATGACTGACCAAAGTAGGCATATGTACTGCCTTTGACCAAAGAAATCCGTTGTGTGTTGTCGACGTTGACAACTCATAATACGAGTCACAAATGGTCAGAGGGAGAGACAATGGTTTGGGAAGCCTATGTATTGGCTAGAAACGACAAAGAACTTCAATACGTAGTGGCACGGTGTGGCTAATATGCACACCAAACAATCAAACTAGGCATATGTCACTGATCATGACCAGAGAATTTCAATATGGGTGGTCAACGTTGACCAAGCATAACACGAGTCAAAAACAGTCAGGAGAGGAAACAATGCTATGAGAATATCGGTTCTCAACTACCAAGTATAACGACCTTCAGTCAGTAGTAGCACGGTGTGGCTACCATGCACAATGACCGACCAAAGTAGGCATATGTACTGCCTTTGACCAAAGAAATCTGCTGTGTGTGGTCAACGTTGACAACTCATAATACGAGTCATAAATGGTCAGAGGGGGAAACAATGGTTTGGGAACACCAAGAATCACATGGCAAGCACAAGGGGCTTCAATGCGTTGTGGCACGGTGTGGAGACCATGCACGATGACCAACCAAAGTAGGCATATGTCACTGACCATGACCAAATAATGTCACTAAGTGTGGTAAACGTTGACAACTCACAACACGAGTCAGAAATGGTCAGGGTGGAAGGTAATGGTTTGTGAATACTAGTTATCTACCAGCAAGTACAAATACCTTCAATATGTAGTGGCACAATGTGCATTTAATGCACAGTGACCAACCAAAGTATGACATGTCACTGACCATGATGGAAGAATTTCACTTCATGTGGTAAATATTGAAAACACATAACACGAGTCACAAATTGTCAGAGGGGAGAACAATGGGTTGGGAACACTAGTTATCAACTAGCAAGTTCAAAGACCTTCAACAAGCGGTGGCACGGTATGGCTAGCGTGCACAGTGACCAACCAAAGGGTGCATACGTCGCTAACTAAGACCGAATAAGTCCACTATGTGTGGTCAACATTGACAACTCATAACACGAGTCACAAATGGTCAGAGGGAGAGACAATGGTTTGGGAAGCCTATGTATTGACTAGAAAGGACAAAGAACTTTTATACGTAGTGGCACGCTGTGGTTAATATGCACACCAAACAACCAAACTAGGCATATGTCACTGATCATGACTAGAGAATTTCAATATGGGTGGTCAACGTTGACCAACCATAATAGGAGTCACAGACGTTCAGGACACAAAACAATGCTATGGGAATATCGGTTCTCAACAACCAAGTACAACGACCTTCAGTCAGTAGTAGCACGGTGTGGCTACCATGCACAATGATAGACCAAAGTAGGCATATGTACTGCCCTTGACCAAAGAAGTCCGCTGTGTGTTGTCAACGTTGACAACTCATAATACGAGTCACAAATGGTCAAAGGGGGAAACAATGGTTTGAGAATGCCAAGTATCAAATAGCAAGCACAAGGAGCTTCAATACGCTGTGGCACGATGTGCAGACCATGCACGATGACCAACCAAAGTAGGCATATGTCACTGACCATGAGAAAATAATGTCACTAAGTGTGGTTAACTTTGACAACTCATAACACGAGTCACAAATGGTCAGGGTGGAAGATAACGAGTTGTGCATACTAGTTATTGACTAGAAAGTACAAATACCTTCAATATGTAGAGGCACAATGTGGCTTCAATGCACAGTGACCAACCAAAGTATGCATATGTCACTAACCATGACCAACAAATTTCACTTCATGTGGTCAATGTTGAAAACGTATAACACGAGTCACAAATGGTCAGAGGGGAAAACAATGGGTTGGGAACACTAGTTATCAACTAGCAAGTACAAAGACCTTCAACAAGCAGTGGCATGGTATGGCTAGCGTGCACAGTGGCCAACCAAAGGATGCATACGTCACTAACTACGACCGAATAAGTCCACTATGTGTGGTCAACATTGACAACTCATAACACGAGTCACAAATGGTTAGGGTGGAAGATAACGAGTTGTGCATACTAGTTATTGACTAGAAAGTACAAATACCTTCAATATGTAGAGGCACAATGTGGCTTCAATGCGCAGTGACCAACGAAAGTATGCATATGTCACTAACCATGACCAACAAATTTCACTTCATGTGGTCAATGTTGAAAACGTATCACACGAGTCACAAATGGTCAGAGGGGGAAACAATGGTTTGGGAACACCAAGAATCACATGGCAAGCACAAGGGGCTTCAATGCGTTGTGGCACGGTGTGGAGACCATGCACGATGACCAACCAAAGTAGGCATATGTCACTGACCATGACCAAATAATGTCACTAAGTGTGGTTAACTTTGACAACTCATAACACGAGTCACAAATGGTTAGGGTGGAAGATAACGAGTTGTGCATACTAGTTATTGACTAGAAAGTACAAATACCTTCAATATGTAGAGGCACAATGTGGCTTCAATGCGCAGTGACCAACGAAAGTATGCATATGTCACTAACCATGACCAACAAATTTCACTTCATGTGGTCAATGTTGAAAACGTATAACACGAGTCACAAATGGTCAGAGGGGAAAACAATGGGTTGGGAACACTAGTTATCAACTAGCAAGTACAAAGACCTTCAACAAGCAGTGGCATGGTATGGCTAGCGTGCACAGTGGCCAACCAAAGGATGCATACGTCACTGACTTCGACCGAATAAGTCCATTATGTGTGGTCATCATTGACAACTCAGAACACGAGTCACAAATGGTCAGAGGGAGAGACAATGGTTTGGGAAGCCTATGTATTGACTAGAAAGGACAAATAACTTCAATGCGTAGTGGCATGGTGTGGCTAATATGCACACCAAACAACCAAACTAGGCATATGTCACTGATCATGACCAGAGAATTTCAATATGGGTGGTCAACGTTGACCAACCAAAACACGAGTCAAAAACGGTTAGGAGAGGAAACAATTCTATGGGAATATCGGTTCTCAACTACCAAGTATAACGACCTTCAGTCAGTAGTAGCACGGTGTGGCTACCATGCACAATGAATGACCAAAGTAGGCATATGTACTGCCTTTGACCAAAGAAATCCGCTGTGTGTGGTCAACGTTGACAACTCATAATATGAGTCACAAATGGTCAGAGGGGGAAACAATGGTTTGGGAACACCAAGTATCAAATAGCAAGCACAAGGGGCTTCAATACGTTGTGGCACGGTGTGGAGACCATGCACGATGACTATCCAAAGTAGGCATATGTCACTCACCATGCCCAAATAATGTCACTAAGTGTGGTTAACTTTGACAACTCACAACACGAGTCACAAATGGTCAGGGTGGAGGGTAATGGTTTGTGAATACTAGTTATCTACTAGCAAGTACGAATACCTTCAATATGAAGTGGCACAATGTGGCTTCAATGCACAGTGACTAACCAATGTATGCATATGTCACTGACCATGATGAAATAATTTCACTTCATGCGGTCAACGTTGAATACGCATAACACGAGTCACAAATGGTCAGAGGGGAAAACAATGGGTTGGGAACACTAGTTATCAAGTAGCAAGTACAAAGACCTTCAACAAGCAGTGGCACGGTATGGCTAGCGTGCACAGTGACCAACCAAAGGATGCATACGTCACTAACTACGACCGAATAAGTCCACTATGTGTGGTCAACATTGACAACTCATAACACGAGTCACAAATGGTCAGAGGGAGAGACAATGGTTTGGGAAGCCTATGTATTGACTAGAAAGGACAAAGAACTTCAATACGTAGTGGCACGGTGTGCCTAATTTGCACACCAAACAACCAAACTAGGTATATGTCACTGATCATGACCAGAGAATTTCAATATGGGTGGTCAACGTTGACCAACCATAAATCGAGTCACAAACGGTCAGGACAAGAAACAATGCTATGGGAATATCGGTTCTCAACTACCAAGTACAACGAATTTCAGTCAGTAGAAGCACGGTGTGGCTACCATGCACAATGACCGACCAAAGTAGGCATATGTACTGCCTTTGACCAAAGAAATCCGCTCTCTGTGGTCAACGTTGACAACTCATAATACGAGTCACAAATGGTAAGAGGGGGAAACAATGGTTTGGGAACACCAAGTATCAAATAGCAAGCACAAGGGACTTCAATACGCTGTGGCACGGTGTGGAGACCATGCACGATGACCAACCAAAGTAGGCATATGTCACTGACCATGACCAAATAATGTCACTAAGTGTGGTAAACTTTGACAACTCACAACACGACTCACAAATGTTCAGGGTGGAAGGTAGTGGTTTTTGAATACTATTTATCTACTAGCAAGTACAAATACCTTCAATATGTAGTGGCACAATGTGGCTTCAATGCACAGTGACCAACAAAAGTATGCATATGTCACTGACCATGACGAAAGAATTTCACTTCATGTGGTCAACGTTGAAAATGCATAACACGAGTCACAAATGGTCAGAGGGTAAAACAATGGGGTGGGAACACTAGTTATCAACCAGCAAGTACAAAGACCTTCAACAAGCAGTGGCACGGTATGGCTAGCGTGCACAGTGACCGACCAAAGGATGCATACGTCACTGACTACGAACGAATGAGTCCACTATGTGTGGTCAACATTGACAACTCAGAACACGAGTCACAAATGGTCAGAGGGAGAGACAATGGTTTGGGAAGCCTATGTATTGGCTAGAAAGGACAAAGAACTTCAATACGCAGTGGCACGGTGTGGTTAATATGCACACCAAAGAACCAAACTAGGCATATGTCACTGATCATGACCAGAGAATTTCAATATGGGCTGTCAACATTGACCAACCAAAGCACGAGTCACAAACGGTCATGAGAGGAGACAATGCTATGGGAATATCGGGTCTCAACTACCAAGTATAGCGACCTTCAGTCAGTAGTAGCACGGTGTGGCTACCATGCACAATGACCGACCAAAGTAGGCATATGTACTGCCTTTGACCAAAGAAATCCGCTGTGTGTGGTCAACGTTGACAACTCATAATACGAGTCACAAATGGTCAGAGGGGGAAACAATGGTTTGGGAACACCAAGTATCANGTTGTGGCACGGTGTGGAGACCATGCACGATGACCAACCAAAGTAGGCATATGTCACTGACCATGAGAAAATAATGTCACTAAGTGTGGTAAACTTTGACAACTCATAACACGAGTCACAAATGGTCAGGGTGGAAGATAATGGTTTGTGCATACTAGTGATCGACTATCAAGTAGAAATACCTTCAATATATAGTGGCACAATCTGGCTTCAATGCCCAGTGACCAACCAAAGTATGCATATGTCACTATCCATGACCAAAAATTTTCACTTCATGTGGTCAGCGTTGAAAATGCGTAACACGACTCACAGCTGGTCAGAGGGGAAAACAATGGGTTGGGAACACTAGTTATCAACTAGCAAGTACAAAGACCTTCAACAAGCAGTGGCACGGTATGGCTAGCATGCACAGTGACCGACCAAAGGATGCATACATCACTGACTACGACCGAATAAGTCCACTATGTGTGGTCAACATTGACAACTCAGAACACGAGTCACAAATGGTCAGAGGGAGAGACAATGGTTTGGGAAGCCTATGTATTGGTTAGAAAGGACAATGAAATTCAATACGTAGTGGCACGGTGTGGCTAATATGCACACCAAACAATCAAACTAGGCATATGTCACTGATCATGACCAGAGAATTTCAATATGGGTGGTCAACGTTGACCAACCATAACACGAGTCACAAACGGTCAGGAGAGGAAAAAATGCTATGAGAATATCGGTTCTCAACTACCAAGTACAACGACCTTCAGTCAGTAGTAGCACGGTGTGGCTACCATGCACAATGACCGACCAAAGTAGGCATATGTACTGCCTTTGACCAAATAAATCCGCCGTGTGTTGTACACGTTGACAACATATAATAGGAGTCACAAATGGTCAGAGGGGGAAACAATGGTTTGAGAATCCAAGTATCAAATAGCAAGCACAAGGGGCTTCAATACGCTGTGGCACGGTGTGAAGACCAAGCACGATGACCAACCAAAGAAGGCATATATCACTAACCATGAGCAAATAATATCACAGTGTGGTAAACTTTGACAACTCATAACACGAGTCACAAATGGTCAGGGTGGAAGATAATGGTTTGTGCATACTTGTTATTGACTAGCATGTGGCTTCAATGCACAGTGACCAACCAAAGTATGCATATGTCACTAACCATGACCAACAAATTTCACTTCCTGTGGTCAAGGTTCAAAACGCATAACACGAGTCACAAATGGTCAGAGGGGAAAACAATGAGTTGGGAACACTAGTTATCGACTAGCAAGTTCAAAGACCTTCAACAAGCAGTGGCACGGTATGGCTAGCGTGTACAGTGGCCAACCAAAGGATGCATACGTCACTGACTACGACCGAATAAGTCCATTATGTGTGGTCAACATTGACAACTCAGAACACGAGTCACAAATGCTCAGAGGGAGTGAAAATGGTTTGGGAAGCCTATGTATTTACTATAAAGGACAAATAACTTCAATACGTAGTGACTCGGTGTGGCTAATATGCACACCAAACAAGCAAACTAGGTATATGTCACTGATCATGACCAGAGAATTTCAGTATGGGTGGTCAACGTTGACCAACCATAACACGAGTCACAAACGGTCAGAAGAGGAAACAATGCTATGGGAATATCCGTTCTCAACAACCAAGTACAACGACCTTCAGTCAGTACTAGCACGGTGTGGCTACCATGCACAATGACCGACCAAAGTAGGCATATGTATTGCCTTTGAACAAAGAAATCCGCTGTGTGTGGTCAACATTTACAACTCATAATGTGAGTCACAATTGGTCAGAGGGGGGAACAATGGTTTGGGAACACCAAGTATCAAATAGCAAGCAAAAGGGGCTTCAATACGTTGTGGCACGGTGTGGAGACCATGCACGATGACCAACCAAAGTTGGCATATGTCACTGATCATGACCAGAGACGTTCAAAATGGGTGGTCAACGTTGACCAACCATAACACGAGTCGCAAACGGTTAGGAGAGGAAATAATGCTATGAGAATATCGGTTATAAACTACCAAGTACAACGACCTTCAGTCAGTAGTAGCACGGTGTGGCTACCATGCACAATGACCGACCAAAGTAGGCATATGTACTGCCTTTGACCAAAGAAATCCGCTGTGTGTGGTCAACGTTGACAACTCATAATACGAGTCACAAATGGTCAGGGGGGGAAACAATGGTTTGGGAACACCAAGTATCACATAGCAAGCACAAGGGGCTTCAATACGTTGTGGCACGGTATGGAGACCATGCACGATGACCAACCAATGTGGGCATATGTCACTGACCATGACCAAATAATGTCACTAAGTGTGGTAAACTTTGACAACTCACAACATGAGTCACAAATGGTCAGGATGGAAGGTAATGGGTTGTGAATACTAGTTATCTACTAGCAAGTACAAATACCTTCAATATGTAGTGGCAAAATGTGGCTTCAATGCACAGTGACCAACCAAACTATGCATATGTCACTGACCATGAAGAAAGAATTTCACTTCATGTGGTCAACGTTGAAAACACATAACATGAGTCACAAATGGACAGAGGGGAAAAAAATGGGTTGGGAAGGCTAGTTATCAACTAGCAAGTACAAAGACCCTAACAAGCAGTGGCACGATATGGCTAGCGTGCACAGTGACCAACCAAAGGATGCATACGTCACTGACTACGACCGAATAAGTCCACTATGTGTGGTCAACATTGACAACTCATAACACGAGTCACAAATGGTCAGAGGGAGAGACAATGGTTTGGGAAGCCTATGTATTGACTAGAAAGGACAAAGATCTTCAATACATAGTTGCGCGGTGTGGCTATTATGCACACCAAACAATCAAACTAGGCATAAGTCACTGATCATGACCAGAGAACTTCAATATGGGTGGCCAACGTTGACCAACCATAAAACGAGTCACAAACGGTCAGGCGAGGAAACAATGCTATGAGAATATCGGTTCTCAACTACCAAGTACAACAACCTTCAGTCAGTAGTAGCACGGTGTGGCTACCATGCACAATAACCGACCAAAGAAGGCATATGTACTGTCTTTGACCAAAGAAATCCGCTGTGTGTTGTCAACGTTGACAACTCATAATACGAGTCACAAATGGTCAGAGGGGGAAACAATGGTTTGGGAACACCAAGTATCACATATCAAGCACAAGGGGCTTCAATACGTTGTGGAGACCATGCACGATGACCAACCAAAGTAGGCATATGTCACTGACCATGACCAAATAATGTCACTAAGTGTGGTAAACTTTGACAACTCACAACACGAGTCACAAATGGTCAGAGGGAGAGACAATGGTTTGGGAACCCTATGTATTGGCTAGAAAGGACAAAGAACTTCAATACGTAGTGGCACAGTGTGGCTAATATGCACACCAAACAACCAAAATAGGCATATGTCGCTGATCATGACCAGAGAATTTCAATATGGGTGGTCAACGTTGACAACTCATACTACGAGTCACAAATGGTCAGAGGGAGAGACAATGGTTTGGGAACCCTATGTATTGGCTAGAAAGGACAAAGAACTTCAATACGTAGTGGCACAGTGTGGCTAATATGCACACCAAACAACCAAAATAGGCATATGTCGCTGATCATGACCAGAGAATTTCAATATGGGTGGTCAACGTTGACAACTCATACTACGAGTCACAAATGGTCAGAGGGAGAGACAATGGTTTGGGAACCCTATGTATTGGCTAGAAAGGACAAAGAACTTCAATACGTAGTGGCACAGTGTGGCTAATATGCACACCAAACAACCAAAATAGGCATATGTCGCTGATCATGACCAGAGAATTTCAATATGGGTGGTCAACGTTGACAACTCATACTACGAGTCACAAATGGTCAGAGGGAGAGACAATGGTTTGGGAACCCTATGTATTGGCTAGAAAGGACAAAGAACTTCAATACGTAGTGGCACAGTGTGGCTAATATGCACACCAAACAACCAAAATAGGCATATGTCGCTGATCATGACCAGAGAATTTCAATATGGGTGGTCAACGTTGACAACTCATACTACGAGTCACAAATGGTCAGAGGGAGAGACAATGGTTTGGGAACCCTATGTATTGGCTAGAAAGGACAAAGAACTTCAATACGTAGTGGCACAGTGTGGCTAATATGCACACCAAACAACCAAAATAGGCATATGTCGCTGATCATGACCAGAGAATTTCAATATGGGTGGTCAACGTTGACAACTCATACTACGAGTCACAAATGGTCAGAGGGAGAGACAATGGTTTGGGAACCCTATGTATTGGCTAGAAAGGACAAAGAACTTCAATACGTAGTGGCACAGTGTGGCTAATATGCACACCAAACAACCAAAATAGGCATATGTCGCTGATCATGACCAGAGAATTTCAATATGGGTGGTCAACGTTGACAACTCATACTACGAGTCACAAATGGTCAGAGGGGGAAACAATGGTTTGAGAACACCAAGTATCAAATAGCAAGCACAAGGGGCTTCAATACGCTGTGGCACGGTGTGGAGACCATGCACGATGACCAACCAAAGGAGGCATATGTCACTGACCATGACCAAATAATGTCACTAAGTGTGGTAAACTTTTACAACTCACAACACGACTCACAAATGGTCAGGGTGGAAGGTAATGGTTTGTGAATACTAGTTATCGACTAGCAAGTACAAATTCTTTCAATATGTAGTGGCACAATGTGGCTTCAATGCACAGTGACAAACCAAAGTATGCATATGTCACTGACCATGACCAACAAATTTCACTTCATGTGGTCAACGTTGAAAACGCATAACACGAGTCACAAATGGTGAGAGGGGAAAACAATGGGTTGGGAACACTAGTTATCAACTAGCAAGTACAAAGACCTTCAACAAGCAGTGGCACGGTATGGCTATCGTGCATAGTGACCAACAAAAGGATGCATACGTCACTGACTACGACCAAATAAGTCCACTATGTGTGGTCAACATTGACAACTCATAACACGAGTCACAAGTGGTCAGAGGGAGAGACAATGGTTTGGGAAGCCTATGTATTTACTATAAAGGACAAGAACTTCAATACGCAGTGGCACGGTGTGGCTTATATGCACACCAAACAACCAAACTAGGCATATTTTACTGATCATGACCAGAGAATTTCAATATGGGTAGTCAACGCTGACCAACCATAACACGAGTCACAAACGGTCAGGACAGGAAACAATGCTATGGGAATATCGGTTCTCAACTACCAAGTACAACGACCTTCAGTCAGTAGTAGCAGGGTGTGGCTACCATGCACAATGACTGACCAAGGTAGGCATATGTACTGCCTTTGACCAAAAAAATCCGCTGTGTGTTGTCAACGTTGACAACTCATAATACGAGTCACAAATGGTCAGAGGGGGAAACAATGGTTTGAGAACACCAAGTATCCAATAGCAAGCACAAGGGGCTTCAATACGTTGTGGCACGGTGTGGAGACCATGCACGATGACCAACCAAGGTAGGCATATGTCTCTGACCATGAGCAAATAATGTCACTAAGTGTGGTAAACTTGGACAACTCAGAACACGAGTCACAAATGGTCAGGGTGGAAGGTAATGGTTTGTGAATACTAGTTATCTACTGGCAAGAACAACTACCTTCAATATATAGTGGCACAATGTGGCTTCAATGCATTGTGACCAACCAAAGTATGCATATGTCAATGACCATGACGATAGAATTTCACTTCATGTGGTCAACGTTGAAAACGCATAACACGAGTCACAAATGGTCAGAGTTGAAAACAATGGGTTGGGAACACTAGTTATCAACTAGCAAGTACAAAGACCTTCAACAAGCAGTGGCACGGTATGGCTAGCGTGCACAGTGACCAACCAAAGGATGCATACGTCACTGACTACAACCGAATAAGTCCACTATGTGTGGTCAACATTGACAACTCATAACACGAGTCACAAATGGTCAGAGGAAGAGACAACGGTCTGGGAAGCCTACGTATTGACTAGAAATGACAATGAACTTCAATACATAGTGGCACGGTGTGGCTAATATGCACACCAAACAACCAAACTAGGTATATGTCACTGATCATGACCAGAGAATTTCATAATTGGTGGTCAACGTTGACCAACCATAACACGAGTCACAGACGGTCAGGAGAGGAAACAATGCTATGGGAATATTGGTTCTCAACTACCAAGTACAACGACCTCTTGTCAGTAGTAGCACGGTGTGGATACCATGCACAATGACCGACCAAAGTAGGCATATGTAGTGCCTTTGGCCAAAGAAATCTGCTGTGTGTGGTCAACGTTTACAACTCATAATATGAGTCACAATTGGTCTGAGGGGGAAACAATGGTTCGGGAACATCAATTGTCAAATAGCAAGCACAAGGGGCTTCAGTACGTCGTGGCACGGTGTGAAGACCATGCACGATGACCAACCAAAGTAGGCATATGTCACTGACCATGAGAAAACAATGTCACTAAGTGTGGTCAACTTTGACAACTCATAACACGAGTCACAAATGGTCAGGGTGGGAGATAATGGTTTGTGCATACTAGTTATCGACTAGCAAGTAAAAATACCTTCAATATGTAGAGGCACAATGTGGCTCCAATGCACAGTGACCAACCAAAGTATGCATTTGTCACTGACCATGACGAAATAATTTCACTTCATGTGGTCAACGTTGAAAATGCATAACACGAGTCACAAATGGTCAGAGGGGAAAAAAATGGGTTGGGACCACTAGTTATCATCGAGCAAGTACAAAGACCTTCAACAAGCAGTGGCATGGTATGGCTAGCGTGCACAGTGACCAACCAAAGGATGCATACGTCACTGACTACGGCCGAATAAGTCCACTATGTGTGGTCAACATTGACAACTCATAACACGAGTCACAAATGGTCAGAGGGAGAGACAATGGTTTGGGAAGCCTATGTATTGACTAGAAAGGACAAAGAACTTCAATACGTAGTGGCACAGTGTGGCTAATATGCACACCAAACAACCAAACTAGGCATATGTCACTGATCATGACCAGAGAATTTCAATATGGGTGGTCAACGTTGACCAACCATAACACGAGTCACAAACGGTCAGGAGAGGAAACAATGCTTTGGGAATATTGGTTCTCAACTACCAAGTACAACAACCTTCAGTCAGTAGTAGCACGGTGTGGCTACCATGCACAATGACCGACCAAAGCAGGCATATGTACTGCCTTTGACCAAAGAAATCTGCTATGTGTTGTCAACGTTTACAACTCATAATATGAGTCATAAATGCTCAGAGGGGGAAACAATGGTTTGAGAACACCAAGTATCAAATAGCAAGCAAAAGGGGCTTCAATACGCTGTGGCACGGTGTGGAGACCATGCACGATGAAGAACCAAAGTAGGCATAGGTCACTGACCATGACCAAATAATGTCACTAAGTGTGGTAAACTTTGACAACTCACAACACGACTCACAAATGGTCAGGGTGGAAGGTAGTGGTTTGTGAATACTAGTTATCGACTAGCAAGTACAAATACCTTTAATATGTAGTGGCACAATGTGGCTTCAATGCACAATGACCAACCAAAGTATGCATATGTCAGTGACCATGACGAAAGAATTTCACTTCATGTGGTCAACGTTGAAAACGCATAACACGAGTCACAAACGGTCAGAGGGGAAGGCAATGGGTTTGGAACACTAGTTATCAACTAGCAAGTACAAAGACCTTCAACAAGCAGTGGCATGGTATGGCTAGCGAGTACAGTGTCCAACCAAGGGCTGCATACGTCACTGACTACGACCGAATAAGTCCACTATGTGTGGTCAACATTGACAACTCATAACACGAGTCACAAATGGTCAGAGGGAGAGACAATGGTTTGGGAAGCCTATATATTGACTAGAAAGGACAAAGAACTTCAATACGTAGTGGCACGGTGTGGCTAATATGCACACCAAACAACCAAACTAGGCATATGTCACTGATCATGACCA